>LNGK01000015.1:0-169877 GCA_001510575.1 Knoxdaviesia capensis | reverse complement strand
TGTGTGTGTCTCTCTCTCTCTCTCTCTCTCTCTCTCTCTCTCTTTGCGGACTTGGTTTTGTGTAGCGCCTGTTTTGTAGGAAAAAATTGTTTTGTAGGAAGAAAGTTGGGTGGTACGAAGGAAGGAAGAAGAAGAAGAAGAAGAAGAAGTAGCTGTGGAGACGATTTTTTGCTTTGATTAAAAAGAGTACCTTAGGGCTAGGGTTTAAAATTAGGTTTGGCACTAAGGGGGGCGAAAACATACCGTTGTATGCCAGTAGATGGTGATAATTGCCGAGCTGCGGCTTCAACCATGGATGCAAAACCAGAGGAGTGGATATAAGGGATCCTTCTCAGGAGAAGGGTTGCATCGCGGTGCGGGACCGTTTCTGCTTCTATCCTCCACTACTGTACTGTACTGTACTGCTATACCACGGTATGTTTTCACACGCCTTGGCGCCAAACCTAATTTTAAACCCTAGCCCTAAAGTACTCTTTTTAATCAAAGCAAAAAATCGTCTCCACAGCTACTTCTTCTTCTTCTTCTTCTTCTTCTTCCTTCCTTCGTACCACCCAACTTTCTTCCTACAAAACAATTTTTTCCTACAAAACAGGCGCTACACAAAACTAAGTCCGTAAAGAGAGAGAGAGAGAGAGACACACAGAGAGAAAAAGAGAGAGAAAGAGAGAGACACACACAGAGAGAAAGAGAGAGAGAAAGAGAGAGACACACACAGAGAGAAAGAGAGAGAGAGAGAGAGAGAGAGAGAGAGACACACACACAGAGAGAAAAAGAGAGAGAGAGAGACGCACACACACACACACAGAGAGAGAGAGAGAGACACAGAGAGGGAAAGAGAGAGAGAGACAGAGGCACGCACACAGAGGGAGAGAGGGGGGTATCCGAGTTTTGGCGGGCGTGGAGTACGGTAGCTGGGCTCTGGTACTGACTTCCGCGCTGGGCTCTGGTACTGAGTTCCGCGCTGGGCTCTGGTACTGAGTTCTGCGCTGGGCTGTGGTGCTGGCTTCTCTGAATGCCTTTAAGAATTAAAGAGTTAAGGTAGGATACAAAGCAGGGGGAGGTGTATGCTTGGTTCCTGGACCCCCATAGAAGTAGCGCTAAAAGCCCCATAAAAAAGATACTTCTCGATATCCTTGTCGGTGCAAGGGGGGGGGATAAACTTTGACCTTACCGATAGTACATACACGGCATCCGTGAGGACAAAGGTATTTCGTACCACGTTGACTACAACCCCGACATTCGAATGAGCGCAGGAAGGGACCTTAGCTACTACTACAACGTGGAGTTCTTATCCCAAATATATCGCAGTCGACATTGATATCCCTCAACTCATCTCCATCCCATGAATCTCCAAGACCTCAACCTTCCGTCGATTGCCGCAATTTAGGGTTGGGGTGACACACTATTGGACGACCTGCAGCAAGAGAAAAACAGCTTGAGATGGCGGCTATCCTAGCCTGAATGAAGCTTGTTTGCATGTTTGTGCAACCTTCATGCTAGGTGTGGGTTTGGCTTTGTGCTACAGACTCTTGTTGCACGTTGTCGTTTCCTTGTTCGTGTAGCATTATCGTGATTGCGGAACACACCATATCTTGCCCCCTTACCCACCCCCCGTCAGCCTCCTCTGAGGGCGGTCCAGGGACCCTTAACCGTGGGTGGTTTCTCACTGCACCTTCTTTTCACATCACATCACCAAAAGAGAAGAATAGAAGTCCTCCCACTCACGCCCTACACGCCCTCCCGGCCCTTCACGGCCATGTGGGAGGCCAACCACCCATGGCCAGGCCTCTCCGGAGTAACAAAGTTGCTCTTGACTCCTGTCTTCCCTCTTTGGTCCTGCAAAATTTACCCCTGAACCACTGTTTTCTTCATCGCCTTTGTTTTCCAAGAGGCACCATCACTTCTCAGATTCTCACCAAGCAACTGTGGCTCTCCCTCCTAGCTCATCTCGCCTATTCACAACTCCGGCTAAAAATTAGGGGGTTAGGAGGGGGGAAGAAAAGCGGCTCCGCGGGTGGGAAACGGAGGGTTACACCACAGCCAGGGTCGGTGGGCTTATCCGTCCAAAAGGTGCAGGCCCTTTGTTCCGGACGAGATGTGTCGCTGATTGTGAAGCATTTGCCGGCTGTTACTCACTTGTAGGAGGGTGAAATTAACGCACGCCGATTCGGCCTTGAGATCATTCCCTGTGCTCCCCGTATACGAGTGCACTGTAACATGCAATGAACTATACTATACAGTACATTCTTCTCTGATCTCGAGCTCGGAACATCAGGCGATTGACAGGCTCTTTTGTGTGTTGCTTTTATCGGCATGGAATGGCCCGAGTTAGTCTGTCAGTTGAATGAGAGCTTAAGAGGAGAGTTGTTTGACTGTAAAAAATATCTCGAGAAGAGAAGAGGAGAGAAAGAAGACTCTTTCCAAGTCAAGAAAGCTTACACAGTATATAGTTGGAGCTTACATCCTCATTAAGTGAAGTGTTAGCCGGGTGAATCAACTGTGTTATGTTGGGAGCTCAACTCAAGACCTAGCAAAGGTCTCAGTGAAGTCAACCCTAACCCTAACGACCAGCAATCCACGGCCCGCGCCTGCCTCAATACATTCGACCCAATGGATCCCTCTCGGCCAATCAGCGAAGTGTATGCTTTCAAGCTGCCTGCCAGTGGAGCAGACTTAGTCTAAAGAAGGCAAGTGCAGGGGAGAAGCTCGTGCCCGTTTCCCCGTTATCGACCTTCGTCACCTGCCGTTTTGTGACTGAACATGGAAGCGATTTCGTGATGGTGATGATTAATTTCGTGTGTTTTGTGGCACCGAATTGCGTTTTCACACAAGGTTGAAAGTTTTCTTGTCTTCCCGACCTCTCTCTTGATTCCATTCCTTCGTTAATCATCTTTCAGAGGTGTTGGCTTGCTGTTCTTTGTTTCGTTGAGTGCATTTCGTTGTTGGACCGCCGACTGGAAACGAGTGCGCTTATCTTGAAACCCGTGCGGTATATGAGCCGCTGACGGCGGGGGAAGAAGGGTTGAAGCCGACAGAATCTTGTGGGGTGATTTATCGATACGGCGACTTTGGCGGTATCTATTGTTGGATCCCGAGTCGAAGAGTTCGGACTGCATCGACTGATCGGAGCTGCAATCATCTCCTGCTCCATTGAACTCGAGCAGGCGCTCACGACAACAGTAACAACAACAGCCACCATGTCCGCCCGGTATACGCCGTCCGGAACGGCCGACCCCTCCTGCTCTGACTCCCCAAACCCACCGCAATCTCGACCTTCCGGCTCTCACCCCCCGTACTACGACGACGACAACGACGATGCCAGCTCGACAGCCCTGACGGCGAGCGATGACGGAGCCGGTGACGACGACGCCGACTTCCCCGGCTCACTCTATGTCCCTCGCGGACCCGCACCCTCGGCCACGAAAACTGCGGGGATGACCCCATCCGTTGCCCGTGCCGTCTCGTTTGCTGCAGCTGTCACAACTGCGCTCTGCGCCGGCTCAATCACCGTCTTCTCGATGTACGGCCACATATTCCAAGAACGCCTGCACTACTCGCAGTTCCAGGTCAACGGCGTGGCCATCGGTAGCTCGATTGCGCTATACCTCCCCGTGTCGGCCATGGGCTACGTGTGCGACCGCTTTGGCAGCGTGCCGCTGTCAATTCTTGGGACTATCATGTTCGTGGTTGGCTACAGCCTGGCTGCCCATGTGTTTGACCACGTCACTGGCCACAGCACCGATGGCACCGCGGCTGCTGTGCCTGAGGGCTGGTGGTACGGCCTCATGGTGTTTGCGTTTGTGTGCGTCGGAGTTGGTACCTGCGCTATGTACCTGTCGAGCGTGGCTACGTGTGCTAAGAACTTTGGCAAAGGCAAGCACCGGGGCCTGGCGCTGGCAACGCCGATCGCGGCGTTTGGGCTCAGCGGCATGTGGCTCAGCCAAGTTGGCAACAAGTTTTTCGTCCCAGTAAAGCCGGATGGAATTCCTGGAGACCTGGATGTGCGCCGTTTCTTCCTGTTTCTCGCCGGCTTGCTGTTTGTTGTTGGCATCGGCGGTATCTTTACTCTGCGTGTGGTTGATGAGCAGGAAATCATTGAAGAAGCGGTGGAGGAGCTGGAGCGAAGCGGCATTCTCGAGCGGAGTGCTCTTCTTGGCGATGTCCGTGATAGATCCTCGTACGGCGCCATTCTCGATAGCTCGTCCACAGCGACATCCCTCCGTGGCGCGGATGCTATGAGCGACGAAATTTCGCCCTCTACCTCTCCCAAGCGCACCCGAAGCCGAATTCCCACATTGCCTAATGGAAATCACATGCCCGAGGATGATGACGACGACGACGAAGACGCAGATGTCGATGAGGAAATCCAGAAAAAGCGCAAGACCTGGGTTCTCAATGCCGAAACCCGCCGGTTTCTTAGCGATCGCACACTGTGGTGCTTTGCTGCAGCATTCCTGCTAATCATCGGCCCTGGGGAAGCCTTTATCAACAACCTCGGTACCGTCATTGTCACCCTGCGACCTGGCCCCGGCCCCCTTATGGAACCGGCCACATCGCCGGCTACCCACGTATCGATCCTCGGCTTCACGAGCACCGCCGTGCGACTAATCATCGGCTCGCTAACCGATCTGCTCGCCCCGTCTCCGGACACGCAGAACCTCCAAATCGAGCACGGCCTGCGGCCCAGCTCATCCTCCTCATCCTCCTCGTCCCTCCTTACAGGCCGCAAGAAGTTCACCGTTTCCCGCATAACCTTCATGTTGATCTTCTCCCTGTGCCTTTCCCTCGGCTTCGCCGTTCTCGCGAGCGGCGCCGCCCAGGGCCACGAGCACCGGTTCTGGATCGTGTCGGCGCTGGTCGGCATGGGCTACGGCGCGGTGTTCAGCCTGACGCCGATCATCATCACGGTGATCTGGGGTGTGGAAAACTTTGCCACCAACTGGGGCATTGTCGCCATGCTGCCGGCCGTCGGCTCGACGTTCTGGGGCCTGGTGTATTCGGCGGTGTACGAAGCGGCCGCCGGGTCCCCCGAGGACGGCGAGGGCGGGTCGGCGCTGTGCTACGGCATGCGGTGCTATGCGCCGACGTTCTGGGCGATGGCTGTGACCGTGTGGGCTGCGTGCGGGTTGGTCCTGTTTGCGTGGAAGGGCCCGGGCGGATGGCAGAGACGGGGGATCGTGATCTAGAGGAACTCGTTCTCTAGTGCACGGCAATCATTTCCCGAACTTATGAGACTGAGGATGAGGATAAATCTGATTTATCAAGTGAGGATGTTCTTTTCACATACTTTTGTCTTTTCTATTGTTCTCTGGTATTGGCTATCTTAGGGTTTGGGGTTATCATTTTGTTTCTAGACCAGATTCTCGTTTCTTGAGATTGGACTTCTTGACTGGGCTGTATATAGCAACTTCTTGAATAGATCTTATTCAATATCTAGTTTGAACCTGAGCCTCTCAAGGCCCCGACCACCTCATCATTACTGGTCGCAGCACGACCAAGCTCAACGAGGCCATCGAGGCGTTAAAGACCGAATTCCCTTCCGTCGACGTCCCTACCCTCCTCATGGACCTCTGCTCTATGAAGCCTATCCGTAAGGCCGCGTCTTCGGTACCTGCATGCCCCGATATCCCGACCGTCGATATTCTGATTGATAACGCCGGCGTTAGCCGGGCTTAGGAGCATACGATTACCGAGAACGGGCTTGAATTACAACTGGCAACTGACTACATCGGCCCCTTCTTATTCACATGCCCTGTCATGCCGGAACTCATTGCCGCGGCTAGCTCTCTTGGTGTTCTCCCCGGTGCTGCCCGTATCATCAGTATCACCTCAGCTATCGCTGGGGCATCTGGGATGCGCTGGGCCGATATGAACTTTGAACGAATCAAGAATGAAGACCTACCCATCCAATAGCAGCCTGACTATGAAATGGTGGATGCGACCCACGGCGCCGAGGACCTGGTGTGCACGGCTCTGGACGGTTATATCCGTAGCAAGGTCGCGCATGTGCTCTGTACCATCGGTCTCACCCATCGCCTCGTCAACTCGCATGGGATCCTATCGATCGCCGTCCCTCCAGGCATTGTGAATACTGAAGTTGGCCGCCACGTCGATCGTCGTAGCGCGGGAGTATTCGCGAGGGTGATGGAGGATGGGAACGTCTCCTTAAAATCACTCGCGACCACTTCGTCAACTACGCTCGTGGCACCGCTGGACCCTAAGCTGGACACGCCCTTTACTAGCACTCCAACGGTTAACGGATCGGACAACTGGGCCGCCATCCTCGCTGACTGCTGGATCTCGTCTCTGGGCCACCCGCTTGCCGTTTCAAGCTCAGAGGCCAAGAAGCTATGGGCTTATGCAGAAGATAAGCTGGGCGAGAAAGTCTTTTTGGTAGCGGGTCTGAATTGAAGAGAATTATAGAAGCTTGATAGAGATTGAATAAATGATACAAACAAAAACTATCAAGCCGTCTTGGAAGATTTATATATTCAGCTGCGACTCAGGTGGTATGAATGAGAATTTCCTGGACATTCCATTGCACTCCACCAGCAGCTTCGTGAAGTGCACCCATGAACCAACCACGGTGCCAAGAGTGGAACTCCACTCTACATAGATGCGTTATATAGCCAGTCCAACAACTGCCATCCTTCAGACCTCACATCGACTTCGCCCATTCGCTAAACATACTACACTATACCTCTACACACACCCACCACACAAGAAAATGGCAGACCCCTACGCCCAAGAACTCGCTGTTGCACTGGACGCAGCACGACTCGCCGCCTCCATCGCACTCACCGTGCTGGCAGCGGCCACCACGACCCGCGGCTCTACCGCCGCCGTCCCCGCGCCACCCAGCAGCGCCGCGCTCTCCGTGCTCACCAAACCCGACCTGTCGCCGGTAACCATCGCCGACTTCGCCATCCAGTCGGTCCTCGCCGCGACCGTCTCCGCGCACTTCCCCGCCGACGTGCTCGTCGGCGAGGAGGACGCCGAGGCGCTGCACGCCGACCCCGACCTGCTCTCCCGCGTCTGGGACGCCGCGCGCGGCGCCGGCGACGCGAGCAGCAGCAGCAGCAGCAGCAGCGCAACACCGGCGCTGGCGCACCGCCCGGCCAGTCCGGCGGAGCTGTGCGAGCTGGTCGACCGGTGCGCGGCGGGCGCGCTGCGCGGCCGCGGGCGGTGCTGGGTGTTCGATCCCATCGACGGCACCGAGGCGTTTGTGCGCGGCCACCTGTTCGCGGTGAACGTGGCGCTGGTGGTCGACGGCGTGCAGGCGCTCTCGGTGGTCGCGTGTCCCACCCTGGACATGCACGCCGCGCGGCCGATCTCCGACGCCGCGGCTGCGGGCCCCGGGTGCGTGTTCTCGGCTGTGCGGCGCGCCGGCGCCTTTGTGCGGCCGTTGGCGGCCTCCGACACCACCGAGCCCCGCCGGCTCGCCATGCGGGCTCCACAGGCCCCGCTGCACTTCGTCACGTCGAGCGCCAACCCCGGCGGCCACCACGCCATCCACGCTGCCCTCGCTGCCTCCCGCGGCCGTGCCGAGACTACTACGACTGCCCCCCTGCCGCCGAGTGACCTGATCTCGTGGGTGCTGCGCTACTGCATCCTGGCCCTCGGCGTGGCGGATGCCACCGTCTGGCTGTACAAGAAGCCCGGCCGGCGGGGAAAGCCGTGGGACCACGCCGGCGCACAGCTGCTCGTCGAGGAGGCTGGCGGGCGGGTGACGGATGCGCGCGGCGCCGAGATCGACTTTACTACGGGCCGGCTGATGCATGCCAACTTCGGGTTCTTGGCTGCCCATAAGGACGTGCATGGCGAGCTGCTGGAGACGTTGACGCAACTTATTCAGGAACAGGGCGTTGTTGTAGGCTAAACTGCGTTCAGCCATAGGAATCATCATGGCTCTGGAGTGCTGGGTTTGGGACTCGAGACACAAGATAGACACAGCATGATAACTTGACATATTTGCCGGAATGTGCAGAACAGACCATATTGATACAAGCATAGATAGCGGGATAACGAAAAGTCCCCGCATGCACAATTAAAAAGTCCAGAACAAGAATATTTACTCTCAGCCCAGTTGAATTGGGCGTTCATATATTGATGCAGATACAGCCGCGCCATGACCAACTGTCTCCAAAGAGGAGAGTCCAGTCCAGCAACAACCATCCTAACCTAAGCTTTTGTTTTGCTTCAACTATCCGCGCCGCCTCATCGGATCCATTCTAATCAGTATCCATCCTCTGCTCTCCTCGTCCCCATATAAGAAAAGTGTACAGATACCCGGTTGATGGGTTCTGAGAAAAGGTGTACATCAACACCCTCTTGCCGAGGGAAATGGCTTTCGATGTATCCATGTTGAAGGCTTGTTCATGAAGAAAAAAAAAAGGTGCAAGAAAACAACCCTTCCAGAAAGGAGTCTTCCTCTTCTTGGTTTTCTTTTTTTCCCCAAGCCGAATAGAATTTTACCCATAACCCTCGTTAAAAAACATCATGGTTTGTCGTGTCCCATGTGTATGCCCAAAATAACAATGCCGTTGTAAAGACCCCCCAGTCCGAAACCAAAACGAGAAAAAAAAATAAAAAGACAAAAAAAGCAAATTCGTGGATATCTTGTGCGATGTTGAGATCGTTTCGCCGGAGCCCCGTAAACAGGAAAAATCAGAAGGAAAATTGAAATAAAAAGAAGTGCCAAGAAGAAGGAAAAGGGAAAGTTTGTGTGTAAGGAAAAAGACAGAAAAAAAAGAATAGAAAGTGCGAGACGACGGGAGCGTGCGGCATTTTGATTCAATCAACATGTGCAGTGTCCCTCGCCTCTATTATTGAATTACTTGGTGTACTCAGCACGGAACGCCTTGGCAGCGTTGACCATGTTGAGAAGAGCCTCCTTGGTCTCCTTCCACTTGCGAGTCTTCAGGCCGCAGTCGGGGTCAATCCATAGCTGCTCAGGCTTGAGGAACTGCAGCATCTCCTGGATGCGGTCCTTGATCTCCTGCTCGCTGGGAACACGCGGCGAGTGGATGTCGTAGACACCAGGACCAATGTGGCGGGGGTAGGCCGAGTCGACGAACACCTTGAGAAGCTTGGCATCCGACTTGCTGTTCTCGATCGAGAGAACGTCGGCATCCAAAGCGGCAATGGCGTGGAAGAAGTCCTGGAACTCGGAGTAGCAGAAGTGCGAGTGGATCTGGGTCGAGTCCTCGACGCCAGTGGTCGACAGGCGGAAGGCCTTGACAGCCCAGCCGAGGTAGTCATCACGCTCCTTGCCAGCACGGAGCGGGAGACCCTCACGAAGCGCCGGCTCATCAACCTGGATGACATCAATGCCGGCGGCCTCGAGGTCGACAACCTCGTCGCGGAGAGCCAGAGCAAGCTGCTCGGCCTGGACAGACTGGTGAACATCGTCACGGGGGAACGACCACCGAAGGCAGGTGACGGGGCCAGTAAGCATGCCCTTCATGGGCTTGGACGAAACCGACACGGCGTACTTGGACTCCTTGACGGTCATCGGCTTGGGACGCGAGATGTCACCAACGATGATCGGGGGACGCACGCAACGAGAGCCGTAGCTCTGCACCCAGGCGTGGGTGGTGAAGGCATAGCCGTCCATGCGCTCACCGAAGTACTGCACCATGTCGTTACGCTCAGGCTCGCCGTGCACGAACACGTCGAGGCCAAGCTCCTCCTGGATCTTGACGTTGTCAAGAATCTCCTTCTCAATGAACTTGTCGTACTCAGCCTCGGTGATCTCGCCCTTGGTGAAGCGGTTACGCTGGATGCGGATCTCCGGGGTCTGGGGGAACGAGCCAATGGTGGTGGTGGGGAAGAGGGGGAGCTTGAGCTTGGCCTCCTGCTGGGCAATGCGCACCGGGAACTCCGACTTGCGGTTGTAGTCCTCGGGGGTGATGGCGGCCTGGCGGGCCTTGACCTTGGGGTCGTTGGTGCGGGTGGAAGTGGCACGGGCGTTCATCGACTTAGCGTTAGCCTCGAGGAAGTCACGGACCGAAGCCGGGCCCTCGGTGACGGCCTTGGCCAGAATGGCAATTTCAACAACCTTCTCGCTGGCGAACGAGAACCAGTCGGCCACCTCGGGGTCAAGCTTCTTCTCGCTCGCAAGAGTGTGAGGAGTGTGGAGCAGGGAGCTGGAGGTGGCGACGATGACGCGGTCCTTGCCGAGCTTCTGGATGGCAGTCTCAGCAATCTCAATGGCCTTCTTCAGGTTGGTCTTCCAGATGTTGCGGCCGTCGACCAGACCCAGCGAGAGGATGGTCGAGGGAGCAATGGCGCCAATGACGGCATCCAGCTGCTCAGGGTTGCGGACAAGATCAATATGCACAGCATAGATGTCCTGGGGGATGAGGGCCAGGTTGTGGACAATGTCACCGAAGTAGGTGGTGAAGACAAGCTTGGGGAGCTCGGCCTTCAGGCTGGCAAACTTCTCGTAGACGGGCTTGAAAGCAGCCTTGGTCTTGGCGGGAAGATCGAACACCAGAACAGGCTCATCAATCTGCACAACCTCGGCACCAGCAGCCTTGAGCTTGGTAAGAAGCTCAATGTAGATGGGGAGAAGGCTGTCGATCAGGTCAATGGGGTCGACGGTCTGGCCACGGTCAGCCTTTCCAAGGTGGAGGAAAGTCACGGGACCCACCAGCACTGGGCGGGTCTCAATACCAGCGGCCTTGGCCTCGAGGTACTCGGCAACAGCCTTGGGCGAGTCGACCAGCTTGAAGGTCTGGCCGTCCTGGAGAGTAGGCTTCACGTAGTGGTAGTTCGAGTCGAACCACTTCACCATCTCCAAGCTGGGAACATCAACGTCACCCTTCTGGTGGCCACGGCCCATAGCGAAGTACTGGTCAATGGCATCGAGGTTGTTCTTGGTGTATCTCTCGGGAACAGCCTGTGGGATGAGATGTGATTAGCGCTGGATCTTTATAGGTAGTTCATTCATGGAGACCAGTATGACATAAAGCATTTAAGATCCCATGGCACTGAAATAAGGCTGCCCGAAGAGAGAAGCATGGATTTGCTATTCAAGCCCAAATTCTTCATGAAGCCATGGAAAAGATAGAGGCATAAAAAAGAGGAGTAGAAAGCGCGGAGAAAAAAGGAACCTACACCGAAGTCCTGGATGTGCGAGAGAACCTGGTCGTACAAGGCAAAGTCGTTGCTGGGGATGATATCAACGCCAGCAGCCTTCTGGATGTTCCAGTGGGCCAGACGCAGTCTCTTAGCCTCAGCAAGCAGATCGGCCTGCGAGATCTTTCCGCCCCAATCTATAAATATCACGGATACCACACCGGTTAGCACTTCTGGATGCCGCGATGGAGCATGTGGCCCATAGGGCTGCAAGTGATCAGGGAGCAAAACAGGGCTTGAGCGGCCAGGGACGCATGAACACAAGCTCTTAGTGCGTCCAGGAGCCACTCATTTGACAGAGAGCCAGGGCCACTTCTGGGGACCGTGATGGATAGGACCCAACAGAGCCAAGGCGCAAGCCCACTTAACGCCGTACAGGCCGGGCCGGCGTCAACGGCGTCTGGAATTGACGGGTGTCTGTGTTTCTGCCAGGGATGATTGATAGTAGGGCAGTTGCTTACAAGCTTCGGTGGCCTTCTTCAGGTCCCGCAGGACTCCCATACGAGGGAAACCAAGCACGGCAGATTGAACCATGTTGACTGAGTTGTGGATGGATTGGCGAGAAAAAGATGGGAAGAAGAGACTGTGGGGACGAGACAGGCTCCAAGAGAGTAGAAAGATTCGGAAGGAAGACTAAGAACCGATGATCTGCACGGCAGAGGAGAACGGACTCTAGAAGAAGAGGATGAAGTGAGGGCTGATTAAGATAGAGATGGGATGAACACACAACCTCGGTCGGCAGTTGAAGCAAAGTGTGAGTGTGAGGACGGGAAAAGAAAGAGAAAGAAGAAGAAGAAAAGGGAGAAAGGAGGGAGAAGAGAGCAAATAAAAAGGGCTGGAAGAAAAAGAGAGGGGGCCAGAAACCTTAAGAGAGCGAGAGGGGGAAAAAGTGGGAAGGCGGGTTTTCCTGCTTGCTTTTCCCCTTGCCCTTTCCTTTCTGTGTATCGATTCTCGCCTGGCTTGCTTCCTTCCCCGTACAGAAACACACAAGTATCGAGGTACCAAGTTCTGCTAATTCAAGCCCAATGCCAATGCAGAACCTGGTTTAGCGCGGGGAAGAAAAAGTGGTTGGGAGCACAAGACAATTGGCACCTTAACGAGGTTTGCGTTGGGCTTTGCCAGGGCAAGGGCGGTGAGGGACAAGCGGAACGACCAGACCAGACCAAGCAAGAAATGCTAATCATGTTGAGATGACAGGCCAATTCAATGTGGACACTCACGCACAAATCGGACCCGGTGGCACACACACATGCAAATTTTCGGGTTCTGCACAGGAAGGAGGAATACTGCTTGGTGATGGCGTGATTTGCTGCTGCTTTGGACAGTTCGGTTGCCCAACAAAAAGTCCGCTTTCCTGTAGACGATCTCTTCTCTTCCTTCCCGTGAGCTTCCGTACGGCAAGATCGGATTGATGGATTTTTGAAATTGGGAAGCAGCTCCATGTTACACGGAGGCAATCGGCGCTGTTTGAAAGCCTGCAGTCGTTTGCTCTTTCCGTGAATCACTCGCGCTCTCAGTCTTCGGATTCATGGTTGCCGCCCGTATGCATCATGTACAGTACTTACTGTTCTTCTGTTCCCGTGGACTCATTTCTTCTCGTTTCTCCCCGCTTCTTGGGCCTTTCGTTTCCTCAATCAAGCCTGCCTGCGTATTCGGTTTCTTGCCTCCATGTCGACATCCCACCCTGGCAAGTCACTTCATTTTTTTTTTCCTGTTGCCCCGCGTGTGGCAAGCCAATTGAAAATTCCATTACTTCTTGCTCCGGTGTCGCTGTTCCAACGGAGCCAATCATAGCTATACTTTTGCTTAAGATGCGCCTAGAACCAGGTCTTCACCGCCAAAGCTCGGACCTGGCACCTGCCCTAGCATTGGATTGACAGGCATGTGCAAGTCTGGGTCGTCGAAATTAGCAAGTGATCTACAAGACCCCAAATATAATCGTGAATACCACCACCAAGGAAGGAGTAAATGTGACCTCGCTGCGCGTCTTCTCTGTCGTATTCTTCTACCTGCTCTAATCATCCATCTCCTTCACTTCGATCCCGTTGCTCTCTTTGTCAACGCAACGATGGCTTCGCTGATCGCGACAACTTCCTTTCTGGTGATCGGCACCCGATGTCCCCCGTCCCACTCGATCAGCTGCGTCGTTCCCTGTTCGCAGTACAGGTGAAGCAACTTACGATGTCTCTCGAGTCCCTTATCGTTCAACCCATGCACGTGCAACGTCGGAGCCCGCAAGACGTGGTCTTCGTCAGCACAGTCGGAGTCCTCGTCGCTGGACGGCGGAGCTGGCCAGTCGCGGAATGTTAGGCTAATGTCCGATGCCTCAGAGATGCCGGCTGGAACGGGGATCCGTGAGTCCAGGCACACGGGCGGTGCACCTCCAGCGAGAAACACGCCGAACCGGAACGGGAACTCCACAGCCGCATTTCCCAGCGTTTCGCGGAGTTTCTGCTGCGTATACAAGATGCTCGCCGAAATGTTTGCACCCTGGCTGAATCCCATCACGCCCACCCAAGGGCCCGTCCCACCCCGCGAGTCATCGTCCTCCATGGCCTCGTGGATTTGATTCTTGACGAGATCAATGGTCTCGGCCGTGCCCAGCTTAGGGTGCTCGGGCAACCACCGCAACCATCGTCGAAACGGGCCAAATGTGCCATAGACAGCAACAATGTCGTAGTGCGGGTCGCACATGAATGGCCCATCGGCAAAGCAGAGTCTGACGTGTGGCTTCAACTCGGCGATTAGGCTGCGGCATTGCATGCGAAATACTTCGGCGTTGACGCCACCACCGTGGAGGCAAAGGATTCGGGGCAGCGTCAGGTCGACTGGCGGGTCGTGCTCTGAGAACGCTGTCATTGTGACGGTGTGCAGGAGTAAACCAGCGCGTAGAGGGTTGCAGGATTGAAGAAGCCCTGACGCCCCGGGTAATTAAAAGACAACAACCGAGCCGAAAGGAATGGAGCAGCAAATGAAAATGAAAGTAACTTCACAAACTTCAAGAGAAGAAAGAGAAAACCCCATGTGGAAAAGGGAGAAGAGAAGCGAGTGAAGAAATATCATACGGACAAAAATTCAAACTCAGCCCTCGGACAGCACTTCTCAAATGTCCGAAGCGCAAAAACGAACCCAGTATCTACGATATTAATGGTTCACCACCCTCCCGACCCGCATGGCTGGCTGATTGGATACGCACATGAAAAAAAGCAAACGTACACATAAGCCAGCTGCCACAAACTTGTCCACCACACAAGATTTTAGCAGTAGATAGGGAAAAGCCATCCGACCAAGACATGATGTCTCGTAAATGTCTCTGATAGGATGAGGGACTGGAGAAGCCGAGCTTGCAAGTACCTACCCGTGATGAATCGATGGTATCACCCTCAAACCCTAACCCCGCCAACCCCAACATCTCAACCCGAACCCTTTATCATGACATCAACATGACACCGTACTAAATTTACAGTGCTCATAATTATTGAGACTATATACATTGCCCCTCCCCCACCAAGGCACACTCTTTAGAGCTTAAAATATCGTCACTACAGCAATAGCAGGTACCTCAGTTTGTTTTATCTTTAGATCTCAAAATCGCCTTCGATTTTCATCCACGACTCCCCCAAATAACAATTTTTGGTATTCTTTCATTATTCTCTTGTTCCACCCAACTTCTTCCTTCGTCTCTACCCTTAGATCATCCTCAAACGTTCCCCCCCTCTGCATGGCTTCAAAGCTTTTCGTTTTCTAAAAGCTAAGCCATGGCTAGGTACGCTCTTCTTGATGCTAGGAATTCAACGTGCCTGGATTTTTACATGCTAACTTTAAAGCTCTAGCCCGAACATCCTCGTTATCCCTTTCAAAAAGGGGACTCAGCTCCCGCTTTCCAGCTGCTTGAAGCAGTATATCGGATCGAAATATGATCAGCACCCCGACATGTTCAAGCAGGACCTCCAGGTTATCGACAGTCTGCGAAAAGATGCCGTGAATCTCCGCGAAGCTCACCCGAGCGGCGTCAAGCTGCTCCAGGCCTATGCTGCGCAGCTTGCCTGGATGTCTGGAAAGTTTCCGATTGATGTGGGTGGTTCTGGCGTCTAACGTGCCGTGTTGTACCGTCCGTGGCTCTAACTATGTGTTTCTGTGTGGTTCTGTCTAGGTTGGAGTCGATTTCACTTGGTACCCGGTCTTCGGATACAACGCCGACCGTCCCGTGGCCCGCAACAACATCAAATTCGAGCTCCTCAACATTCTGTTTAACCTTGCCGCGCTGTACTCCCAACTCGCCGTGTCCTCTCCCCGCGGAACCACCGATGGCCTCAAAGGCGCTGCTGCATACTTCTCCCAGGCTGCCGGTGTGCTGGTGTACATGCAGAAGGAGGTCCTCCCCGAACTGCGCATGTCCGATCCTCCCGATGATATGGACGAAGTGACCCTCGAGAGCCTTGCTCAGCTGTGCTTGGCCCAAGGCCAGGAGTGTTTTTGGCAGAAGGCCGTTATGGACGGCTACAAGGACGCCAGCATTGCTAAGCTGGCTGTCAAGGTTTCCGACTTTTACAACTCCGCTGCTGAAGCTGCTATGAAGAGCGATACAATCAGCTCGGCTTGGATCCGTCACATGAGCGCGAAACACCACCACTTCGCTGCTGCCGCCCAGTACCGACAGGCTTGCGATGCTCTGGAGAAGCGCAAGTACGGCGAAGAGGTGGGGCGCCTGAGAGACGCCTTGGCCTGCATTAACAACGGGTTGAAGGAGACGCGGGGCGGCTTCGTCCACAAGTCTGTCATTGAAGATCTGAATGGTGTGAAGAAGCGCATCGAGGACGATTTGAAGCGAGCCGAAAAGGACAATGACATAATCTATCTGAGTGGGTCACCCGTCTAACGAGGCATTGTGCTTCGACCGCTAACATCTTCTTATGCTCTCCACCCAGATCCCGTGCCTCCGAAATCCGAACTGAGAGTTATCGATCGCGCCACCATGGCGCAGGCGAAATGCCCTCCGCAAGTCTCGAGTCCGTTTGAATACCTTGGAGACAAGGCTGAATTTGGCCCGGCTCTGTTCACGAAGCTCGTGCCGTTTTCCGTCCACCTTGCTATTTCCATTTACGAAGAACGCCGCGACCGCCTCGTAACGAACGATATCATCCAGCAACTCGAGATACTGTCTGAGGACATACAGACGACTCTGATATCATTGGGCCTTCCCGGCTCTCTGCAGGCTCTGGAGAAGCCTTTGGGACTTCCTCACAGTCTGACCCAGCATTCCGAGGAACTGAAACAGACTGGCGCCCTGAACAGAATCGAGCGGGCCTTTGCCGATATCGATATGCTTCGAGCTTCAAACATTGCCACTTTTGGAGAAGGCAAGGATATTCTAGCAGCGGAAGAGGCCGAAGACAACCGAATGCGGCGCTTGTACGGAACTGCGCGCTGGACCCGTCCCCAGAGTCGGGAGGACCCCCAGGGTAACCGCCTTTGGCTGCAGTCCAGCGAATTGGAGGGCTACCTTGAGAACAGTCTGAAGAGCGACAATATTGTCAAGGAGAGATTTCAGGCCGTGAAAGACATGCTGGAACTCCTTGTCGGCCCTGAGCGCGGTCTTCTAGACTTTGTCCCGTCTAGCCGCCGGACTGATGTACCTGATAATCTGAAGCCGGTGATAGGCCGCCTGCGCAGCTCGTACAACGATGTCCAACGGCTTCAGTCGCGGCGTCGCAAGAAGGTTGAAATCATCAAAGAAAAGGCGCAAGCCGACGACATCAACCCTGACATCCTGAAAGAGGCGTCGCGCCTCGAGCGCACTTACCCCAACACACCCATCCAACCGGCGCACTTCGAGGACTTCTTCAACCGCCGGCTCGACCAGCTGTACGAGCCGGAAGTGCAGGCGATCCAGAAGGACCGAGAGGAGCAAGAGCGCGTCCTCGGAGAGACTGCGCGCATTAACCGGGAGTTCGAGGCGCAGCGCCGCGCGATGGGCGAGCGCGGCTCGCAGGAGCGCGAGGCGGCGCTGCAGAAGCTTGAGAAGGCGTACTTTAAGTACAAGGACATCATCAACAACCTTGATGCCGGCCGCAAGTTCTACAATGACCTGAGCAAGATGGTCGGAGCCATGTTCCGGGACCAGGCCAAGCTCTGGGCTAACGAGCGACAGTTGGACGCACGGAGCCTTGAAGAGTATGCATTTCTGTTCCATGCAATTGTTGGAGAGGGATATCTTGTGGCTAACTATTCATTCAACTCTTTTTTCATTTAGGGAACTGCTGCTTCCTCCTCTCGCATCGACCCCTCTATCTACACCCCGCCCCACCGTTCCCACCACTTCTTCCGGACCGTCGGTCGCCCAGCAAGCTCCGCCCGTAACCATGCCGGTGCAAGTGCAGGCCCAAGGCCAACAACCTATGATGCCAGCGCAAGCGCCGTCGGCTGCGCTCCAGGCTCTCCAGCAGCTCCAAATCTCGTCTGGCGGCCAGCAGCCGGCTGGACCTGCAGCGCCTCCGACCCAGGCGGCCGGCCAGATCCCCGCGGCCTTCATGCCGTGGATTGCGAATGCGCCGCAGAGTCCCCAGGCTGGACGGCCCGGAGCGCCCCCGGCGTCTGGTGTGTGGAACCCGGTGATGGGTATCCGGTTTTCGGGTGCCCCGGGACAGCCGGCGGCTCCGCAGCAGCAGGGCCAGGGCTCTGGCACCCCGCCCAACCCGCCGCAGTCTGGCGTGTGGGACCCCTCTGCCGGAATAAGATTCGGATAAGCAGGATCTCTCCTAGGCTGTGACGTTTAACAAATCTCTTTTTCGTTCATGTTTTTACGTGCCAATTTTGCTCGATACCACGCAGATCTCTGCTTTCTTTTTTAGCCGGTGCTTTGTGATGTTGGAACTTAAGGATACTGCGTTCAGCGTTGCTTATTTGCATGGGAAAGGGGAGGTTTCATGGGTTTGATACTGCATAGTCCAAGCTTGATAGAATAAAAGGTGTTATGTTGTTCATACAGACGTTCTATGCTAAAGGGGAAAAAATGTCCTGTGAGAAACACACACAAGAGTGACAAGACAAAAATGACAAGCGAGGGGGTATGACCACTGAGGATAGTGGTGTGCTTGAAAGAACGACATGATATAATCCACAGGGAAAACACTCAATACAAATAATAGTCCGGTTGCTGAGCTGGCATGTTCGTGCGCACCCGGACTACCAGGCCCTGGCCCGACTTGCTTTCCCACACTCCGAACTCGTTTTCCCGGCGGAATGTCACTTCCTCGGGGGCGACCGTCATGACTGAGCGCTGCACCACAGGCTGTCGCGGGGGTGGTGCCACCGGGGCTACCGGAGGGGGTGCCGGAGGCGGGGTAGAGCGGAAGAAGCCCCAGCCCTTGGACTTTTGTTTGGGGGAGGTGGGAGGGGCGGCGGCGACTACGGGGGTGGGGCTCGGGCGGGGGCTGCAGCAGGCGGGCCAGCCGGGCAGCAAACACCGGGTCGTTCCACCACCACTCGTTCGGGTTTGTCGGCACGCCGCGGCCGCCGTCAAACTCCGAGCCCCAGCGGCCCCACCCGTCAAACTCCTTCTTGTCGCCCTTCAGCCAGTCATCCGGGTCCAGCGCCGCCGCAGCGCGGGCGCGGCGCTCCTCCTCCGACAGATCATCGTCGGAGCTGCGCCCCGCCGCGCCGGGCGTCTTGAGCTCGCCCTTCTTGGCCTTGGGCCGGCGCACGCGCACCAGCAGCTCGATCTCGCCCGGCAAGTGCTCGTGCTCGGCGAACACCCAGCCGTGGCCGACAGCCGCCGCGGGCACGAGGGTCAGTTCGGCCAGGGCGGGCGGCTCGGGCGTGGTGGCGAGGCGGGTGATCAGGTCCTCGATGTGCGGCACCAGCAGCGAGATGACGTCGAGGTCGCGGGCGGTCTGTGTGGAGAAGTGGGCGCGCTGGGCCGAGCGGATCAGTTCCGGCAGGTTGCCGAGGTGGGCGTGCAGGTGCGAGGTGTAGGCGCTGGTGGCGGTGGGCGAGGGCCCGGGGCGGGCGGAGGAGGACGAGGGCGCGGAGAGGAAGGATTCGGGGGCCGAGATGGCTTCTATGTACGACGGGAGGTCGGTCTCTTCGTCGGTGGACTTGGACATGGTGGCGGGTGGAGGGGGGGTTAAGCCTTGGTTGACGAGAGTGGAAGTTTGGCGGTGTTATTCAAAATGGGTGAAGAGATTGTTTGGGTCAATAGGCGTGATGATGGTGTTAGATGGTGTTCGAGATTCAGTCTTGGTGTTTTCAAAGATGGCTGGTTGTTTGTGTAAACTATCACGGCTCTCCCTCCGTTGAATCTACCACTGATGGGCAAAGATCAACACTGAAACCCGTTCCCAGCTCGTCGATGATGAAATGCAAGATCACAAAATCCAGGCTGTTCAGTCAGCCTAGTAAAACCTCCCTGACTCAGAGATTCCCACCGGCGTGTTCTTGTCTTGACCACAGCCTTCGATGCGCGAAGATAGACTCTAAGCTAAGCTTTGTATTCTAGATGACTTCACAACAACAATGTAAGGCGTTTTTCGGTTGGTTCAGAAAAAACGGGTATCACAGGTATGTTAAGGATCCGGCGCCGAGTCTAGAGTGTTGTATAGATTAAAATGAGTAGTATGGCAGTGAGAGGTTGAGAGGGAGAACAAAACCGTCGTAGTGGCAATACGAAGATGGGAAATGGGCTGTGGGTTCTGGCATATGACCATGGAACAGCCAACGACACAACGGACAAACAGGCAGTGTTGGCCGCTTCAAGGGAAAATTGAGGCGAGCGGGGGTTCGGCTCATGAACAGGCGTTAGACCTGGATGGCCTCAAAAACACATTTGGACTTTGATATGCAGGCTTGGCGCAAAGCAGATGACCGTCGATTAGTCGCACGGTTCAGTCTGATCCGGATTATACGGGACTGAAGCAGATGCTCCCTCTTGGGTGTGCTTTAGGGTGATTCTTTTGAGGTTTGAGGCCTTTCAAGCTGGGCGCTGCTGCCCCCGTTTATTATCTGGAATCCGATCACCGAAGGCGCGAGAGAGGGTCCGTGGTGGATGGGATTGTCGTTGGGCGATGGGCGGTTTTATATCAAGAACGTCAAGCGGCCAATCCACCCACCCACACTTCCCACTGCCTAGTGTAGTGAGTCGACTAGGGCCCGCGGCGGCGGCTGGACGAAAGTACTGTAAACTGACCTGGACTCCATCGTGACCTTCATGCACGCGGCGAGCTTGGGCGCACTGGCTTGCCTGGTTTGTCAGTGGTGGGAGGAGAAGAACAACAACGTGAGACAGCCCACCCAATTAGTGCAGGCCAGAAGCGAACACCGACCACAACTGGAGTACCACAGAAACACCAAACGACCAGAGCCTGGCCGGGCACGCTGCAGGGTGGCGGAGCCCTTTTTTCCTGTTTGGTCGGCCGGGAGTGGAGATGGTGGTGGAGCAGGGGCCAAGAAACAGTTGCCCGGCTATAGTGGGACCCTGAGGTTGTGCATTTTCTTTTTGCTTTTTCGTGGGAGGAGAGAGAAAAAGGCGCCTGTCGGATTCCGGGAGTGACCGGATGTCACAAGAGCGGGTTTCGGGAATACAGAAAATGGAAGAAAAAATACAATTCACGGACAGCATCTGAAGAAATTACATCTCGAGATGGCGCCCGAAGGCAGCGGCTGCTAAACTCAGGGCAGACAAATCAGATACGGAAAGAGCGAAAGACCCATGAACCCTAATTTCGGCAGCCTAGGGTTGGGTGCCGCTAGACCCGCCGCTAGCCAGCACTGCCATTTCTAGCCCTTCTAGAAGCCACAACGCGATGTCATATTTTTCCCTTTCATCAAACATCATTCTTTAGCTGAAGGTCTGGTGATACGCATAGGGCAAACAAGCCAAGAATCCCCCAAATCTGGAGATGCTTGTATTACAGTGATCGACTTTCAAATCCCCTCACGGCAACTCTGCCCACACCATTTCCATCCTGCTTCTTTCTTGACCCATCTTGACTCACAGGCCATTGGGCCTCAGCCACTTCGCTCGGTAAGAGGCACACACTCTCCTCTTTATTCCATGGCTGAAATCCGGCCAGGAAACAAGGGCGAACTGACGCCCCTTGACCGAGGGGCGCCTCAAACCGGGCTTGTTTTGACTGCCTTCCCTGCCTTGCTGTGACATAACTGGGCAGACTACTAGGAAAACTAGAAGCCTTCCTTCGGGAGAACACAGCTTCTAGAGTGGCTCCCGGCCGATACGGACATCAGCCGAAGCCAGCTCTGTCTAGTGTGAAGATCACAATACCGGCATCATCTCCTGCAGAAGGGGGCTTTGCCGGTCTCACCTTTCTGACTTCGGTCGAAAGTACAGTACAGCCTTGGCCCCTGCTTCTGGCTTTCCATCTCCCCTCTCTCCCCCTCTCTGTTTGCCTGCTCTGTTTGATCTGGTGTACATGCACGGCCTGCATGCGTATGGACCTCCAAACATGCCAACCCATAATCACCACCTAGTGGTGGTGTGCCCGTAGGAACCTCTGGTTGGCCTGGCTTCTGTCCACCGCAGGTCTGTAAGTGGCCAACCGTCCAATTGAACCACCCCTCCCCCCCCAGCTTCCCTGGGCTTTTGAGGCCCGGTCCTTGGTGTTGTGCTGTGCTGTGTGCCCAGCTTTGCTATCTTGACTGTGAAAGCTGTCACGCTCCCCATTGTCTATTTAAGACAAGTCGATGCCTCCTCTTCCTGTTTCTCTTTCTGGACATATCCACTGTATCATCATCACTCTTCTATCAACCACCCATTGTGTCTCCTCACGCACATAACACCATCTTGTTCTGACCAACACCATCTTCTGACATTTCTCATCCGTCTCTACGTCTAATTGACTGTGCCCTTCTTTCTTTTCCCTTTCTTTTGTTGATTCACATCCCACAACCGCCACAATGATTGGCTACAGAGTCGCTGCTCCGGATGAGTACCTTGCCATCACTGGTATGGTAAGTAACAAACTACGCTGCACACTTCCCCGGAGCATATCGTGGGGGGCACATCGACTAACATTCTAAACTGATAGGGTGTCGCAAATGATATCCGGATTGCGAAGTCGGCCTGGGTTCTTCCCTTCCAGAAGTGCATGCGCTTCAGGTGAGCTAACACCAGCTGTTCCTATCCCTATACCCTGGTGTCTCCAACACGTACTGACTGACATCTCCCATCAGCGTTCAACCCCATGACTATGCCATGAACCTGCAGGCCATGACCATCGAGAAGCTGCAATTCCTGCTTCCCGTGGTCTTCACTGTCGGCCCCCGTGTTCCCAAGACCGACCAGGACATCCACGGCACCGACGGCCCAGAGATGGCCCAGGAGACCTACCTAGCCCTGCACAAGTATGCCGTGCTGCTGGCGGAGAACGAGGACAAGCGCAAGGCGTCCAACGTGAACTTTGTCGAGCAGAAGATCAAGTCGATCGTCGAGGGTGAGGTGCGTGTGCTGGTGTCCAGCATGACGATGGAGGAGATCTTCACCGAGCGCGAGCTGTTCAAGAAGCGCATCCACAAGAACATCCAGACCGAGCTGGACCAGTTCGGCCTGCGCATCTACAACGCCAACGTCAAGGAGCTGCGCGACGCGCCCAACAGCGTGTACTTCGAGTCGCTGTCGCGCAAGGCCCACGAGGGCGCCACCAACCAGGCGCGTATCGACGTGGCCGAGGCGCAGCTGCGCGGAAACGTCGGCGAGGCCGACCGCCGCGGCCAGCAGGAGCGCGAGATCGCCAAGATCAACGCCGACACCGCCGTGCAGAAGACCGAGCGCGACATCGACCGCGCCCAGGCCGAGGCCAAGCTCGACACGCGCCGCGCCGAGTTCGGCCGCGACGTGGAAATCACCCGCGTCGAGGCCAAGCGCGCGCTGGAGGCGCGCGACGAGGACCTCAAGCGCGACGTCGAGATCCGCCGCAAGGACGCCGAGATGGAGCGCCTGCGTGCCCTCGACGTCGTCAAGGCCACCATCCAGCGCGAGGCCAAGCAGCAAGCGGCCGATGCCCGGGCCTACGAGGTCGTCGCCGACGCCAAGGCCGGCTTCAGCAAGTCGCAGCAGGTGACCGATGCCACCGTGTACAAGACGCGCGCCGACGCCGAGGCCACCAACTTCGCCATCATCCAGCGCGCCGACGCCGAGCTGGTGGCGCGCCTGAAGGAGGCCCAGGGTCTCGGCGCCATGGCCGAGGCCTACGGCAAGATGGCCGATGCCTTCGGCGGGCCCGGCGGACTGCTGCAGTACATGATGATCGAGAAGGGCACGTACATCGAGCTGGCCAAGGCCAACGCCACCGCCGTCAACGGCATGCAGCCCAAGATCAGCGTGTGGAACACCGGCAACCAGGACGGCGCGTCCGGCTCGGGCGCCAACTCCATGGACACCATGCGCAACGTCTACCAGATGCTCCCGCCCCTGATGACCACCATCAACGAGCAGACCGGCATCACCCTCCCCGAGTGGCAGTTCGGCAAGCTTGCTGCCGGTGTCAACGAGGTCGGGGGCCGCATCGAGGCCGGCAAGGCCAACGGCAAGTAAGCCCAGCGTTGCCGCTGGTGGCTTTCAGTGTCTGGGCTGATTTCTGGGGTTTTCTTTTGGTTTTTTGGTTTTTGCTGTCTAATTTCCGTGGGCTGGTTGGTTGTTTCATGCTTTCACATTTCTACGAATCCCCCTTCCCGCTTGTCTTTTCTGTTTGCTTCTGGAGGTTGAACACCTGCGTTGGACTGTTGAGAGTTGGATTGACTTGACATGTCGCTATATCATAATTGCCTTTCCTTTGTCACTTCACATATCTTTTTTTTTTTCGTTCTCTTTTTCGTTTTCCTTTTCTATCTCGGCTGTTACGCTCTCTGCCATGATGATTTTTCCTTATTCATTTTCCTTTTTTTCCTTTTTTCTGCAAGTTAATTGTACTTTAAATACCTCCATGTCTTGACTGTTACATTACAAATACCATCTTACTTCCTTTTCACTTATCTTGGCCGCTCGTGTGCTGCTGGTGGTGTGTCAATGACCTCAAAATGTGACGATACTACGGTTGTGTTTAGGTTTAGGGTCCAAGTGTCGGTGCGCTACTCCGACTTTTCGGGAACACCAAGACAGTAGCATCGGCACCATTGGCTAGCCGTGCATGCAAAGCACGGGATTTGGCCGTCGAGTTGGGTTTTGTTGTGAGCTTGCGCATTTAGCCTGATGGAGATTGTTTGGTCTCGCTGCTGGTAACCCCGCCATAGGTGTGATGGTTGTTGCGTCGAAGTGGGTATGTCAGGGCGAGATAAAGCATTGAGTGAACTCGATGTCGGCGGAAATTAACCAACCCCAATCAATTAAGTGTGAGAAAGTAAAACAACTAGCCCCTCACCTCACTCACACACCACTATCTCAATACCACAACTGCTTGCAAAAAATCAAATCCGGCTCTCACAATGTCCAGCTCCGAGTCCCCCATCCGCGTGGGAATCTGCGGCTACGGCTTCTCCGCCCAGGTTTTTAACCTGCCGTTCATCCTGCCGCACCCGGAACTGAAGGTGTACGCCTTTCTGCAGCGCGCGGAGCGGCCCGCCGATCTGGCGGCCACCAAGCCCGGCGTGCATTGCACCAAGGACTTCCCGGAGGCACTGCACTACCGCACTGCCGAGGAGTTCTTTGGCGATGAGAAAATCGATTTGGTGGTCGTGTGCACGGGACTCCACGAGGAACTGGTCGAAAAGGCCATCCTCGCGGGGAAACATGGTAAGAACAATGCTGGTGGAAGCTGATTATGTGGATTCCGGACAGTTGATTAGATGGAAGTTAACTTTGATTCATCTATTAGTGGTGGTTGAGAAGCCGTTCGTGACGACTAGTGCTGAAGCTGAAAGACTCATCGCCCTGGCCAAATCCAAGGGGACGATCTTGACAGTTTTCCAGAGTAAGAAATACCGCCCAGATTGAACAGCCGGAACTGGTTTTTGTTAACGTGATATCCAGACCGCCGATTCGACAGTGACTTCCTGACAGTGAAGCATCTGATCGAGTCCAAAGCCCTCGGAAACGTCCTGGACGCCGAGATCCACTTCGACTTCCCCGATGCCTCGTGGATGGTCAACAACAAAGACACCGAGTACACGCCCGGCCGCGGCATGATGTTCGACCTGGGCACGCACACGCTCGACCAAGCGCTGGTGCTCTTCGGCACGCCGTCCTCGGTCACCGCGTTCCTGCGCTCGAACCGCGGCATCGAGAGCCGCATCGACGACACCCACACCATTGTGCTGCAGTACCGCAACCACCCGGACCCGCAGCGCCGCAACCTGACGGTCACCGTCAAGACCACCATCGTGTCGGTGATGCGCGACCAGCTGCGCTTCTTCGTGCGCGGCACCGACGGCTCCTTCGTCAAGTTCGGCAGCTGCCCGCAGGAGGCCAAGGCCGTCGCCGCGCCGCGGCAGCCCGCCACCGACCCGGACTTCGGCCGCGAGCTGCCGCGCACCTATGGCACGCTGACCACGCGCACGCAGTTCGATCCCGCCAGCCAGACCAAGGACGACGAGTCTGGCCACTATATCGGCCAGTTTCCCAGCCTCCTGGGAAACTACTGCGCGTACTACGATTCCCTCGTCAAGGCGCTGCGGCATGGGGGCGAGCTGTACGTGAAGCCGGAGACCGCGCGCGATGGGCTGCGGGTGATTGAGTTGGCGCGGGAGTCGAGCGAGAAGGGCGTGACGATGCCGTGGCGGTGGGCGGCAGATGCATGAATGAAGCTTTGCGGAGCTGGGACTTTGCGAAAACGAAGCTGATAGGGAAGATGATGTGGTAGATGAGATAATGAAGAAGAGATACAAACCAGGCAGTCTGAGATTTGAGGGCTGCCCGACTCAATCATTCCTCTTCCACTTTCACCTCAACGTCTTCAGCTTTGATCTGTTCTGATTCTTCTTCGCTGGGGAGCACGCTCGGGAACCACCCGTACAGGCTGAGATCGACTTTGAACTCCCCGAGGGCATCCTGGGAGACCTCGACACCTTCAGCCTCGAGAGCCTCCGCCTGGGATCGTGCCCCGCCAACGTGGGATCTGTGGTAGATTAGATCAGTACGGAAAACTTAAAACGGGAGAAATGGGATAGTGCTCTGTTAAGATTTCGCGATGCATACCTCGGCGAGATGATCCCTTTGGAACTGATAACCCGCTGCCACGGCACGGTATCGTGGTTATGATCCAACTCCGAGTTCGCTGGCAGATGCTTCAACGCGACGCCGACCTGCCGGGGCCGCTGGGCTGCATCCATAGATAACAAGAGTGTGTTAGAACAACAAACCCAGATAGAGACATCGCGATCGTTGAAGAGGCATGAGTGGAAGGGGGAAAAAACTCACGTAACCCCAGCAGTTTGGCGATGTGTCCGTATGTCGTCACCTTCCCGGGCGGGATTTCCCGCACGGCCTCGTACACCCCGTAAATGAACGCGTCGGCTTGTTCCGTCCGGGCCATGATTCAGCGGGCGATGGATTTTCGTGTGTGTTTCTGGAAGTTTGCTGTTTGGGTGATGGACTGGTTGGCGATGTGACCCAGCACCCAGCTTGAATTTAGGCAACCGGAGCGGTGTCGGGCGAAGTTTCGTGCCCTGTCCGCTATGCAGCTGAACCCTGTAAAGTAACAGGACAGCCGGGGACACCTAACGCCGGCTTGAACAGCTTCACCTCTTCATTAGAGTTCTCACCACTTCTCTTCTTCTTTTTCACGTAACTCGGAGATTGTACAATCTTATTCGCTTACTGAGTATTACCACGGAAATGAAGTTGTGGTTTCTAGCTCAAGCTTCTTCTGGAGATATTATCTACCCCCAGCAAGGCATGCCTCCATCCCCCGGCTCGGGATGACACCGTGATTTAGCCTCTCCCTCACCGATTCGATGTTTCGGCAGCGTCTTGCGAGTCACTACTTGCAAAGTATTTTGGAATTCTAAGTTGAATGCTATTTTGGAATATTGGATCATGGAGTCTCCTATAAAGATGATCCGAGCCGGCGGAAGTTGAAAATGTTTTTGAAATCTTGGGGGATGATGTCCCAACATTACAGAGCAAAGCAAAAGAAATCCAATGAAAGGAGGCATGAACCTAGTATCTGTATATAAGATAAGCAGTCAACGAAAGAAAATAAGAAATCTAGAGATAGAACAAGAATGTTGAACGAGAGCATGAGGCTTACTAGCTACATCACGCAGCAGTTGGAGCAGGACAGATCAAAGTCGACACGAAAGAAAGACAGGACAGAAAAGAAAAAGAAAGAAAAAACAGAGTGTTTAGCGGAACTTTGCGCTGTTAGCAATCCGGCTCTGAGAGAGCACAAACTGGGTGCCACTGACAACCTCAAACTCAGGCCCGGCCCGCACCTCCCCGTTGACCTTGAACACGGACTCCTCAGCCGGGACCCTGAGCGCCTCGGGCAGCGCAACCATACGCTTGGTGCCAGCAGGAGCATCACTGACCATCTGGAACATGCCGCTTCAGTTCAAACGACCACTTGACACCTCGACGTTGCCGACGCCCGGCCCTGCGCCGAGCTGAGGTCCATGCCCCGGGGCGCGACGCGGAACTCGGCCCAGCCGGGCTTGGTCGGCATGACGCCGAGCACGTACTGGGTGAGCTCGGCCGTGCGGCCCCGCGGCCCCGCCGTGCCCGAGACTGGTGATCAGGCCCAGGCCGGGCGCGCCGGGACGCGTCGCGCGTCTCCCAGAAGGTGCCCGTGGAGTTTTGCGTTCTGCGCCGACGCCATCGAGCCCCAGAGCGTGCTGAGCAGCATGCGGCCGGACGCGGCGTTCCCCGAGGCACGCGCGGCGCGCAGGTGGTACGACGAGGCAAAGGGGCTCATGCAGCCTTGGAAGCCGGCGGCCAAGACGCCCTCGGAAGAGGCCAGCGGGCCGGCTTGAATTCACAGTGCATATGCACACAAACAATACAGTCTAGACTATTCCAATACAAAAAACCTGTATCCCAGAACACCAAAGGCACCAACCTAGACATCGAGACTCGCCTCATCCATCCCCGTGAACACCTTATGCAACCGCCGACTCAACGCCTGCCCAACTGTGCGCTCCGACAGATCGCCGTCCCGGTTCAACGACTTGCGCACATCCTGCACCGCCAGCGGCCCGCCCGCCCGCAACCCGCCCACCAGCCGCGCCACCGACGGGAACTCCGCCACAATCCCGTACGCCGTGCCCGCCGTCACCCGCGAGATCTCCTGCAGCATGCGCACGTAGATGTCCGCCGCGTTCTCGCCCGCCCGCACCTGCCCGCTCTCCATGCAGAACCCGGCCGCCGCCGACACCTCCGCGTCGCGCAGCTGGCGGTACGGCACCGTGGCTACGTGCTGTGTGAACACGGCAATCCACTGCGCGGACTCGATCGCGGTGTGTGTGTGGTGCAGGTGGATGCTGTGGGTCACCTGCACGTGCAGGAGCGCTTCTTCGATGTCGTCTTCGCTGGCAATGGCTGGCGGCTCGGCCGTGGGAGCGCTCCCATTTTCTGGGGTTTCGGCGCCGTTATTTGTGGTGCGGCCACGGTTAGCGGCCCCTCCGCCACGGCGACCTCCGCGTCCCGATCCGCGAGATGGTCGCTGGTTGCCCTCCCCCCTAACGGCTGACACAAACTGCCGGTGACGCATAGTCTTTGCCCGCCGTAGCCAAGGAGTGATTCCTTCCAGGAGCATGACGATGCGATGCCCCGGGAATGACTGCTTTATTGAAGACAAACGCGCGTCTAATCGTAAGGGTGCATCTTCACTGGTCGAGTTTGCGGGGTCGGACGCAGTAGCAGCCCACCCAGCCGCAAGAACCGCAAATTCCTGCGCTTCCATGTACACTAGAACTGTACGCTCATTTTCAATGCGCATCGGGACTGGATCCCACCGCCCAAGCTGTTCGCTGTAGACTCTGGTCACTTTCCTCCGCCAGCACACTGCACCCGACACCCCCTCAGTGGCTGTTTGGTGTTGAACCGAGAGTTCATCTAGGATGGTCCGGATCTGAAGCGTCATTTCATCCGAAAACGAGCTGGGGAGAACCACGATCATCTCCGTTGACACTGCCTTCTTGTCTAGGTTGAGTTTGTTGGCTTGTTCAATGGCTGCTGCCTGCTGCTTCTCCTGCTCTTTCCGGGCCTTCTGATCTCGCTTGGCTTGCGCCTTGGCTTCTTTCTCGGCAGCTATTGTTGCGCGGTCACGTTTGGGTGCAGCGGCAGATTGGGACGCCGTGCGCTGTGTTACAGTCGGCCGCCTAGGGCCAGACACCGTGAAGCCTGACGAAGCCGCGCCCCGGGAAGCATATGGCGCGGTGGTCTTCGACAGGAGACTGGCGTTAGCTTTGGACACCGGGGGCAGCAAACGACCAGTCAGGTTCTCTAAGTTCGCCAATGGCCGTCTGAATGTCGTCCCAGGCTGGGGCTGCGAGGCGGGGAGCTCAGGGAAGCTGTCGTCGCTATCAGCCGCCAGAGTCACTTCGTTATCCGAGCTGACGTCAATAATATCGATTCTGGATGCCGGATGTGGTCGTGTTGCTTTCTTAGCTGATATAGGCGACGTAGAGCGAGCTCGGGGTCGCTGCAAGCCTGTCCGAGATATCAGTCCTTCCCGAGATGTTGCCGACAGCAGTGCGGGCGGTAGACGAGGTCGAGGCGGAGCCTCAGGAACCGGTTCCGGACTGCAGCCCGGACCAGATTCGGACGACAAGACAATCGTGTTCATCGTCTGATGCCGAGTAGCTGCCGTAGCCGCAACCGGTTTTGTTAAAGTCGCCGCTGCACTGGACGCGGCCCGTGATAGAGGCTGTCGCTGGGCTGGACGCGGCGTTGGTTCACCCAAGGAACCCAAAGACCAGTCGGAGAGTGGATCATTCTCCCGGCCAGTGACAGGTCGGGCAGCTGGTCGGTGACGAGCAGGAACCGGACTGGTAGTGTGGATAGGGTCGTCGGTCAGACCTAATGGCGCCGGCTCGGTGTGTGCGTGGCTTGTTGTCGGGAGGAGGAGTGGGAGGGACTCTTCCAAGCGAGGAGAGGACCACTCGAAGAACGATGAGAGGCGACGGCGTTTGGCGGGCCTGGAATCCATGGCCTCGGATTCTGCTTCGCATAGAAGGGAAGGACGCGGGGCACCGTCATTCTCGGGAACACCTAGCGGGGTCGGATGCCGGTGCGCCAGCGGAGACGAGAACCTTTGGCTCGACGGAGGATGAAGGGTCGGAGCCGGAGCATGTTGCTCTGTCGGTAGGCCAGTCATCGTCAGAGGCGGACTGGATGATATCAGGTCGATGATGTCCGGAGCCATGGTGGCCCATGCGATTTGCCAGGACCGAGGGGCCTGGATTCGGCTCTGCGACGCGTTAAGAAGAGCGTGTACAGAAGCAAGCGTTGGGACCCGATAAGTGTGATTGGTATAGTTTGAATATGAAACTGGGGATGATGTCACCAAGGGAAGAAAGTTATCCAAGAAAGTGTGCCGTTATGGCATCTGCCGTGGAGAGTACGCGTTTGGAGGAAGGCGAAGACGGGCTAAATAAAGCCTGTGTTTACACCGGCCGGAAGCCTAGATAGAATTCTTTGAGCTTTATCGATATAACCCTTACACAACCCTAATCATAAAACCCTAGGGTTGTTCCATAGGGTATAGCCCTAGTATTCCGCAACGACAGTGACAGATCCCACGTCAGATCAGATAGCTAAGTGCAATATGTCTTCGACTTGTCTAACCCGTGCCAATGGCAAGCGAACGGCATGCGAATTTCCACAACACAGCATGCACAAAACTTTGGGTTTTCTCAGTTCTGCACGCTTCAGCCACGGACTGCATATCGTGCTCACTCGCTTAATTGGTGAAAAAGGGGTCAAACTGGGACCCCTTGGCCCAAGATTTTCTTTCTCTCTTCTTTTTCGAGTGGGGGGAGGGGGGTAGCCGTGAACAGACCCAGTCATGTTGAGTCTAGCGACGAATGGGATTTTCTCGGGCCCGCAAGGCCATGTACTGCAGAAGAGAGAACCAATAGAATATCGACGGGAACGAAGCAGTACAGGAGGCTAATGCACTGATCCAGTAAAGGAACAGGTCCAGGAACTGGCGTGGAAATGGTACAGGTACCTCGTGTGTTGTCGGTTCATTTTTGGTTTAGTGTGGGAAATGGACGGCGATCACCACCAGGGTCATGATGATATATCGGGAACAGCAACTTCTGAGTTCTGGCGTCTCAAGGAAGTATTTGGGGGGCATTATTTGATGGAGACATTGAAGTGCAGTTCCAAACCACATCTTCCATGAGGGACTAGTCTGACCCAGTATCCCCAGGTCAAATCATCAATAAACAAGCCCACCCTTCAATTAGTCTTCCAGATACCCTACAGACTACAGTCTCGACCTGATCAAGAGAGATAGCTGAGGGGCTTTAGAGGAGAGAAGCACCGGCGCCTCCTCCAGGTTCTCATGTGAACCTAAAGGCAGTACATATAGCGGAATGAAATTATATTGCTCTAACATTGGGCTGACTATTGAAACCTATTGGAACCGGTGCTGGAGTATTGCTTTGAAGCGAGTGCTGCGCTTAGATCTTCTATCAGACCCGCAAGCTGAATACTACTATCCTGTGCCTGATGCCCCTGCACTTATGGCTCGCCTTCCTCTCTTATATTCTAAATAACACAAGTAGTTCTGTAATATGATTAATATACCGGTGGTAAAGTAGTTATAGTGTATGTTAATTCCAACTTGTGCCTCCATGAAGATCTTTAAAAAAGAGTCACGACCGCTGGATCTATACTGTACTTGTACAGGTACGCGAAGATACCCAAGCTTGGACCGTCACCTTACGCACAGACCAGCTTTTCCTTTGGCTGTCTCCTGGAAGCAAGCAAGCAAGCATGGAGAAGGAGGACAGGGAAGAAAAAGTGGCCCGTGTTGTCCATCCACCAGTGTGTCGTTGGCTGACTGCATTTTATATTGGATCTTTGTCTTGGACACACCCAGGGGAAGCGGGGGGGAAGAATCTCTGTGAATCTCGAAAAGAACAGCCCGGTTCCCCCCTGGGGAGAAACAGCATCTCACGATGCACTGTTTGTGGGCACGCTTCGTACTGTAGTAAGCGCACTGATGGTGACAGTGACTGGCCAGTCCGATTTCAGTGTGAATGTGCGATGATGGGAAGTTGTGAAGAAACAAGTGATCAATAGTTTATCTGCGGACAGTTTCTCCCCTGCCTGTTGTTCGTTGTAGCACTGAGAGACTCCACCCTTTCCCGGTGGGAACTGGGAGTTTGTAGTGTCTCAACTTATCATCATATCTATCTACCCTTGATAGTAAGTAATGGTGGCGGTCGTCCTTCCTGTTTCAATCCCGTCACAGTCGCACACATGGCTGAGGAGACCGGCGCGAATCCACGCACGATATGCACTGGACTATTCTGGGCATAGGAATCCGCACTCTGGCTGATGTACGCTGCAGGAGCGCGTCTTCCCCAATTTGGAATATCCAGGAACTGGCTGTCACCCTATCACAGATCCTCAGCATCGAGGAACGAGACTCGCTATTCCGATATTCTTCTATCCGGTACAGCCTTTCACCGTACGTATGGACCGTTCCATCTATGGAGTACCATCCTACCATATCAAACGCAAGCTCTGTGTGGTATAGCTGCAGATACTTAAACCAGAATTAGAAGTTCTTCCTTGGCCGGATGGCAACTGCCCCCGTTGATGACTATCGGCGATGGTCAGTTAAACGTCTGTTCTCAGCGCGACTTCATCAACTTCTCCCTCTTTTTTCTCCTCTTCTATCTGTAGGCCCGACAATCTAAATCCACAATCTATCCTCTTCCTTTCCGTTTTATTTGTCCCTTTTCCGTCCTCCTCTTGCAATCCTCTAGTTTCCCAAGCAATCGCCGTTATTTCCACCCTCCAGAAACTGGCATCTTCGATTCGTCGTTAACGCACCTCCGATCGCTAGGAACGCACCAACCAGGAAAAATTATCCACACCGAAGCCCCTATTCCTTAATAATTTTTTTTTCTTTCCTGGTCTGAACTCCCCACAGCTTTTGTGAACCCTGAAAGCCCGTTCAGCTCTTCACATTGCTTTTTCCTCTCCTTCTCTAACTTCATTGTGCACTTGGTCGTTGTTCCTTTCATCTCTGCTTTCTATGTTTCTGCTGTTTTGTCGTCGATGTCGATAGTATTCACTCCTTCGTATCATATTCTCAAATTGAAGAGGCTTAAAACCTCCAATCTGCTGTGATCCTACCAGCCACTTTCCGTCCCTCCTGCTTTTTTTTTTTTTTAATCCTTTCCTTTGATCGGTTCTACATGCAAATCTCGGCGCGAATCTCACTTCCTAGACTCATATTTTGTCCTGCCGAGCTCCCTTCGGCAATCCACAAGTCTCACCCGAATCGTCGATTGCGATTTTTGCACCTCAACCAATCCACAAATCTTCTCCAATCGGATTCGATAGACCCCATTTGAACCGATCTACGAGCTGTTATGGAATTGTAGCGAACCAGTGATACTTCGTCGCGATCAGCATTGATATCTCGAATATCTTTCCCCTTTCTGCGTCGGGAAGGTCATCTTCGGACGCCACGATTCCGCACGCCGCCGAGAAACCCTGAAGCCGATTCATCTTGATCTTGTCCTCCAGCCATTTCTGTAACGTCGGGCAGCTGGATCTATCAATTCTGATTTCAGGTTGCTTCTGTTGTTCCTGTCTCTCATTCAAACTGGCTGCTGATGAGACTCTGGTTCCTGTTCCTGGTAAGTTCCCGATCAGTTTTTCTTTTTCTTTTTTGCCCCTGGCGTAGCACCTGTATGTCTCTTTTGTGTGTAGCCTGCATTCCTGTCGCCTTCCAGAAGTTCTCCATTGGCCATTGGCACAGTTCTTGTACCACATGTCACGGAAACTCTCACTTGATATCTCATTCCATCACTTCAAGATTTTGGCTGATTTCGATATTGACTTTGGCGGGGGGGAGGAAAAGGCTCGAAACAGATACCGCGATTGAGATACCTCCCACTACACGCTCGATAACCGTTTACGCGACTATACCTCGTCTTGCGCGTGAATCCCAACCTCTAACGCACGAGGCGCCAGCCTTCCTTTTCGCATTGATTCAACTTGGGTCTGCGATCTCTTCATTCCCGTTTCAATTGTCTGCATCTTCTGCCAGCCTCTTCAATGCCCTGGCATCCGCTCCCCCGCATAGCCTTCGCGGTCGCGACCTTTCCCTTCCACCCCGAAAGCCCTGCCGATCTCCCCCTTGAAATCGGCGATGAACTGTACATCATAGAAGAGACCGATGACGGCAGCTGGCTGCGAGGCTACTTGGTGGCCCCGCCAAGTCTCCTTGCCGGCCTCACTTCAGTCAAGGGCCAAACTCTCGAGGCTCGAGTCTTCAGTGGCATCTTCCCGCGATCATGCGTCGAAGTCCGGGAAATGCTCGGCGACGAGCAAGAAATCGATGATGGCATCCCCATGGACCCGACATCGCCAATTTCCTCCAGTCTCCCTTCCCCTACCTTCCAAGCAGGCTCCGCGAAATCTGCTTCCATTGCGCTTCACCTTGGAAGCAAAACCCAGTCCAAGGAGAACATCCATCCCAATGGAAAGTCTCCCTCGAAGACCGACTCCCTCTCGCGCAAACCCCTGACAGAGCTTACCCCCAACAATGGCTCTGTTTCTGGCCGCCTATCGATCCCTATGAAACGTGACCCGAACGCGCCCCGACCTCCCGCTCCAGTCCCTCTATTGAAGGTCGGCGATGATAGCCCGACTTCGGCCTCAGAACCACTCATCGATGAGATTGCCTCTTGCCTTCGCGAATGGCATTCCACAAACCTACACGAACTTCTCCTCTCTCGCGAGTATGCCAAACTCGACAAAATGTCCTCCCTAATCAACACCCTCAATCTTAGCCGACAGCAATTTCTCCACAATGTCCTCACTGGCCACGAGTACGATGTGCTTCGCGAGAAAACCGTCTGGGATCTAGTGACTGTAAACAAGCTCTGTGGTGGTGAGGTTATTGTTCGCGATCCCGTTCAGCGTGGTCGCATTCTTACCGGCGATGATTCGGCTATCGAGGTCGCGAAGTTGCAGTCTGTCATGAGCTTACTGGACGAGTTACCCACACCTGCCGTCGAGATCAACGCGCTTCACCACCTAATGGTGGACGTTCGCGCTTTTGCTGGTGCCTCTTCTGAGGAGACCACCCTGGAAACCTTCCTTGTCGCTAAACCGGCTGGAGCCCCGGCAGCCACCATTACAGAGCCGTTTTTGGTACGGGTCCCGCCAGGAGGCCTCATCGGTGGCATGTCGGAGCACGGACAGATTCGAACTCTATTCACGGATCTCTCGGCCCAAGAGGTCGGCGACCTTCCTTCAGCCGAGACCGATCTATTTCTGGTGGTCCGTGTTCGGGCCGTTCAGCAGGTGTCGTTCGGAAAGCCTGCCTCCAGATCCGGCACCGGCTCCCAGTCAACCGCCAAAGAGCCTTCTCGGTCTGCCTCGTCTGCTGGAACGAAGCAAGCTTCTCGGCGGAGTATCATGTGGGGTAGTAAATCGTCTCGAGCCGGCTTCTCTCGGGGCTCTCCCATGACGACTTTAAACGAACAGCCGGAAGACCATGGAGACGCGAATGGCACTTCACACAACAACCAGACACGCTCGGGTCCCCCCAGCACCTCCGGGTCCAAATCGGTCACTTCGGCTGACGGCCGCCACTCTGGGTCCAACATTGTTCACATGGATCGCACTGTCGGAATTGGCATCCTCAAGCTCAACTCTATTATGAAAACCGAAGATGAAGTGGAACAGGTCGTCAACATATGGTCCTCGTCTCAGCGATCAAGCAACGAGAGTGCTGATGAGTATGACGGAATCCTGCGCGAACTGCTGGACAGCCCTAGTGGCCACTACGAAAAGAGCCGTCGTGCTGAGCGCCTGCAGGTTCTTATGAAGGGCTTCAAGCATCCCGATGCCGACCTGCTGATCAAGTCGACTCCAACACTCCTGTCGGGAATCAAGAAGACGAACAAAATGGGATTTTCCGGAGCCCCTGCCAAACATCGGTCCGATATTTATGTCACCTTTGACGAGGCCGCGCTTTCCAAACAGAATCTCCTGTCTCGATACGGAGGAAGCCCGACAACTCTTTCGAACAGTATCCAGGGAAACAATCTTCAGATGACGGTTGAAGTCCGACGCTCGACTGGCGGACGTATTGAGAACTGCATCTTCCCCCATTCCAATGGCGAGCCTCTGTCAAGCTGGAAGTCCGCGGTGGTTGAGCGTGGTGAACGCTGGCGCCAGACTATTCGACTGTCTATACCCCCTGCGGACGTTTTTGATTCCCATCTTGTGGTTTTCATTGTCGATCTCCCTAACCCCCCGTTTGCTGTCGCCCACATGCCTCTTTGGGATCAGCAGGCCTTCCGTCGCGATGGCCCCCATTGTTGTCTGCTTTACAAGGTGGATGAAAACACATCGACCACTCTTGCGGGACCAACTGGTCGCGGCGGATATCTGTCAACTCCGTGGAGCGGGAGCGGCCGCGACGAGCAAACAGCTGTCACCGGCCCATTAGCCCTACTCCGTCTCGAAACCTATCTATGCAGCACTCGTTTCTCCCAAGACCGCATAATATTGGGCTTGATGAAATGGAAGGAAGGTCCCCGAGAGGACATCCCTGCTCTTCTCAAGCAGCTGATTTTCGTTCCCGAGATCGAAGTGGTCAAGATGCTTAGTGACGTTCTTGATTCTCTCTTCAGCATTCTGATTGAATACGCGGGCAATGACGAGTATGAGGATCTTGTGTTCACTGCTCTCGTTAAAGTCCTGGGCATTGTGCATGATCGCCGGTTCAACCTTGGTCCCCTCGTTGATAACTACGCCGAGAATCGGTTTAACTACCCCTTCGCCACCCCGTGTCTGGTTCGCTCGTTCACTCGGCTCCTCGAACGTCCTACTGAGCCCGATACTTCCCGAAAGCTCCGTGCGACTTTCAAGGTCGTGAAGCATATCCTCAAGTTTATTACCCACGCTCGCGGCCAGCAACGCGCAAAGGAAGCCCATCTCGGAATTACATCGAATTCGCCCAGCTTCACGCGCCATCTGCGGACCATCTTCAAGTCCCTCGATGCAATGATGCGTAGCCAGAACCCGGTTCTCGTCGGTAGTCAAACTCTGGCGGTGCAGCACTTCCATACCTGGCTCCCCGAGCTTGCTGGACTACTCACAACCGAAGAGATCCTCCACATTGCGATCGATTTCATGGACTCGTGTGCGGGTGTGAAGGGCAAACTGGTCCTGTACAAGCTCGTACTCATCATCAACTACGCCCGACTCGATATTTTCTCCCACCCTGAGCAGAAATCTGCGCTCAGTGCGAACACGGTTCGATGGATCGATCCTCACTGGGGCCATGCCGACGATGTCTCTAGTCTCTGGCGGGATCAGGTTCGGCTGTGCTGCTCTATCATTGACAGCCAGCTGGAGTACATCTCCGATGAGATTCCTAGCTACATTCCCAAAATCCTCGACTCTTACCTCACCCTCAAGGAGTTCCCCCCAAAGCCGAAGGAAACTCTCTCACTTCTGTTCCCATCGTCGTACCCGTTCCACAACAAGCCTCTACCCCAGCCTATTGCTATTGACGAAGGCTTGATGGAGCTGTCCGCGGTGTTCTCGGCTCTTTGCAACTCCCCTGCCGGAATGCAACTTGAGCTCGCGGATGGTGATATGATTGTGCTCCTTGAAAACACTCTGCGCATGCACATCTCCATTCTTAGTGGAGAGGCATTCCCGGCTCAATGGCTCAGTGTGCACATCTATCACCACAAGTCCATCATGCGCACGCTGCAATACATCTCCAGCATCATGCTTGAGTCGCTGCTTCCAGATCCCGATGAGGCTGAAAATTTCAACACTGATCTCTGGAAACTGTTCTTCATTACATTGCTGAAGCTCGTTGGTAGCCCTTCCCTTGCCCTCGAGACATTCCCCGAGCAGAAGCGTCGGGCGGTGTGGAAGATTGCTGGTGATGTGCGCGAACATGGTTCGGAGCTTCTGCGGCGGACGTGGGAGGCCATCGGCTGGGAAACCAGCAGCGAAGAGCGCCAGCGTTATGGCCTTATCAAGATGGGTGGCTACCAGGTGCAGTACGTTCCGATCTTGGTGTCTCCGATTGTGGAGCTTTGTCTTAGTGTGCACGAGGATCTCCGCAAAACTGCTGTCGAAGTTCTGCAGACCATGATTGTCAGCGAATGGACACTGAGCGAGGATCTTTCGGCGATCCAGACGGAAATGATTGACTGCCTTGATCGGTTCTTTAAGGCGATGCCCAACTCGGAAAGTCTCATGCACAAGCGCTTTGTCGGCGAACTCCTTGATCGTTTCGATCTTCTCTCGGAGATTCCCGACGAACCTCTGTACGCGGCAACCCGGGAAATGTTGCAGACCATTGATGAGTTTATGGACCTTCTTTCTGCTGTTCACAGTGGGGACGTGTCCAGTGAAGCCACTCACCTGATCAACCGACTCCGCCTGATGGAGTTCCTTCGAGATATGCAGAAGGAAGAGATGTTTGTGCGTAATGTGCACCAACTCGCCTCCCTACAGGCCGAGTCGCGCAATCCCACAGAGGCTGGTCTGGCTCTTCGTCTGCACGCCGATCTCTACGAGTGGGATCCCACCAAGCAGGTACCTCTCCTCGAAGACCCCGAGTTCCCGGCCCAGTCCCAGTTTGAGCGCAAAGAGCGGATTTATTTCTCTATGATCAAGTGCTTTGAAGAGGGGGAGGCTTGGAGCAGCGCCCTAGCGGCTTACCAGGAGTTGCGCGTGCAATACGAAACGAACATCTTCGACTTTGCTAAGCTGGCGCGCACGGAGAGAGCCATTGCGAAGATCTATGAGACGATTTCCAAGAGCGAGAAGATTGTGCCCAAATACTACAAGGTCATCTACAAGGGCCTTGGCTTCCCTCCCAGTCTTCGAGACAAGGAATACATCTACGAAGGCTCTCCGACCGAGCGGGCTTCCGCTTTCACAGATCGTATGCAGGAGCAGTACCCTGCTGCGCTGATTGTCACTGGTGGAGATGTGGATGACTCTGAGGGCCAATACCTCGTCATCTCTGCCGTTAGCCCGCACCGTGATCTCTCGCACCACGTGTTCCAGCGTGCCCGTGTCCCCCAGATTGTGCGCGACTACCTGGTGTCTTCGCACCCGCAGACCTTCTCGGTCTCCACGAAACGGAATACCTCCGGCCCTGTTGAGGAGCATTATGCTGAGAAGCTGCTGTACATGACAGCCGAGCCTTTCCCGACGATCTTGCGACGAAGCGAGATTGTCGGCGACCAGGAGATCCGGCTCGGAGCGCATGAGGCTGCCCTTGAACGCATTGTGCGCAAGACGCAGGAGATGAGCAACATGGAGAAGCGCATGTCTGAGGGAGACGACGAGGCGCGGCGGGTGCTCCTGGAGGCCGTCTCGGTGTCGGTCAATCCTCTGTCGGATACCAGCGTTTCCAGCTACCGTAAGCTACTCCCGGTACCCGGCGAGGGTACACGAGTCAATGGCCAGAAGAACGACGGTGGTTCCGATGATGACGACGATGATGACGACCTGAACCTTGGCGACGAGGACGAAGAAATCGAGCTCAGTCCTCAAGATAACGCGATCAAGATGGCGTTGATTGACCATGCCATCATGCTTAAGAAGTGTCTGGCAGTGTTCTCGCGCAGCTCTAACGAGACTGTCCGGCTGAAGGCTGAGGATATGCAGAGACGTAAGTTTTACCAGCGTTCACTTCGGTTGAGAAATTATAATGATCTGGACTAACTGATTTTCGATCCATGTTACAGAATTCGAGATCACGTTTGCTTCTGAAATCAGCTCGTTCACTCCTCCTTCCCCGCCGATTTCTCGTGAGATTCCTACCTCGCCGGGCTGGAGACGCTCGTCTCCAATCTCAGAGTCCGCTCCGTCGAGTGTCCGGAGTCCGGCTGCTCTGATGATGGGTGCCATTGATGCTGTGAATGAAAGCACGGCAATCGCCCGTCCGCTCTCGGCACGCCGTGGCGCCCGCCTCAGCTTCCTCAACCCGCGGCGAAAGGACTCGTCGGACACCAATGGCGACAGCCACCCGCCCCTTCCTTCGAATGCCAACGGCATTGTCAACAGTCTAATGATGTCGAACGGGCACGGACCGAAAGGGGCTGGCGCTAACGGCACGAACGGCAACGGCAGTCTGCTTACGCCCGTGGTATCCGGACCAGCGGGGACCAATGGCGCCGCCAACGGCAGCCGGAACAAGGAGAACCGCCGCAGCTTCTTCCGGGGATACTCACTCGACGGCGGCGATAACAGCAGCAGCAACGACTGGGTCACTGAGTCCGGAGCGGGCCGTGAGAGCTCGGATCTGAGCCGCGGGGCGTCGAACGACCCCCACCACCACCACAGCCAAAATAGCACCAGTAATACCCTGCCGGCGGAAGCCAACGGATCTTCTGTCTCTGGTGGGTCTGGCGTCGTCAAGATGGGCAGTGTGCGGAAGCGACTGAGTCTTCTGAAGATTGGAAGCAAGAAGTCGTCGAAGCCGGGCCATATGAGCAGTCTTGACGAGGAGTGATTTGCACGCTCCGACTTGTCGTAAAGCCTACTTCCAGTACATACTCCCTCTCTTTACTCCCCTTAAACTCTTTTTTCATGAATCCCTTCATTTTATTCCCTTAAGCTGTCCACATGGAACCCCTTTTTTTCGTTTCTATTGTATGATACCTGGTCACCGCACCAATCCTTTTCTTCTCTTACCGTCTACTACTTGCGCCTATACCCACGGAGGTGATTCCTTTTTCCGCTTCTTCATCCCCTGCTCTTTTTTCCACGTGTTGTCACATCTTGGTATACTGGCGCATCTCTCATTTACACTTAGCGCTCCCTCACCTTTTGTTTCTTTTTGTGTACCTTGACATTTTTTGGCTTATATTTTTTTGATTAATGCTTTTATCTTCCTGTGTGTTCTGGCTCTAGCTTGTGTATAGAGAAAGCGTGCTTTCCAGTCTGGACAGATTCCATTTTGTCACTTTTCTTTTTCCTTTGGTTGTTGTATCTCCGTTACATGTGGTTGAGATATCTTGTTCAAATTTTTTGCGCTGCTTTTTTTATGCGATACCAGAGAAAGAGAGAGAGAGAGAGCATGCCTAATCGGCTCTGATTTATTTTCTTGTTTATCTTTTTGAATACAAATTGTCCGGGGATCGGAGTAATCCTCCGGTCCCGAGCACATTTATGATAAATTTCCTCCTCGGTGACTCCATCTCACGCTATTCAATCACTTCTTGCCCATCCAACCCGTGCATCCAGATCTCTTCCGTCCTCGGCTCAGCATTGAGCCCACTCGGAAGTAAAATGCACCTTGACACTGCGCTCCTCGTCGTCGGGCGACGCACCCCAGCGGCCGGCGGACACGGCGCCGTCGTCATCCTCGGAGCCGATCAGTACGATGCTAGTGTAGATTGCGATTTCGGGGACTTTGCCGTCGGCGCCGACGCATTCGGAGAAGACGGCGGGGGAGAGGGGCAGCGAGGCGTCGACGTTGCCGTCGGGGAGGTCGCCGGGTTCGATTAGGACGGTGTAGGTCTTTGTGTTGGTTGTTAGTATAAGCTCTATGTGCTTGTTTAGGGGTGGATCTAAAAGAAAGATGGCAGGCAGAACAGGTAGGAGGACGATGAAAAGAACGAATTCACGGAAAGCAACTTACCCCGGCAGGCTCGCCCCCCAGCGCGGTCTCAACATTGATCCCCAGCCGCGTGCCATCCTCCATCGCCGCCCACCCACTTACGGTAACCTCCGCAATGCGCACCTTCCACCCGGGCGCCGCCGACCCGAGCTTGATGGTCTCGACGCAGAACTTCTCGGTGTACGGCGGATTAGCCTCGAGGATGCCGTCGATGAGCTCGGAGTTGTGCGCAGTCTCGGTGGCGTTGGCGGCGGCGGCCGGCTTGGTGGCGTTGGCCATGTCGAGCGCCCACTCCGGGAAGCTGAACACCGGCGTGCCGCGGTCGAGGCCGATCATCAGGCCGGCGCCGCCGAGCGGACAGCCGGAGCCGATCATGTCGAGGCCGTCGACCGTGGGGCGGAAGGGCGGCGGGCCTTGGGCGGTCGTGGTGTGCAGGAGGAGGGCCGTTGTGGCCAGCAGGGGCGTGCGGGTGCGCATTTTTGTGTTGCGTGTAAGTGGCGGGTGACGTCTCCTGTGGCTTACAGGTGCTTTGGACGTGCTGTGGTGTATGGCTTCTGCGAAAGAAACTTCTGCGAAAGAAGCAAATGTTGAAGTGAGATCATTGCGACCAAGGGGCTCATGGCGTGTTGATATATATCCTTGAGGTGTCTGGGCACCGCACCGAGCATTGACTAACAGATGGGCTGGCCATCACTTCTCGTTTCCCCGGTTCCTGTTAACGGAGGTCCGCCGGGCAGAACTGGCTATTATTAGGAAGACTTCCCAGCCGGGGCCAGGGTCTGGACATTGACATTTTCTTGTATAGATGAAGTTATTGCATGTATTGTGGTATATACACAAGGCAATATATACACCTAAATTCACAGTACAGACTCTCGCCTGCAGTGGATCCACGTTCGGGACGAGCTGGATAGCGCAGATGAAATGGAGACAGCGGGTCCGAAAAAGAGCTTCTTTCGGGTGTGCCCCTTGCATTCGTGTATTGCATTCACACCTTTTTATAACTTCGCTATACAGGCTATATTACACCTGTAAAGAGGCCGGTCGAGGCTGACGGGAGATTGGATCCTGGAGATGTTTAGCTTTACTTGTTTCTGGTACAGGTTATATATTCCAAGGTGTGTGTTATTTTTAGGAGTTTGCTGTTTGTTTTCTTGCAGTGACAAGACGTGTTCCGGCGCATGGATATCTAAAGTTGGGGATATACGTTCTCGGTAGGCCGGCTATATGGGCGGAGTATCTGGGGGGTGCTCGGAGCTGGTCCGGGACAAGGAAAATAGGGTTGCGTATAGGAGCCTGCAAGCCGGTTGAGATGGACAGGAAAGGAAAATCCTTTCAAGCATTCACAAAATGGGAAGAAAAAAAACCGAAACTGAGAAACCTGATAAGACGCCAACTAATACACTCCGGGGATGTCTGGGTGTTGAAGTCCCGTGTCCGAGAGCCCGCAGCCCCGTTTTGTTCTACTTACATATCGGCCAATAGGAAGCGGAAGCTTCCAACCCAGTAACGGGCCCAATGGTCTAATGGTCATGACGTCGGATTCTGATTCCGTAAGCCCAGGTTCGATTCCTGGTTGGGCCTTGAAAGTGACATTTCATTTTTTGCCTTTCTTTCTTTGTTCCACTGCCACTTTTCCTCCCGTGGCTCTTTTGCAGTTCGTGATCTTGAAGAGTGAACGAAATGACCAGTGTGAGGATAGCATTTGCTTCTCAACACGATCTCCTTGGTTTCTTTTGCCCTTGTACTACTTACTGATCAGTCTCGAGGTCTTTTTGAACATTCAAACCTGGTAGGCTTTGAAAGTTTTGCATGTTCGCATAACCTCTCTGATAGACCCAGACCATGGACACTCGGGGCTTGAGCATCACGATCGACCCGCCAGGGTTTGTAGGCAGTCCTACCACTGCCGGAAAAACATCAAACGGCCCAATGGTCTAATGGTCATGACGTCGGATTCTGATACCACAAGTTGAAAGTTCCGTAAGCCCAGGTTCGATTCCTGGTTGAGCCTGTTCATCGAATTGCACTTCATTTTTTTGTTCCTCGTAGCTCACATCCACGACGCCGTGTCGAGGAGAGGAGGTGATGAATAGAGTTATATTTTTATTTTTTTGGTAGATCAAGGAGGGAATGCAGTGAGCACGAGTGAGCCAACCACATCAGGCCTATTTGACACACTGCTTGGTTGCAATATTCAGGGACCACAGGCCGTGTTCCGCAGATTACAAGGGAAGATGACGCCATTTACAGCCCAAATTGGCGATGGGTCCAGCGCCTTTGTCGGAGGAGAGTTTGCAGTATTTCATGATTTTATATCCACCTTCTCCAAGATTAGAAAACTCAATGAAGACTCAGAATTGCCAGCTTGATCGTTGTCTGATTTCTCCAAGCCAGGACACGCGGAATTAAATCCAGCCTCACACAAGACAGCAGAGCAACCCTAAGCCATCCCTGGAAAGTGTCGGCTGAACAGGCTATCGACGGCTAGCAGTCTCACTTGTGACCGGCAAGTGCAACCCAAGTTACAGCTCCTGCCCTCCGGCGTTCGGAGCCCTGGCCAGACCAAAGCTTCAATTTCCGGGCTCGGAATCCAAAAGAGTCATTTCTCTCTCCCTTATATATTAAAAATTCCCGTGGGGTTTCGTTTCCTCACTACCCTCACTCATCTTCCTTTCACTGGCCTCATCATATGCACTTCGGTGTTCTGCTCACTCTCGATCTGACTCAATAACATCCGCGCTCTCGCTTTCTTGTTTGCTCATCGGCGCCACTGCACTTCAGCAATCATCGCGGCGTTAAAGACCCCCACCATCCATATCCACTCACACCCTCCACATTTTGTGTGCTTCTTTTTTTTTGCCCGGCCCTTAGACAAGACAATCGCAATAGCTAACGGCCTTTCCTTGTTGCGAAAACGTGGGTTCTGGTTGTGCAATTCCGTGCTCCGGTTTGTCTATAATAGCCCCTCCTCGCTCGCCCCTCCGCCCACCCTTCGTTCCACCATTACACGGCAAACCCCAAATGCGCTCTCCTATTCCACGATTGCTCCGGACTACATCTTCAACCCTTATCGGACCTGCGAATTCACTATCGACCTCAACTCTGGCTGCAATCCCATCTCGACTGGTCGCCCCCGTTTCCACTGCTTCGTTCTCGACCTCTGCCGCCATGGGGACCGAGAAGCTGAAGCCGGCCGCGCGCGTGTCCGGCCAGCGCCAGGATGTATGGTTAGTTAGGACTTGCCAGACCCTACGTCTTGCTTGAGCAATTAGGTCGCAAGCTTTCTGACCGAATTGAATGGCTTTTCTTGTCCTTCAAAATTAGGTCCATTATCAATGAAGCTGCCGCTGCCTCTCCTATCAAGCCGATTGTAAACATGGGCCAGGGCTTCTTCGGCTACAACCCGCCTGAATTCATGCTCACGGCGGCCCGCGAAGCCCTGGGTCGCGTCGACTGCAACCAGTACTCCCCAACCAAGGGCCGGCCACGTCTGAAGAAGGCCATTGCCGATGCCTACTCGCCGTTCTGGGGCCGTGAGATCAACCCCGAGACCGAAGTCACAATCACCACCGGCGCAAACGAGGGCATGCTCAGTGCCTTCATGGCCTTCATCGAGCCCGGCGACGAAGTCATTCTGTTCGAGCCCTTCTTTGACCAGTACATCAGCAACATCGAGATGGCGGGCGGCACAATCAAGTACGTGCCCATGCACCCGCCCACCGACGGCGGAGAGCGCACATCCTCAGCGGCCAACTGGACGATCGACTTTGACGAACTCGAGCGAGCTTTCTCCGACCGCACAAAGATGATCGTCATCAACACCCCGCATAATCCCGTGGGCAAGATCTACTCTCGCGAGGAGCTACAGCACATTGCCGACCTGTGTGTGAAACACCAGGTCATCATCCTGTCTGATGAAGTCTACGACCGCCTATACTACGTTCCCTTTACTCGGGTAGCCACTCTGTCTCCAGAGATTGAGAAACTCACCCTTACCGTTGGTTCGGCGGGCAAGAACTTTTACGCCACTGGATGGCGAGTGGGTAAGCGTCGAGCCCATGCTACATGCATATGAAGGGGTCATTATACTAACAATTTCATAATTAGGCTGGCTCATGGGTCCCCCGGATCTGATCCAGTACGTCTCCGCCGCTCACACCCGCATCTGCTACTCATCAGTGTCCCCTCTGCAAGAAGCCTGTGCAGTGGGTTTTGAGAAAGCCGACGCCCTTGGTTTCTGGGACTCGGCCGTGAAGGACATGAAGGGCAAGATGGACCGCTTCAATGCAGTGTGGGACGAGCTCGGTCTGCCCTACTCAGACCCTGAGGGTGGCTACTTCGTGCTCGTCAACATGAGCCGTGTGCGCATTCCCGATGACTACTCGTTCCCGCCACATGTCGCCTCGCGGCCGCGCGACTTCAAACTCGCCTGGTTCCTCATCCACGAACTCGGTGTTGCCGCCATCCCCCCGACCGAGTTCTACACCGACTTGAACGCCAAGATCGCTGAAGACTATATCCGCTTTGCTGTGTGCAAGGAGGATGAAGTCCTCGAGCAGGCCAAGGAGCGGTTGCGTGGGTTGCGGAAGTATCTTGTTGAATGAGTGGATAACGGTCGTTCCGTTTTCCTTTCTCCTTTTCCACTTACCTTGAATTATTCGCTGGTCTGGTGATACTATCGTATGGCTACGGTCCGGTCATTCAGACACGGGATACTCAACAAGACCCCGGCATCAAAGGACAGCACGGCGTTACGGGCGCAGACACACCAGATCCATCAAGAGGACATACACAGAGTACAGGTAGATTTAGGAGAACACACCTTTGGTGAGAATAATAACATCACGAAACTGCCTTCAGCTTCCATGGACTTTACTGTCCAACTCTATGTATGAACCCTAAAGCACAAACCGGCGATATGGGCACCAAGAGAAAACGGGCAGCAATGCTCCAGACCCGAATTGCGGATTGGAAGAACATCCAAAAGCTACAACAAAAAAGGAAATGCGCCAACCTCGGTATGTAAAAGGTGTCCACCGCGGACTCAAATCATGCACTTAAATCATGCCAGTATGTCATCTCTTCAACAAAGATGAAGTGAATGCCCAACCATAAACGCCTCCCGAAAAGAAAACGGACCAGTAATATAGAAAATGCACAAAAAGACGAAGCACAGGAGGATCCATTCGCGATTTACAGCGGGGGGAAGTGAGCACTCGCGCGAAAAGCAGAAGATAGAAGTTGGGGGGCAAAAACTCCAGGGTATGCTAATGGACCCTCTAAAAGCAAAGAAAAAAAGTATTTGAATTTAAATGAAAAAAAAAAAAAGAGAAGAAAGAAGTCGTAGCCTCACATGCACGCCAGCACAGCGTTGACGGCCTGGTGCACCACCATCGCGCCAAGCACGTTCGTCCCCAAGCGCGCCACATCGTGCATGGCGAGAGACACCGGCGTGCCGGCCACGCGCACAGCCACGACCAGCGCAAGACCAACCCGCGCCGCGAGGACAAGCTCAACGATCGCGGCCGCCACGCTGACGAACATCGCCGCGCGGAGCACGGGCGGGGCTGTGGTGGGGGGCGCGGTGTGGAAGCGGCTGTCGAGCGCGGTGCGCAGGATCGTGCGGCCGGTCATCGCGCACGCGATACCAAGCCCGCCGAGCGCGAGCAGGAACTGGGTGTCGCTGGTAAGGCCGATGCGTGCGGAGATCGCCGGGAGGAACGTCCACACGAGTTCCGCGGTGAACACGACCGCAAGGTCGAGCATGGCCGGCGCCGCATGATTGGCGTGAGAAGCGCCGTGGTTCTTGCCGTGTCGTCGGCCGTGGACCGGGCTTCCCGACGGAGTGGAGACACGCCCGTCCCGGTCCGACGCCGAATCGCCGAGCGAGAAGCTCGAGTTGAGGATATCCGCCAGGCTGTTGCGCGGATCGGCCGTGTTCTCCGGCGGGAGGAACTTGGGCGGCGCAAACGTCACTCCCTCCGAGGCACCGCGCGCACCACCAACCGACAGGGGCTTGGAGCCGCCGAGCGACCACCCGAACGTGGGGGCCGCGGCCACTGGTGTGGCAAGCTTCGCCTGGGGAATGGCCGGCCGTGCACCCTGGCGCCGGCGGGATTGCGCCATCAGCATCTGCGAGGCCGGCTGTGGGGCCGGAGGCACTTTGTACCAGAATGTCCCCAGCTGGGAATCTTGCGACTCCGCGTGGCCGCGGGGCGGCTGCGGCGGTAGCGAGATCTGGCTGGACGTCGCAAATGGGTTGCGCGGGCCAGTCTGCGCGAAGCCTTGCATGGCCGGAGCTGGTGCGAGCGGCGCGGCGGGTGTCGGGGCTGTGGGGGACCAGTCCATGGCGTCGTCGTCGGCTGCCTGCAGTTCAAGCGTGCGGCTGAGGATCGGCGATGGCATGGATGACTTGTGGAAGAGTTTCTTCGGGGTTACGGGGCCACCGCTGGGGGAGATGGCGGCAATCTCTTCGAGAGCGGACGCGATGCTGTTGGCGTCTCTCGATATGGCCGAGAGGGCGGGATTTCTGGTTGATTTCGCTTGGCGCAGGCGCATCGAGGCGGTTCTGTCAGGTGTCGAGTGGGTGGAATCAGCATGGCCAAACAGGGGGGTAGTGTCAAGGCGGATGCATCTCCATGCCGTTGCCCACGTCTGTATTGGAGGTTAGCATGAGTTCTGGTAGGGAGAATGCAGGTACCAGAGACTTACCAGAGTAAAGAACAACACGGCCCCAACATGTGCTGCAGCCTGTGCCTTTTCCTCTGCGCCGCGGCCAATCTCTGCCTGTGTTATGACAGGAAAGAAGTACCGCCCAGCAAGTGCCAACATCTGGATGGCGTACCACTGGCCGAGCCCAAGTACCGGCTTGGAAAATCCTCTTACCACTTGAGCAAAATGGGGGTTCCACCATAAGCCGATACTGGCGACCACAAGGCCAAGCCATAGGACAGTGTCTTGCGGGGGCAGGAAATCGAGGGCCGTAGCCAGATATGAAAGAGCGATGGTGGGGGCAGTCCACTCAGAGCCGGAGTCAACGAGAGCATCGTCAGCTCCAACACCAACATCGCCGTCAGCATCCAGTTCCTCCAGTTGAGGGCCGGGTACCTGGCTAGAGTGCAGAATGCCCACCACAGCACGCAGGTGCCACAGAAGCTGTATCGCCACCGACGTCCACCAGAGCACGCCGCCCAGTGCCTGGGCCGCGGCCGGCAGATTACGGTTGCGGCGCGGGACCGCCCGCAGAGACCGGCTCTTGTCCATCAGCCGACGGAGGTAATCCGTCTTCGCTGTGTACCCGGCTGCCGTGACAGCTGCCGCCACGCGCGGCTCGCAGTCGGAGCATACTTGTGGATACCGGCGTTCGAGGTTCGCTCGGAACTGGTAGTAGTTCTGGTCGAGATCGGCGGGGTCGTCGTCGTCGTCTGGGTAGTACTGGGCCAGCGAGCTTGTGAAGAGGTGTTGGTTCTTGAGACAGGTTGCGCAAAATATGCTTTCTGGTTCGGAGTTCGCCGATGCGGGAATCTCGGCGCGGGCGGTGGCATATCGCGGGGCGGAAGCTTCGGCGGCAGTCGCCGATTGTGGGGGGTCGGTGATGTCGCCGTTCTAGGCAGGAAGGAAATAGGAGCAGAGTCAGAGATAGATTACATGCTAAGAATCTCACACGCCATAAAAGGGATATGGGGGGGGAAGAGAAGCTTGGGAAGGAGCCTCACCTGGTCAAGATAGTTCGTGGCATCGCAGCTGGGGCAGTCGAACTGGCGCACGCCGGGCTCTTTCCGGCGGCCCGATGACGCGCCGCAGTAGAAACAGGTGAACTGGCGAGGCCTCCGAAGGACAACCATAGCTGAGGAATGCGAAAGAGACGAGAAGGGTGGGGCCGGCAAGCGGAAGAAGGATCGGGGCAGCAACGGCGAATTCAATCGCGGGTAGCACAAGTGGAGGCCATCAACGAGACCAGGGGGAAACGCCGGAACCAAACAAAAGAATTTAAGGAGGAGAAAGAGGACGGTGGGAGATCGCAGATCGAGAAGGTATCAGTTCACATGCCCTGTGTTGACAGCAACATTGAAAAAATAGAACCACCTATGATATGGAAGATGGGTGAAGTCAGGTGAATGTGAGAGAAACATGTAAAGATCTCGAGTGTTGTTGTGTTTCTTAAGTGGTCTCAAAATTTTGGTGCTTGTTCGAAAAAGGAAAAAAAAAGTTCACAAGTGCGGAGTAGGGTTTGGGAAGTGCTCTCTTTAGGGTAACATGCATTTAGTCGCGCGTCTCACGCGTCAACCACGAAAACTCTGGAACCTCATCCACATGTCCAAACGACAAACGTGGCGGACAAGAACCATTGAAGGGCAGTATTATTCTCATTGAAAAGCGCATGCAACTAAAGTAATAGCAAGCTAGTCAGCTAGAGGTATATGTCCCGTTAACAATCGCGTTCCTCGCCAAACCACTACCTCCAAGCACTCAGACATCGAGATTCAGACAAGTGTCAGCCCCAGCTGGGGCAATTGCTGTCAGGACACATCGGCATGCAACATAACTGAGGGGTTCATCCCAATGGAGAAGATCGGCCATCAATCTTGAATTTTAATTTTCTGAGTGGGCAAAGAAAATCACGGGTACCAGCAGCGTTTGCAGCAATACCTCACCAGCCTCCTGTTGTTGGCATCACTTCGCCAAGCTGGGACCTCAGTCCGGTATGGCAGTGCACTCGCAGCAAACGGATTTTGAACCAGCTGTGCATAACGCATAGAACGGTTATACCGTATGAGGGGGACAGAGTCGACAGAGTGCTTCTTACACACCGGAATATCAAATATAATATAATAATAGAAAACTAATTGAAAATAACTTGATAATAATGATATTATTTCCTGATGTTAGGTGGTTTCAAGGGTTAGGGTTGTTGTACTCGAGAGTGCGTGTATAGGGAGAAGAAGAAAGGAGAGGTGGATGATAGGGAGGGAGTGTGTGTATATGTGAATGAAAGAGAGTCAGAGAGGAAGAAAATGTGAGAGGGAGAAGGGGGGGGTGTAAAAAGATGCATATACTGTCTTGAGATAGTGTTGAACGATATCTGCGTTGATTTCTTTAGGTTGGGTGATAAAGACTGAGTGACTAGGAAAGTTTCTGCATGGATATGCCTTGTATTAAGGTTGATCGAAGAAGAGCGCTTGCAGTGAGGTGACTGTAGATGTAGAAAAGCCCTTGCTCATCCTCTCCCCACCCAGACAAGCATGGCCATGTCCTGCAAGTCTGTTTTCGAAATCATAACGTCGTGCTCGCCCGTGGCGGCCACCGGCGGGCGCTCCGTCAGGTCCTCGAATCGTACAACAAGGGGCGCGCCGTCAACGTGGAAATCACCTGGCACAAGATTGCCGGGCGTTTGACCAGCCCAGTGGACGGTCAGCCGTTGCTTCAACACAGGCTCCTGTCTCGCGGCATAAGAGGCCCTTGTCATGGCGCCGAGGTGTTGCCCGGCGCCCGGATGGCCTGCCACTCATTGTTCAATCTCCAGTCTGGACTCGGCCAAGATGAGCTTGACCAGCAAAACGACCTTCATATGCAAGTTGCGGGCCGCAAACCGCAATTGAGCCTTCATTGCGGTAGTGGCGGTCGCGTTTGGCCTCGATGGCGCGGAAGTTGTTGACCGATATGTGGCTAACAACAAAACTGTCGGTGCCGTTGGGCCGCCACATCGTCGACATGCTTGAACAGGTTGTTGCTGGTGCTGAAAACGACGTCAGGAATGACGACAGACTGTTCGTTCGTCCCGGGGCATTCGAAGGGTCGGGCCGTGCTGCCAGTGCTCTCCATTGTTGTTATTGTTGCTGCTGTTGCTGCTGTTGCTGCTGTTGCTGCTGTTGCTGCTGTTGTTGAGTTGGCCAAGGTTGCTGTTGTCGATGTCGTGTCGACGCTCAGGGAAGGGCTTGGTTCCGGCGGCAGGTGCTGGTGGAGGAGCCTGTCCCTCAGTTCCGCTCCAGAAGACATCGTGACGCGGGTGGTGATGAAATGGGATGTGGAATGGGGTCTGCCGCAAAAAGTGATGAGTGTTGAATTGATATTTTGGTGATGGAAACGGATACGAACATACAAACGTCGTGCTTTTAGCTTGAATGGTGGGTAAAAGGTTCGATGCATGTTAGTTGGGAGGGCCTGGGGCCGAGAGATTCCAGTCTGTTGTCCGATACTATGTAACCTTCCCAACAGGTTGGCGGGCAATGAGTTGCCATCATGCCCTGATAGACTTGGCCAGAGATCGACAGTGATAGGGCAGAATGCGGAGCTCAATAAAGAAGGGAAGACGTCCGGATGCCCTCTGCTGATATGATCCATTGCTATCAGAGCAGGAACCAAATATCACCTGCAAGGACTAGCTATGGTGCAGAACTCACGGTAGTGACAAAATTCTTGAGTCCGTCAGTGCTCCCAACCGGACGCGAACTAGCGAGCTTTGTTGTTCTTTGCCTGGCCATCTTTCCGAGACTGGTGTCCGTGCTGGCCTCAAAGTGAGGTGGGTAGGTGGTGCCAGGGAACGATTTTTCTATATTAGTTGAGCTATAAACTCACGCCGTAGTTTTGAGGATATCAACAACAACTATAACACCACCACCAACAACAACACCAACAATAACACCACCAACAACAACAACAATAGTATACCTTATAAGGCCGTGTGGAATGTTGACTTTCGCCGAGAAGGCGGCTGGGCAGTACCCAGTTCAGGACAAACTCGTGCATTTGGTGGAACGGTGACCGACCCTGCTCGACACCGGCGAGTCGCAGGTTCGAATCCCCCCGGAGGGATTGGGAAAGCGGATTTATCGGTTAATACGACAAAGAGATGTAGTCCTATCGAAGCTGGGCGGCGACCACCGGGGTCGAACCAGCGGATGAACTCTTTTTTGTATTTTTTTCCTGCCTATTTATATAATACAGTGATCCTTTTCAGAAATGAGTGGCCGTATGCGGGATGTGACGGACATGATTGCAAAAAGAAAACGGCCGAAAAAGCGGACCCCCCGGGCTGCACCTAGACCGGCCAACCCGACTGCAGGATCCACAACCCCGATTCCGCCCCTCTGAATAATACTACGGCCATCTTGAGCCAGGAATTACCCTCATGTGTAGCAAGTGAGGGCCACATTACCAAAGTGCAGTTTGTGCATCCATAGACTCTCGTGTCATTTCTTGATGCCAGTACATACCGGCTTCCACCCAGTAATGATACCACTGGCCACGCACTTCGCAGATAATCATGCACCCCGAGAGAAAAACCAGATAGAGCCTACCCTGTACACAGCTTCCCCCTCTGACCCGTTCACCTACCACTTATGTCGCCCCAGCACTACAAATCTCCTTCCTAACAGAGATTTTTCCTCGGCGCGAAAACAAGTGGACCCGATCCCGAATTATTTTCCCGCATGGGGCCGATTCAGATCTCACGTATGTACGCCAAGATTTGGCTCCGATCTGGGGAGGAAAAAAGGTGAGGCTAATACCTAGCATTTGAGTCACAATTACGTAGGGTAGGCAGTAGAGGCACTGTGAAGAAACTTCTTCTTGGGTGTTATAAAACCACCAGTTCCAGTTGAAACATGTTGAAGTGTTCGGGACGGGTAATATTTGCTCTTTCCTTGCTCCTCTATGTAGTAACGCTATTCACACCAGAAGACTCGGCGTATCCTAGCCCACATTGCCCACTCGTATATAGGCATATCTCGGCTGCTATACGAGACAGGTAACCCCCCAGGGAACGGAATAAACCAGAACTGGACCAACATTGATCCTGGAAAAAACATCAACCCCCTCCATAAGAAAAAACAACGGTTAAGAACCTGGGTATCTCCAAAGAATTGGATTCATAAACCAAAAATAAACACAGAAACACATGAGTATCCAAAAGCTGAACCGAATTTTTAAAAAAAGTCGGCCTGGCCCAAAGAATCGTGGAGAAGGGCGAAAAAAACTCAAGAGTTGAGGAATGTTCCAAAAAAAGCAAAACAGGTGAAGCGGGGCGCCAGGAGCATCTTCCCTGACCTCTTACAACAAAATTCTATACAAGCTGTGCTACCAATGAACGCCGCTCAATAGTAGACCTCGTGGGTAGGCGGGCCAGCGTAGTTCTTGTGACCCCAAACAACGTACCAAATACCCGAGACGGCCGTCGCAGCGACGAACACGACGGGGGCATAGTTGACGTACTCGGCGGTGACGGGGATGGTCGACGGCATGCAGAAGAGGGGCATGGCCAGAGCGGACCAGGCGAGAGCCACAAGGTTGAAGAAGAGACCGAACTTTCCGAGCTTGAACTTGGCCTTCTCCATCTGCTTACGGCCAGTCATCACGTTGATGGCGATCGGAGTGGCGTAGGCCGAGGTGAGGCAGATAACACCGACTCCGGAGAAGGCGTTGAAGGCAGCGGCCGAGCCGAAGTAGATCAAACCGAGCAGGATCTGCACCACCATGCTGAGCATCATGGCGTTCAGAGGCACATCCAGAGTCGGGTTGACCTCGCGCCACCAGCGCGAGCCGGGGATGGCACCGTCGCGAGCAAAGGCCCAGGTGCAGCGGGAGGCGGCGGTGGTGCATCCAACACCGCAGATGATGGCGAGGACCATGATGGGGATCAAGAGACCTAAAGCGGCTCCGGAAGAGCCGACAGCGGACTTGATGATCGTGGGGGTGGGCTGGCCGAGGAGGATGAGCTCCTGGATATCGGGAAGCACGAAAACGAGAGGGATCAGGAAGAGCAGGCCGGCCAAGGTGTTGATGAAGATGGTGGCAACCATAGCCTTGGGGACCTGGGTGGAAGGGTTGCGGACCTCCTCGCACATGCTATTTGTATTGTTAGTCAATTGGAGACCTTTGTGCCAATTTTCAAGTAAACAAGGGAATCAGCAGTGATAGAAACCTACGAAATGATCATTCCAGTGGACGAAGTCGCGTATCCGGCGTGAAGGAGACCAACGCAGAACGACCAGCCATCGGGCCAGCCGGAGTTAGCCTCGAAGTGTCCGAAGACGTAGGAAGCGCTGTGACGACCGTTCTTGGCAACGGCGAGAACGACAACGAGGATGGCGATGACACCGGAGAAAGTCCAGAAGATGGCAGCGGTCTGAATGGAGCGAGGGCGGCTGTTAGTAGATAGATTACATGATAGCAGCTCCATTCATTGTGGATAGAGCGCAATAAGATGGGGAAGCATGGGAAGAAAACTCACGTCGAGGATAGGGAGCCAGCGGTTGCCAAGGGCGGAGATCAGATTGCACAGGATGGTGGTGGCCAGGAAGATCAGGAAGGTCTGGTAGGTGGTTGCCTCGAAGACTCCAACACCGGGCTCCTTCTCGAAAACGTTGACGCAAGCAATGAAGAACAAGGTGGTTCCGAAGTTGACAGCCAGGGTAATGGTGATGTTACCGACGACGTACAACCAACCGCAGATCCAACTGGCCAGGCGGCGCCACTTGGCGGGCGCAAGCATGAAGGCCTGGTAGTAGACACCACCAGCAGTCGGGTACACACTGGTGATCTCACCGAGGGAAGCCGCGACACAAACAATGATCATGGACACGGCGAGCCATCCCCAGATGATGTTGACGGGGCCACCGCCAACCAGAGGATAGTACAGAGTAGTAGCCAGACCATAGGGAATCGACGCTAGGACAAACGACATGAAGGCCACCTGCCAGGTGGAGCGGTTCCGGGTCAGTTCAGGCTTGTATCCAAGCGCCTCGAGGACGTGATCGGCCGAGTCAGCGTCACTAGAGGGGTTCTGGTCATAGTTGACCTCGCTGGCCTTGGGCGGGAGAGCGTCGGCCATGGTTGCGACAAGCTGGTTTACAAACGCAGCTCAGGTGAGGGTGATATTAGATTCGGAGGCGGTCGCGTGTGGTGTCGCGTGCTGCGGGATCGTATGCGGCTGAGAGGGAGCTCGTTTGCGACGTTGCCCGGGTGTGAGCAATATACCAGTAAGGTATATATAGCCAAGAAAAAATAAAGAGGCGCAACTAGAAAGATCGAGCAACACTACAAGGTCAATTCAACCGCTTCTAGAATGTAGCTTGAAACGATCCCGTGTTGAAGAAGTTGGCGATCACAAGCAAATGTGAAGCCGAAAAAAGATCTATTACAAAATACTACCAGCAAAGGGTAGCGAGAAAAGATTGATAAGATCTAAACGAAAACTCAAAACGCAAGACGAGAAGAAAAGAAGAAAAGAGAAAGAAGAAGAAGAGAGAAGAGGAGAAGAAGAGAGGGGAGGAGAAGAGGAGAGGGGAGGAGAAGAGGAGGAAAGTATGAGTACAAGTAGTAGGTAGATATAGGAAGAGGAGAAATAAGAGGAGGAGCGCAAAGGCAAATATGAGGCCAGGTAGTGTGGGGAGGGCAAAAAGATAGCAGCTGTGGAAAAATCTTGCCCAAAAAATCTTGCGCCGGAAAGGTAAATTAGGAGATAAGCAGGTATTGTCCACCAAGGTACCACCTGTACTGTTGTTTTCAACACGAATAAGAGTCGAGATACTTGTAGCCGGGTTCGCTTCAAGCTTTTTAGTCCAGGTGAAATCTCGGTGGGTACCTGGTTAGAACGATATGAGGAAAGCACTTTTTTTTTTGTTTTGTTTTCCTATCATCTTCCAATGGAATTTATTATTACTTTCTATTCCAAACGGGGGGGGAAGTTTCTTCGTCCCTTAAATACGGTTTAGCTCAGTTGTATCGGCCCCGCCCGTACAGCCCAACATTGGGGGTCCTCGGTGCAGAGTTACAGCGATTACCCATGCTCATCGCATGTGAGCATGTGAGAACGCCAATGAAATTCCCTTTGAATCCCACTGGAGAGGGGCCCCCCATGTCGGGATTATTATTATTATTTTTCTGTGGCCTTGGCCCTTCCTGTGCGGTTTTTTCTTTTCTTTTCTTCTCTTGCAAACCAAAACATTCCCGCCATGGTTGCATCGATCCAGGAAAGGAAGTGGCCACGCCCGCTGGGCGCTCGGTGTTAGAAAGTGGAATCGTCAGTCTTTGCAACTCGCCCATCCGTAGTTCTCATGCATGTCTCCGGGTTCCAGCACTTATTATCTGCAGTGTTTCCACATTCAGTGGATTCTACGAAAACACGGTTCTTCCTCGTTATATCTTGCTTTGCAGCATATCTGCTGTGAATCTTTTGGAAGCTCGCTTATAGTGTTCCCTGCCCTGCATTGCTCTTTCCTGGATCTCCACAGCGAAAATCTGCCATGCTCAAACAGGATTCTCGCAATTTGGAAAGACCCGCTTGTTGCATACAGTACCTGTATTGAACATTTCTGTGTGTTGGATGGATACTTCCTTGGCACGGCCTTACCAAGTCTTCCGTAGATCGTTGGTTATTAGACAACGGAGCTTATATTCACCTACCGGCCCTCGATACTCGATGTTCCACTCGAATGGGATTTGCTGATTCACAGAGTTCAGCCGAGCAAGTTCAATGTAACCCTACCAGTTGCATCTTGTGTGTGTGTGTGCGCGCGTGTTTTCACGTGTGTTCTTATCATACTTCGTCCATCTGGTTCTAGCCGTCGTGTCATACTGAAGGTCGAGTCTACTGTGATCTCGCTTGGCCACGCCCATCTGGTGTAATGGATATGCTTTAGGAATTTCTACGTTTCTGTGCTTGATAGAAACTTTCAACATCCTTGAATTTTTCTTTGGAGTAAGTGAAAAAGAGGTTCTTAATCAGGATAAGGGTCCTCTCTCATCCTTCACCCAAAAGTCTTAAAACATATCCCCTGTTCCCCCAACAGCCGTATCTCACCTTTGTTGTGCCACTGTTACATTCGGACATGTCCATGCCCAGTGATACACGGACAGGGACAGAACATATCCCATGCAGCAAGATAAGCCACTAAGCTAGAAAAATAATAGTATTGTGTATGGCCCACGAACGATATCCGCTTTCCCGCCAAATGCGCCAGAAACTGTCACACTCATTTTTTTTTGTAACATGCGACACCTTGCCTTCTACTCTCAAGATATCGCAACTTCTCACGTGTTCCCCTCTTGGATTGACAGGCAAGGAGATTTCTAGGACTGGCCAATCCCACTCGCTGGGGGGCCAATATTCGATATCCCTCCCACCTTTCTCTATGCGGGATAGCGCGGGTTGCAGTGAGAAAAGACACACACATCTGTACGAATTCCCCACAAACTCAGCTTTTGGGGATTTGGATACCGCGAGTACGTATATGTAGTCGCTTCCTTGGGTGATGTTCTACGAGCTCGAACACAAAGTGAAATGCTTTCTATTAGTAAAATACGGGGCACTGGACAGGAGTTCGCCTCTCGGTAGAGGTATGTGATCTTGAACCTCAGTCTCAGGTTGCATATGCGTGCCGATGTTGGTTTACTCGCTGAATCCGGTAGAGACAACTCCGAATAATTTCTCCCACGCTATACCCGGCGCAAAACGTAACTTGGACAACGATACGGAATCCCCGATATCTTGCATTCCTCAAATTAGATCGAGAGGCAAAACCAGCTCCGATTATTGGCCACCCACCGAATACCAGTTCGCCGCTAACATTTATGGTAACCGGTCGGGTTCATCGCCGGTGCCTGACTAAAAGCAGAAAGCAAACCCCCCAAGAGACGAAAGGAAACAGGTACCTACTCATATATCCGTGGGTTTAACCCTAATACTCATAGTTTCGTGAGCCAAGATCCAAACGGCCGCATTATGTGTCTTAGCTATGGCGTTTAATAAAAGTTGATATCAAGTTTCTCAAGGGTTCTGCAACTCTGAAGATTTGGGAGTGAATGTGTCGCTAAGTCGTGGGGTGCACGGAAAGCCACATCCAATGTCAGTCGTCTCAATGAGGAGGCACGGCACCTCGGGGTAACCGACGGCGAGGATAGTACCGATATACCTGCATACATAGTCCGACTCCTGACCCGACCACGCGACATGAACTCTCAATAGCAACCGAAATGACTTCATATTCATTAAAGGCAACGGTAGATAGTGTATTGACTTGAAGAATGGGAGGGCTATCAAGCCCTAAAAGACATCCAAAATTAGGGTTGTTGTACAGTGTAAGGCGCGCTCTATAATAGAGCTGTAAGACTGTATTACCGAGCCGTCAGCACAACAGGACAGTAAGAAAACCTCCCGTGGTCAAGGAAGGCATTACAGAGTTAGCTAGACCTTTGGCCATGCAACTAGACAGCGCCGGACGAAACTCCGGTAGTGGCCAGTTGCTTCCTCACGCTCAGTCACGGTTGTTGACCAGACTCATCAGGACACATCGCTCATGCCATGATTCCAACTTCGTGGCTTCAGGTTAGCTAACTGCCGCGTAGATTGATTATGGATATTTGAGATGTACACACCCAATGAAGTATGTCCAGGATCAAGCCAAGAAACTGTGAACGACCAATTCCCATCATATTATCTCGTTGAACAGTATTCACATGACATACACATGTGCAGTATATCAGCTCCTTCCCTAGATTAGGTGCGCCTGGGGAAAGATATGACTGAGGAAAGAAGCAATGGGGTTCGGAAGGAAGGAACAAGAAGAGTTTTTTTCTTATGAAGGGGTGGTGGTGGTTTGGTTGAATGTGTTAATATCAAATAGAATAATGGATAATGGCATACAAAGACTTTTGATCAAGGAGTTATTTCAAATTGAGGCTGCCGTTCAGTCTTACTACCTTGACCTTAGCTAGGTATGTAGGAAAGTGAAGTACAAAAAGACACCACTCACAACCTGATATGGCCCGGTCTCCTGCTCCTAGGTGCTTGAAGCCTTAGGATATCTCTGTACATGCACCTATCTAGGTGCACTAACACATTATCACTCACTTTTCAATACTCCAGGATATAGACTTGATGATCACCCACAGGTAAGTAGGTAGACATATGAATATATAAATATATATATCTACCAAAACTGGTACTTAAGCCATATATGCACTTATCAACGTGATGCAACTAAGGGCGATATGCAACTAACACGGTGTGAGAAAATTAGGTGGCATGAGTAAATGCCGTTCTATATGAATGGACAATTCAAGGAAAGAGCTCTGGAAACATATCCTGTCTGCTATGCCCTGATCAGATGAGCAAAATTTCTTTCTCTTCATCCACTGTCGATTTTCACCTTTCATCCCTTTTCTTACTAACACATAGAAGAGGGCTCTGGGTTGCAAGTCCAATAGTTCTTCAAGGTGAGTATCCAGACCTGGCCTTTGACCAATTGATGAAGCTTGATGGGGGGAGTTGAGACTGATTGTGTCCTTAACTCTATTTCAATGGTATAGTGCTCCATCCTCAGAACACTGGTTCAAGTGCCAACTAGTCACTGTTCATATCAAAGGCCCAAGCTATCACAACTTGAAAGTCAAATCTGCTAGGGTTGATCAAGGCCACTGGACTCACATCAGGAAATTTCATCCCCTCACCCTCTGGTGAAACCCAGGATGGAGTTCAACGGGCAGTCTTCCCGCCGCTTCATCGGGGCTACCCCGGAAGAGGATGCTGAGGAGAAACGAATCCGAATCGAGCTCACACGTGAGTGGGTGGAGCTTTCGGCAGCAATGCCAATTCCCGAAGGCATTCCGCTCATCTCGGAGAAGGAAGCCGAGGCCGGTTCAGAGCTGGCGGTTGCTCTTGCTGCCATGAGAATCCGCAACCGCCAGGTGTTCGGTGCCATGGCGGAGGCGGAGAGACGTCAACAGCTTCAGGAGGAGGAGGACAACAATAAGGATACTGACTCTTCCGGCCGTTTCGGTGATGCTGATGCGGACATACAGTCGGCGAAGAGAGAGGGCAAGAGAGTGGACCGACCCCGCTGTGCTGGGAATGAGCGGGATAGCGAGCCCATGGTTTTCTCGATGGATTTGGACGAGCCAAAGGAAAACAAGAACCAGGGCAAGCAGCCGGGATTGATTTCCCAAATGCTGGCGGAGAGCCAGACCTGGTCGCATTCATACTCTGCATCGGCTTCTGATGCTGCGGCCTCCAGTGGTTGGGGCTTCCGTGGCAGCCAGATAAAGTCGCCTCATCGCCGGCCCGGATTTATCCCCACGGTCCGAACTCCACTGGCTCTTCTTCCGGACAACAGCCCGAGAATTTCGAGAATCCCCCCAGACCCGAACCGGTTCAATCCTTACCTGACGACGAAATCAGATTATCTCCCGCCCATGCCCGACGATGAAACACTGCCGCCTCTTCGACGCAAGGTTTCTCAGATGACGGCAAGTGAGCCGCTGCCAGATCCCACATACAAGTTCTTGTTCATGGGCCCACGCGGATGTGGTGTCACTTCATTTCTAAAGTAAGTCTTCCATATTCCGCTCAACCAGCAGAACTATCGAAAAAGGTCGATGCTCTAACCATAAACATTAAACAGCTGCATCGTCATCAAGGCCTGGTTCGATGGCAGAGAAGTGGTAAGTGGTTCAAGTTTTGGTTGGCTTCACTGGAATGTGCATGGCCGTACTGACAGGAACGAAATTTCAGGTCGAGTATAACCAACGGAATGAGCGTGGCACGTACAGCCACTCGATAATGAAGCTCCAGTGCGAGAACCATATCGTCACCATCAACATGTATGACTGCGAAAGCCTTGATGGAGCCTTTGACGCCGACAACGATCAAGACTCCGGCGACCGATGTTCATGGGATGTGGTGTTCGTGTGTGGCGATTGCACTGATCTCGGAGGTCTTAGAGATCTTGCACAGAAGGTACGCTGTCAAATTTGAAGTGAGAGTATTCCTGAAAGTCTCGTAACAAAGCTAATTCCAAATGGGTTGGATGTATAGTGGAAGAAGACCGAGTGCGGAGCCCTGATGGGCAAGTCATACCAGCACTGTCTCCCCATCATCCGGTTCGTTGGATTGAAGTATGACCTTCTCTCACTCAAGGAGCGAGAAGATCTGGTAAGTGAATCCGCTGATCAAATCTCATTTCAAGGGAGAAGAAAAATACCCCGGAGGGGTCGTTGAAATGTGGTCTATGGAGCTAATAAATATACTTTATTGAAATTAGACCGATGTGACCGATTATATCACGAAAACCGTGTGGAGATCCGAATTCGTGCCCCTGTCCACGGTGCAGATCGAATCGATCGAGAATCTCATCGGATCGGTCGTCACGACACTTGTGTCACGCAGCCAGCGAGACTGGAACTTCCACAGTCATATGATGGGGATGGTCCGTCTGGACATGCACGCGGCTGAGGCTCGCCGCCTGCAGAAGGAAGCCCGGGAGAAAGCCCGACTCCGCGCAGAGCATGAACGAGTAATCAAGGAGGTTAATCGTGAACGAGACGAAGAAGACCTCAAGAAGGCGCTGGAAATTGTCAAGCGACAGAGACAGCTGGAGCTGGAGCAGACCTTCATGGAGATTGACGCCAACAACGAATTGCTGGGAGCCAATGCTATGGGGCATGATGGTCGCGACCAAACCAGTGAGGACACCCTCGTTGATGGAATGGAGAACCGTTAGCCATGTTCGAAAGATGGCCTGCACTCCTAAGAAACGAAGAATCGCGACTGAATAGCTATCGGCGAGATAGGCTTTTTTCTTTCTTTGTCTGTGCATGGGATCGAGGTACTGCATGTTCTCTATGGCTTGGAATCCTCCCTCCTCAGATGAATGGGCCGAGGAAGGGCTTAGATGAGCAGGAGGGCTGGAGAAGAAAGGTGGGAGTAAGTTGAAGAGAAGTAGGGGACTGTCCCTCACTTCTCATTTAGCTGATCCATTCATCTCTTTCGTGCGTTTTGATACAGTTTCGTTTGCTTCTGAAGTCAAGTCAACTGACTAGAAACTAATTGCAATTCCGGATCAACCAAGGGGAGAGAGAAACGAGTGCCGTGATAAGCGGGTAACCCTAAGCTATTATAACCCTAGGCCCTCGATTTCCGGCTAAACCTCATAATGCCCAGTTTCGTAGATCTACTGGCAACAGTCAATCTTCATTTCCAACCAAGGTAATAGCCTGATACACATCACGCAAGAACCGTCATTCAAACGCCGCACGATCAGATACCGACCAGAAATTACTTTCTTGAAACTACATGCCTGCCCTCGCCCCATCATGACGGCCTCCGTCACGCCGGCCGCCGGTGCCGGCTCGCCCACCTCAACCCGCCCCCAGCCGATGCTACTGACCGTCCGCTTCACGACCTCCGACCCGGACCTGCACATCGACGTGGCCGACCCGTCAGCGACAACGGTGGCCGCCCTCAAGCACCAGCTGCGCACGCGTCTCGCGGCCCCGACGTCGTCGCGCCGCCTGCGCTTCATCCACCAGGGCAAGCTGCTGGCCGATCCCGCCCTGCTCAGCGCCGCGATCCGCCGCCCGGCTGTGCTCCGCGCCACCACGACGGCCAGCCCTGCTCGCGCGGGAGTCGCGCAGAAAAAGGCTGCAGAGCATGTTGAAGGCAAGGGAAAGGGTGTCGATGGCGTGGAGGACCGGCTGCCGCCCCGGATATACATCAACTGCAGCATCGGCGATGTGCTGTCAGACGCCGAGCTCGCAGCGGAAGCGGAGGCTGCCCGACTTCCGCCACCGCCGCCACCAGACCTCGCATCTGGCGATGCAACCGCAGCCTCTAGCACGGCCGGCGGGAAAGGAGCCACTGGTCCCCCGGGCCCGCGTGAAGCCGTGCCGCGCGGCTTTGACCGCCTCCTGGGCACCAGCCTGACCGACGCAGAGGTCGAGCTCCTGCGTTTCCAGTTCCTCGCGATCCAGGAAATGCGGTACACCCCGACCACGCTGCCCGGGCCCGACGCCATGCGCGAGCTGGAAGACGCGTGGCTGGACGCAAACGCGCAAGACGCCCTCACCGGCCACGGCGGCCGTTCTGCCAGCCGCGGCACCGGGAGCCGGGCCGCCAGCGGCCGCCTGGACGACCGGGATGGGGTTGACGGGGAGACGGGCGACGCGCCGGACGATGCCGGCGTTGACTGGATGGACTCGGTGCTGCAGGGCATTGCCATGGGGTTCTTCTGGCCGCTGGGCGGGATGTGCTGGGCGCTGCGCAAGAAGCGGCTGTGGTCGCAGCACCGGCAGTACTCAATTATCATCGGTGTTGCTATGAGCATCGCTATTGGTGTGTTCCGCGCTACGGGAGACGATCCTGACGATTGAATTACAAGGTGTTATCGCTGTATATTTGTTTTCTTGCGGAACTCCGCCCCTCCTTCCCACTCATCGCTTCTCGGCACCTGTGTATCCTTCATATGGCGCGTTTATATGTACACATTTCGGAACACCTGATGGCTCAGTGGTATGTCGAGATACAGAAGGAGCTTACATGATATGGCAACATCATCGTGTAAGCCATCTGTTCGATCCCCATGTTGACAGCTATTCGGTGTTCCTTTTTCTTTTCGTTTTCTTCTGGGTCTGTTTTTTTTATAAGGTTTTTCTGCTTCCTTACAGCACACAAAAGGGAACGAGCCATCCCCAAAAAGAAGGATGGAGAGATGGCGGATTCTTCCTCCTCCCCGTCACATCTTCCCTTCAACTTGCACGTGTGTGTGTGTACTTCCTTCGTACGACGGTGTTATATGTGGACACTACCTGTATGTTTACGAGCAATGGATTCGGCATGAAACATTTATACCTGGGAGTAACTATGTGTTTTTTTTTCTAAACCCAGCATCTTAAGTGAGAGTATAGATTCAATAACTATACATATGACTCTCGAAATGACTTCTCCCAGTTCCGCATCTCAACCCTAAGCGTTTCGGTGGGCTAGTGGTTGAATCGTGATGCACATATGTGAACTACTAGTGAGCAGTGAGGAAACACCAGATCAGGGGCCAATGCAAAAGCATTGCATGCATGTAACCTTTCCCGATGGCTGCGAAAAACAACAGTGTTCCCGACTTTTCCCCTCCTCCAACCGCTTTTGACTGGGGACTTGATCCTCACCACCTCGATTGTGTGCCCCCCCCCCCAACCTCGTTAACATGATCCACATTCCGCGAACAACGGCGACCCTGAACTCTAACTGCACCGAAGATGCGGCTATATATAGTTTGTCTAGAGAACTGCACAACGCCGCCATTTCGAATGGCCAAGCCATCCTCTCGCAACTTCAGGAAACGCGGCTTCCGTACTACGAGCCACAGCAGCAACCTCACCAGATCCAGCAAGATCAGGCTCGTTTAACCCTAGAGCAAGATGCATATCTATATCTCTCTCTCTCTCATGGGTGAGGCTCCTGCTTACCGGATTCTCTCTCGCTAGCTAGAAATACGCCGTAAAAATGTGAACAGATTGAAGAACACGTTCATGAATTGTGAACGCCACAGACCGGACAGCGATATCAACGTCGATAACATTCGGTGAGGGGTCTTTTACGACGAAACGGGGGGCATGATGAAGATTGCGATTTTGGCAGATTTTGTGGAGGGCCCATTGTCGTCGACAAGCCAGACGGGAAACGTTGCACTTCCTGGGATAGCCTTGTTCCGCTCCCGTCTGCAAGAACGTCGGCGCGTTGGACAGCTTTGACTTTTCCGGGAGAAGGCGGAAACCTGCCGCTCGGCTGCCAGCGAACTTACGTGACGGCTGGTGATAAGGGATTCAGAGACTCGCCTCTTCGTAAGTGAAATGTGAACATGCTCACTAGCATAACGCAGTCAGCAACTATATGTGGCTCTACTGCTGCAAAAGGTGGCTCTGGAAGAATCGACTGGGAATGTGGAGAGATCGATCTATCTATCACGACGTCTGATTTAATCATCAGCTCGGATCTACTTTTTTCTACCTGGGAAAAGACTAATGCTAACTAGGGAAACAATCTCACTGAATGCCGCACCAAACGCCAACCCGGAGGACAACCCGAAGGAAAAAGAAAACAAAGCAAGGTCCTCCATCCCGTCCCAGAACTGAAGGAATTAAACACCAGAAAATAGTGTAAAAATCAACGCGCCTATTCCACATTTCGTTTTGCTGTTTGGACAAAAGATTGGAAAATGGAAAACCTCATGATGGCGGGGGCGTCTAGAGGTACAGAGACTGCGCAGCCACAATGTCGCGACGCAGCTTGTTCAAGCTCTCTTCGAACTTGCTCCGCAGTTCGTCGTTGCCCATGACTTTGGCCGCCTCGGCCATCTGGCGGAGGAGTTCCTCCAGGCGGCGGAAGTGGCGGATAAGCGATCCTTCGTACGCGTCGGTCATTTTGCTAGAGAGTTAGAAGCATCGGTGTTAGCCTAGTCGCATCTCACAGGAGGAGATAGAAAACATAATGAAAAACATCAGAGAGAACAAGAAGAAAAAGAAACTCACCAGATCTCGGCAAACGTCTTGCCCTGCGCCCAGGCATACACCGTGTCCATAAGCTCCCACTTGAGCTTGCCAACATACTCCTCCTCCTCGATGTCCAGCTTGCTCTCCTGGCTGACCCGCACCAGCTCCTTAGCCTTCTTGACAATCTCGCGGTGCGGCTTGGCCAGCTCCTCGCGCAGAGGAGCCGTCTTAAGCTTCTCGTCGAACACGAAGCAGCTGAGCACCGCCGCGACGGTCTCGGGCGTCATGTCGTTGAAGAAGCTGTCGAACAGCAGCTCCGAGAGCAGCAGCTCGTGGCCCTCGGTCGACGAGATCTCGCACGCCACGCGGCCCTTCAGCTGCACCACCTCGCCGTCGTTCGTGAAGCCCAGGCGCCGCAGCACGCGCATCCGCGCCTTCAGCTCGTCCATCTGCTTGATCGTCTCGCCGCGCGCAATCGCCAGCTTCGTCGCCCGGATCTTCTCCGTCACCGCCAGCTTCGCCATGTACTGCTCCCACAGCTGCGGCAGCAGCGGCGAGCCGTGCAGCGGGTTGGACACCAGCCGCGACTCCAGAACCTCCACCTTGCGCACCAGGTTGAGGAACGACTTGTCCGTGATGCTCAGGTGGTCGATCGGGTCCAGCACCGGGAGCCCGTCGGGGAAGCGCCGCACGGTTTCCTTCAGGTGCGACGAGATGTGAGTCGTCACAGGGAGCGAGTCAAGCACCTTGTCACGGATCCTAACCTGGCTGATAGAACGAAGACAGCTCAGAAGACACGGGATTTGCTGGAGCTTGGTCGGAGAGTCGGCGGTCGCCGGAATCATTCCACGGGGGAACGCCGGGCTACCATGGACGTAGTTGGCGCTCGGACTCTTGGCATCAACGTAGAGCAGAACATTGAGGAGATACGACTCCTGCGGCGGGTAATCTGGCTCGCCCATTTTCGGCGACTGGCGCTTGGTGATATTGACCAGAACACCCCATCCGAAGTCGGTAGCATCATCCAGGCCCTTGCCGTTGGTGTCGCTCAGCGGGTCGAAGATCCGGATCACACGGCCGGGGGTTAGGAAGCTGAGGCAGTAGGTGGGCAGCTGCATCACAGACAGCATGTCCGACTTGTACACGGAGATCTTCTGGCGGATCTCGTAATAGTCCTTGAGGGCCGACTCGTCAGCAATCACCATGCTGTCGCGTTCCTGCTGCAGCGTCATCTGCTCCTTGAGGAGGGCTGGCACGTTCGCGGCATTCTGGAATTGGTAGAAGCACTGGCGCAACATGTACTCAGGCGAGACCGACTCGATACGGAGCAGGTTGAGAATCATACTGTAGCCCAGGTAGAAGGCGGAGTTCAGGCGATCGTGATCGCCGGCCACGGTCTCGCGCGCAACATCGAGAGTCAGAGTGTCGTCAAGCACCGTGATGACGATACCGCGCAAATCCAGACCACGACGACCGGCACGGCCAGACATCTGCACATACTCGGACGAAGTCAACGGGCGCGACTGTTTGCCGTCAAATTTTGTCACTTGAGTAAACACAACAGTCTTGGCCGGCATGTTGAGGCCAATGGCGAAGGTCTCAGTGGCGAATAGAACCTTGATGAGAGACTCCTGGAACAGGATCTCAATTACTTCACGCAGGATCGGGAACAGTCCCGAGTGATGGACACCGATACCGCGCTCAAGCAGCGGGAGGATGGCCTGGATGGCCTGGAGATCACGGTCGGCCTGAGGCAGAGTCTCGATAGCGTTCCGGAAAACCAGGCGCACCTTCTCCTTCTCGGACTCGTCGTTGAACGAGTACTTGGAGATCTTCAAGGCGAGATCCTCGCACTCGCGCTTGCTGAAGCTGAACACAATTGCAGGATCCCACTTCTTCTGGATGATCATCTTGACGATCTTCCGGATATCTCCGTTCGAGTCGGACCCTTGGCGGCCACCGCGACCGCCTCCGCGACCTCCACGACCACCTCCACGGCCGCCACGACCACCGCGACCCCCGTCACCACCAAAGCTATCGGTCTTCTTTCCCTCCTGGACCAGCTCAAGAGCCATATTGAAATTTTGTTCCTTGAAGTTCCGCTTTTCGTCGACAACAAGCAGGAGACGATCGCCTCCGACCGGGAAGAAGTAGTTTCGAAGGGGAGTCGGGCGGAAATCAGTGTACACAACGTGGCAGGCCTGGTGGTGGATCTTGGCAATCCACTCGGCAAACTGGAAGGCGTTCGGAATGGTAGCGGAAAGGAACACAAAGCGGACCTTGTCGGGGAGCAGGATGATGGTCTCCTCCCAGACGACTCCGCGCGTGCGCTCACGGATGTAGTGCACCTCGTCGAAGATGACCCAGGCGACTTCGCGCATGATCTCCGAACCGCGGTACAACATCGACCGCAGAATCTCCGTGGTCATGACCAGGCAGCTCGCGGTCGGGTCGGTGGTCACATCGCCCGTGATCAGGCCGACATCGCCAAACACTTCCTTGAAGTCTCGGTACTTCTGATTACTCAACGCCTTGATGGGCGATGTGTAGATGACGCGCTGGTTGCGCTTCAGACATTGGGCGATGGCGTATTCAGCGACCACTGTCTTTCCGGCCGACGTGTGGGCCGATACCAATACACTCTCGTCGCGCTCGATCGAGGCCACCGACAGGCTCTGGAAGGGGTCGAGCTTGAACGGCCAGGTGCGCGCCGGCTCGGCGGGCGGCTTGTGCTCCGAGAGCGGCACGTATTCGTAGTCGAGATCAGGAGGCAGCGCGACCTGGTGCTGGATGTTGTGTTGCAGGACAATGGGCTTGTCGGCGCTGTCCTCGGCCGCCAGCTCATCGGCGGTCGGCTCGACTTCGCGCGACGCCGCCGTCTGGAAAGTATCGGTAAGCATTGTGTCCGCTTCCTCCGTCTTCTTCCGGCGCTTATCGGCTCGCGAGTCGTTCGCATCGTCGGTTTCATCGTCGTTCTGTTTCGAGTCGGTGTCCTGGGCCGCATCGCTCTGCTCGACGCCGTCCATCGCGACGTCGGTCGATTGCTCACTCAATTCGGCATTGCCGGGCGCTTTCCGCTTGCGCGCATCTGAAGATTTCAGGGTAGTGGGCTTCTGAACACTTTCACTGTCACTATCACTATCAGACCCAGGTTGCTGGTCAAACACGTCAAAAAGGTCGTCCATGATGGGCAGGAGGTGCCGAACTGAGCTGGGCGCAAACTTGACAGAACAAGGCAATGGGGGTGGTGATGATGGATGGAGTAGAAAGAAAGAAAAAGGGAGAAAGAAATCAAACACCAAAAAATATCCCAATCCTAACTGGGAATAATTTGTGTAATCGGTTGAGTAAAGAGTAGAAAAAAAACAACAAAAATAGAAGCAGTTTCTTTGTTTGGAGATGTCTTGCACTTGAACTTGAAATTTTAGGAAGAAATTTTGTATATTTTCTTATCGATAAACTGGGACAGTTCATCACAGTGCAGCTCGCACTGATGGGGCTCACTCAATCACGTGCTCAATCACAATCCATCATGCATCTTCCTTCAGCTCAAATGCTGGACATCGTGATTGATTCGGGCATGATAGACCGGCAAACGAAGATTCTTGGATTTTTCACATTTTAGGGTAACCCAATTAGGAACCAGAACCTCATTCGCATTCTATGCTTAGCTTCTATCGTCTCATTCATCGCGTTGCTCATACTGGTGACCGCACCTCAAAAACGTCCAGTTGTGACTAAGCCATCAATTGTGGGTCTCGGCCGTTCGTCAGGCCACCCAAAAGCTTCAGAATTGAGCTGATTTTCATAACTGTTTTTTCCTCCCGTTTGCTTCCGGTAATAGACCTCATCGAATCCTCAATTGCATCGTTGTCAAAGGTTTGTCCGCCCCCGCAAAGTCACCAGCTGGAAGCCTCGTGAGAGAGTCAATTGCTGGATACGTACGGTTTCCCTGCTGTCGAGGAATTGTGTTCGCTCGTTCCGTGTCGTGTTGTTGCTAACCGCCATATCGAACTCTCCCGCACCGCCGACAGACATCATCTGTTCTCGCCTTCCGACTTTCCGGCCCGCTCTCCCCTCAAACAAAATCACAACACCCTCCGTTACGATGCTTGCCCGCGCCGCCCCCCGCGTCGCGCCGACCGGCCAGACCGTGTCGTCGCTGGTCTCCCGCCGTGGCTTCCAGACCACCCGCGCCCGCTTCTCGTCGCCCTACCACTACCCCGAGGGCGCCCGCTCCAATCTGCCCTTCAACCCCAAGGCGAAGTCGTTCCCGTTCTTCTTCACCCTGTACGCCGTGGCTGGCTTCGGAGCCCCCTTTGGCATCGCCGGTATGCTCACTCTCCTCCCCGCCTGTAGCTGCCCCGTTCCATGTCTGGACATGGCCCCAGTCACCAGACCCGACCGATCGTGATACTAACCCCTCGTTTTCCTTTCCACGTGTATAGTCTTCCAGACCTACAAGGAGAAATAAGCGTATCGCCTTTCTCTCGTGCAAGACTACTGTACCATCGTGATTTTGCGGCATCGTTATTAGAATGGCCGGACCGGCCGTCCTCCAAGATAGGGCTTGAATATAATCCCGCCAGTTGGCAACCTGTTTATATACTAGTATCTTAACCTCTCAAACTTCCTTTTGTCTTTTATGTGCGATTTCCTCCTATGCTGCAATACCGCAGAGTGTCCCGTCCCAATGTCGTAAATATGAATGTGGAAAGTCACGTCACGACCACCATGGGATGTTGTTCAGCATGAAGAAGAAGTGTATGTGCAAAGTCTGCAATATGCAAGTAAGGAAATGAAAGAGTAAATACAAGACGACTATATGGCATAGATATGTCGAGAGGTGTTGGTAATGGTACACTGCGAATCCGGGGTGGGTATATCTCTCCGTCTAACGAACTTCGGACCCTCAAGCTACAATACTTGCAACTTGCCTCCACCACTTCCGGAACCTCTATCTCCTCAACAGCCGGGCCAAAAGAAACAAATGCTAGAATCGATAATATACAGAAAAAGAAAATCTTAAAATGCCCGTCACTCACTGTACTCTCCCGTCTTTTTTCCGAGCAGACCATCGCTCGGGTACTTGCGACGGCTGCCGGGATACCTCCCGTTTGCCTCCCCATCCAGCATTTGATGAAGGAACGACTCGGCAAACGCCGCTTTGGACTCATTGAGCTTCCACCGTTTCTTCAGGTCCAAGTACGCATCAACCATCTGCTCGCCCGAGCCACACTTGCGGAACGCGCGGAGCACTTCCATGATCATCCACGTATCGACGTACAGCCCGGGCACACCGTCATCTAGCGCGCCCAGCAGGGCCGAGAACACGCCACGCAGGCGCTGCGGCGACCAGGTGGAATCCGCCAGCGCCGCGCCGTGCAGGGAGAAGCCGCGGAACAGCGCCATGAACACCGCGCCGTGCATGGGGATCTGGAACCATTTCATCTCGTCCAGCAGCTGGGCGACTTTGCTCAGGTCGCCGGCTTTGACGGCATAGTGGCTGACCAGGATTTTGAACGTCTGAAGGTCGGGAGTCAACTGCACCGCGTCTTGTAGGCGCGTGGCCATCTCCGGGTGAGCGCGGGAGATCTGTGAAAACTTCATGAGAACCTTGGTGATCATGCGGTTTGCAAGGTAATTCCGCTCAGTCGGGACAGGAGGTCCCGTTTGTAAGCCCTTCATTTTGTCGAATATCTTATCGGCTGCGGCTTCCTCTCCACAATTCAAAAGTCCAGAGATGACACAGTTGAGAACAACAGTATCGATCATTTCGCCGGCAAGAACCATTTCACGGTAGGCAGCCCGCACACCGTCGCTATCCATTTTGAGACCGAAGAAGTGGATGACGCTGACAAAATGGTACCGATTGAAACGAATATTGCGCGCCTCCATCTCCTTGAAGATAAGCTCTGCGAGAGTGAAGTTCCCCGATTTGGCCGCAGCGTCAAAGAGAATGTTGAAAGTCACCTCGTTGCCGCGAACGCCGTTATCTCGCTCCATCTCTGACCACATCTGCATGGTAGAATCAAGTTTGTCTTCGGGGACGGAGTTGACGAATCGGTTTCCGAGGGACAACGCGTAGTTCCATTCGGCGCGACGCAAAGAGAGGCCACAGCTCTTGACATCCGAGAGCACAGAGAAGAACCTCATCATTGCCTTTGGTCCGCGGCGTAGGGGGGTTCCCAGTACTCGCAACAACCTATGGCGCATACTTGCTGGGACGTTCAGCATACGAGGCTCTGGAAGTTTCAGATATATATCATAGATCGCCCCAAGACCAATCCGATGTGGGTGCCGTTGTCGAGTCCATACTGCTGCAACAAGCTCGACGTATATCTCTTTCACAGAAGCATTGCCTCGGATGGCATCGTTATAGGACGGGTACTCGTAGTCTTCTTTTCGGTCGGAGAGAATAAAGTCCTGGTCGTCCGGTTCAGCATAGCGGCGGAGGTACGTGTCTCTGTAGAACGACAAGTAGTCATCTACAGATTCCGTGGGTGCATCGTCCACAAACGCCAGGAGATCTTTCTGGGACTGCAAGTTCGGCTGGAAGAACGGAGGTTTCCGTGTCTCTCGAATTTTTGATGGAGTGGTGGTATGTGAGGTCGAAACAGCCCGGGATGCCGCAGCGGAGCCATTGCGGGAATGGGAGGTTGAGAACAGCCGTGGAGAAGCTGGAGAGCAGCTGAGGCGAGGTGTCCGAGATGAAGGCCGAGGAGGGTTGAGGTCGGGGTAAAATGTTGAGAGGAGCCAGTAGGGGGTCAATGGACATGAAGCAGCAAGTGAGCGCCGCTTAGTGATGGGAGAAAGCTGAGCGTGGCTCGGAGACGAGAGAGTAATTTGGGAGGATGGTCGAGGAGCAATAAGTAGAGAGCCACGGGGACGAGGAGTAGTAGCAGAAGGGGACTCCAGTTGTTGCTGTTGCTCCTGCTGCACGGGAGCTTGATCGGGAACAGCTGCTGGAGATGGGATCGAGAGGAGAACCGCGCCCGAATTGGACGCGGAGGCTAAGATCGCAGCGCATCTCGACCCGTCGACTCGGCCGGAGATCTTCATGAGCTGGACAGCATCGTTCTCGGCAACGGGAGACTGCTGGCCGGAGAACGCACGGGAAGACGCCGAGAGGTGTTGGTTATCTTCGGGCTGGCGTCGGGGACCACATGAAGGACGGGCTCGAAGATTAGGAGGAAGTTTTAAATGCGTCGTATTCGTTAGCGGATGGAAACAAGAATAGGTCAATTAGGGACTCTAAGATAGTGTGTATAAATGTATGTCAACAGAGGTTATCTGAATCTCACCAGCGTGGTATCTGAGCGAGAGAACAAATGCAGAAAATATTTAACTGGGGCTTTTCTCTTCGTTCAGGGAAACGCGATGTTCAGGATCCAACTTTTTTGCCCAGCGCAACAATCCGAGCAGGAAAAAAAAGTTCAGTGGGGCCTAGGGATCAATGGATGTCACGTGAATTAAAGCTTAACCCGAAGGAGTTTGAGGACCCAACCCTAAAGTTTCCTTCCATGTTTTACATGCACTTAGCCGCGTCTTCCCGTCGCGCATTTTGAAGTGCAAACAACTTGTGTATTGATCACCCTTTTATCCCAAGGAGCAGCATTTCTTAGCTCTCTGCGATTCTCAATTCTCTGCAGCCAGTTTTCCGCGGTACTCATACAATCTCAAGCGAACTCGGTCAGGAAATACACGGCCACAATGCCCCGACCCCCTCGATCGCGGCCCGGCCGGCCATCGGCGCCCCCAGACCAAACGCGACCCTCCACAGGCCGACGTCGCCGGCGCTCCACGGCCGAGCCCACGACCACAACCACAACCGCCGAACCAGAACCAGAACCAGAAGCGGCCCCGGCCCCGGCTCCCGCTCCGCGTCCACGGTCGCCCCCTCCCCCACGGCCCCGAGCCCACACCCGCCTCTTCCGCAACATCGCCCCGATAACGCGCAACGTCCCGCGCGCCGTCGTCGAGAGCCGCTGGCAGCCCCTCGCGCCCGCATCCATCGCCACCGTGCAAGCCATGCTGCACCTCGCCTCGCGGCCCGTCGTGCAAACGCTCTCGTTGAACGTGAAGCGCCGCGAGCAGGCCGCCACCGCCATCGCGGTGGTCTCGCGCCGCCTGGCCCGCAAGCTGGCCCGCGGGCTCCCCTTCCCGCCGGCCTCGGTGGCGGTCGCCACAGGGGGCACGAGTGCGGGGCCGGCGCGCGGCCGGCGGCGCAGCGGTGGTGCGGCGGCCGCGGGCGACGCGGGCCGCGAGACCGAGCTGGACTTTGAGCGCGTTGCGGACGCCGTGCAGACGCTGGAGCGCCAGCTCGATCCGCTGCTGCACTCGCTGCAGGTGCTGGAGGCCGAGCGCGTGCGCGCCGAGGAGGCGCTGGCGCGCGACTACGAGCTGGCGAAGCGGTTGGAGCAGAATGCGCGCGCGGAGGCGCGCGAGTGGCGGACGAAGCTGCGGCGCGCCCATCCGCTGGTGCCCCAACCCGCCGGTGCATCAGCGAGTGAGGGTGCCGACGCGAGCGCGCATCGCGGGGTTGAGTTTGTGCCCGCCGAGACCGACATGGACCCCACAAACGACGGTCTCCTTCAAGTATGTATCCCTCAGGTTTCTTGATACACAATTCCGCGGTTTTAACGGCTACTAACCGATCACTCGCTCCAGATCTCCCAATCCAACCCAGAAATTGCAGAAATCCTCCAACAAGCATCAAACCATGCCGACAGCATCTCCAGCAACATCCAACAAATGGACCAAGTCCTTCCCGAAATCAACCACACACGCGCAGTGATCCGCGCCGCGCTACAACAACGTCTCGATGCTGAGCAGTACCAAAAAATCGTCCTTGGGTAACCTTGGAGCCGTATGGAGGGGGCGGAATTGAATGGGTGGCTTTATTTATTGTTTTGTTTTGCTTGGATACTCCCGATTGGTTACTCGTGTTTTGTTCTTGGAAACCCCGTATGGATATGGGCGGGAGGTTCGGCGTTTAGGAAGCACATCCTTCATTGTGCTTCGGGTTGTGTTGTGTTTCTGGTTTGGGCTTACGACGTAATGGATTGGTTGGATAGAGTAGCTACCCCGTTACTAGGTACCTACAGATCGAAGGGGTTTTTTGGTCTGTGAATTGGTTTTAAGATATCCAATACACGGCCCTCAAGTTGCAACAGTTACATGCACGATTCTACACAATGATATGGCGGTTCTCGAATGGCATACCAAGTAACTTCTGATCATAGTTATCATCATTGAAAAGAAAAGTACTGTGACTGATACATTGTCATCCGGGACAAGTCCACGTATGTCTTTAACTCCATCATTTCCACACAAAGACCATGCCGAACGAGCATCAACTCTGTAAGTTCGGGTCCAGTTGGTCGTCTGTTCTCGTATGACAGAACAAGCGCAAACAAAACAAAAGAACACAAAACGATATAACCAAGAAACTCCGCTTCCATATATGTATATTCATGCACAGCTAGCACCTACTCTTAACACATGCTTACACGCGCGGGGGTTGGTCCACGCGGAACTTGTAAGCAAATTTGTGCTTGGTCTCAGTGATCGAAGGCATGGTGGCAGAGGCCTGGGCAGAAGCGGCAGTCTCAGTGGAAGCGAGAGCGGCACCGGTCGAGGCTGCCACACCAATGGTGGGGGTAGCGACGGCAGGAGTCTCGGTAACGGACAGAGTTGCAGTGAGGGTACCCACAATGGAGCAGATCTCCTCCTCGGGAGTGGGGACGATTTCATACTCGCTTTCGTCCTCAGGCATCACAGGGGACACAGTGTTGGTAGAGCTAGGAGGATGCACAACAACGGTGGTCTTGGCAGCCTCAACAGTCACAGCCGGGGCCGGGGCGCCCATGGTGACATAGACAGTCTCGGCGGGCATGGTGACGGTAGCCAGAGACACCGAGGTAACAGTGACGGTTCCGGCGGCAGGGCACTGCAGGACGCACTCGTTGGTGGGAGGCTGAGCGATAGCAGTGGAGTGAACCACAGGGTGGGAAATGGTGATGGTAGTAGCACCACCGCCCGGGAAGGGGATGGTAACAACAACGGTGGTGGTGGAAGCAGAGTGCACGGTGGTAGTACCCTCGGCCTCCGGGTGAGGAGCAACAACAGCAGGGGAGCTGGCGGCCGGGTGAGGGGCAGCAGCCGCAGGGGAGCTGGCAGCGGGGTGGGTAGCCGGGCTGGCAGCCGGGTGGCTGGCGGCGGGGCTAGGAGCAGCCGGGTGAGGAACGGGCGAGGCGGCAGGATGAGTGGCAGTGTGGAAAATGGTCGTTCCAGTGATGGCTCCAGACATGGCAGACGAGATGATAGCCTTGGAGATGCTGGTGGCCTCGGTAACCGGGCACACGGTCTCAGTCAGAACAATGGTGTTGGTGACAATGACAAAAGCCAGCTCAGAAGAGGGCATGGTAGCCAGCTCCTCGGGACGGCTAGGGCAGTTCGTGACCGTCTCAGCGCACGAAGTGATGGTGCTAATCTGAGTGGTGATGACGGTGAGTGTGGTCAGTTCGGCCTGGGCGGGAGCGGTGGTGTTGGGAAACAGGACGGCAGTGTTGGTGGTGTTCACAAACACAGCGCCTCCGGTAGGGTGAGCAGAAACCAGAGAGCTGATGGTGCCAACCTCAACGGTGGCAGACTCAGTGGCGGTCGCCGACTCGGTGGTGGTATCGTCGAGGGTGACGAAGATGGGAGACGGGGTGGCATCCGTGAACTCAGCGGTGTCCGAGATGGCTTCAGCCGAGGCCGAAGTAGAGTTCGCGGCGAGGGCCAGATCCGTGGACGAAACAACAGTGGTGGTGTCAGTAACAGACACCTCCGCGGTCTCGAGCACGGTCTCGGTGGTGGAGGTCGAGGCCAGGGTGGTGGTGTTGGTGGTCTGGAAGTTGAAGCCCTTGCCCCGGCGCACACCACCGAAGTTGCGGGCAGCAAGCTGGTCACGGTGGTTGGTGACAGCAGCGTTGGCAGCAGCCACGAAGAGAACAAAAGAGGCCGAGAACTTCATTTTGTCGTCAAGAGTGAAAATGGAAAAGTCAAGATAGGAAAAGGAAAGTTGGGAAGTGTATGGTATTGAGGAAAATCCGCGGGTATTGGTGTAAGTGTGGATTGTCTTCTAACAGCGTCTAATTGGGATGAGTAAGAGAATGTAGTCGGTTCTTTCGTCCTTGGGGTAAGCGAAAAGCAATTGAGTAGATGGAATTGATATGAAGAAGATTTCAAGTATCGGTGTAAGTTTGAAGCTACAGAATTGCAGAAGAGGTGAGGAAGGAATGAAATGATCGTAGATCAAGAAGAAAAAAATCAAAAAAATTGTTTGAATAAAAGATTGCGCTGGGCAACAAAAGAATGGAAGCACTACTCGGAGTGGTTGAAGGAATGAACAAGAAACGAAGAAAAAAGAAGAGAATGGACGAAAGAATACAGGCCCCCAAAAAGTGTGGAAGAAGGTGAGGGAGAAAGGGAAAAGAGAGGGGAGCCGGCTTCGTCTGGATGGAGTCGGGGCTCACGCCGGTTTATATGGACAGCGAGCAGAGCCAGCAGAGCCGACCAGGACAACTCGAATCTCGTTGATGAAGGGCATTGCCAGGGGCAGACATGGTCGGTACTGGGTTGCCAAGCTTCACCTCCCCCGGTATGGGTATGGCAGCAACCGTTTGCCAGAAAGCCAGCCAAGTTGGAGACGGGACCAGAGGCTCTCTCCTAACGGGGGTGGTCGAGATGGTTGAACTGCACACCCCCCTTGTACCAAGATCTCGTCCATTAAGCAACGACGACAGACAGACCGAGGGCATGAAGTTCATGGGGCCACTTAAGACGGGGGCGTGCAGATTAGTCGTTGGGCGTTCCGCGGTCTGTCGTCCGTGGTTGGAAACCAGACAACCCCGTGAGGTATTGCTTCGAGGGGAGTAATAGGGAGACATGCATGTGTCGTTAGGAGGCTCAACACTGTACTGTACAGTAGCAGTGTATGGACGTACTGGACCACGTCAGGACGAGGAGGCTTTTGTGCCGATGTTGAGTGCGAAGGGTGATAGTGAAAAGTCCAAACGACACCAATATTCCAGGGGCGTGCGGTGTGTTTTGAGCCCGGGGTGAGGCTTGGTTGAGAGCCCCGAGTCCATCCGACAGCAATCACAGTGTCCGCGGGCCTGAAAACAGCTTACTAGCCTGCTCTTCTCTCCATATCGTCTCCTACCCATGCGCATATCCGCATCAGTGATGTGCGCAGTTATCCCGGGAATGGAGTTCTGGTCCTTGTGGACAAGACAAAAGCGTTGTTGGGTGATCCTTAACCCACGCGCCACGCAGTGTTTCGCTCGGCCCCTGTGTCAAGATGTCCAGGGCCAGGACAGACCAGCAAAAGTGGGTTGATCTTCATTGTGTTGGTATGGGTGGCTCCGTGGTGAAGTTGAGTGGTGTAGCCTTTGGCCAATGAGAGTGCATTTCCTCCGTCGCATAGGAGGTGTGGTGTGGTGGGAATCAGGTGCAAATATGCTGTCTGTTAAGATGCAGTCAGGCGAATTGAGGGCGTTTGTTAGTGTGACATACAGGAAGTTTGCAAGTAACTTACATCTTAATATCAGAATACCACCTCAGATGCTTGGGTTACCGAGAAGAGAACCCTAAGCAGCGAGGTGGCCATCTCAGTTGGCCAGAGAGAGTAAGCCAGTGTCAGCTCAACCTGCGGGACGTCTGACCCAAATCATCGGGAGGTTCCATCATGACTTCTGTTGTGGTTACCCTGAACTCTGCTTTGCGTCGCCCACCCCGATGTCTCAACCCCGCCGCCAGGAGAAAACCGAACGTCGCTTGCTCCCGGATCTCAAGCAGACGAGGCTGTGCTGCTGCGATAACAGCCATGTTATGAAAAGGTCGAGTCCAGTCCAATGCTATGCTGCGACCAAAATAAGATTTCCGGGTATGGTTGAGGCGTGCAGGCCGCAAGTGTCGGGGCATATCAACGAAGGCTCAAACAAGTGATCGACGGGAAATTTTGGCCTCTTTTTTTTCCTTCTGTCAGCCAGGAGTGAAATGCTGCTAAACGGCACCAGATAGGGTTCCCAAGCCCTGTCCATGCAACTTCCTTCCCTTGGTTGACATACTTGCTCACTTCTGCGGGAATCCATTGATCTGCTGCCTGCGTTTCCTGGCGCTGTAGCTAATCACCAAAACTGCAAACAATGTCAGGCCGGCCCTTCCTTCCCTGTGGGCGGCGGCATTTGAAGCATAATCATGGCGCCTTTCTTTAGTCACAGATCGACATCTCACAGCCCGGAAGGTGCATTGCATTGGAGGGAAGGTACGTTGATGCAAGGTGGATCGTGTCGTCACTAGTCGCTCTTCCCCTTCTTGTGGGAGTCACAGGTGTCACATCTCCCGACTTGGTAGGAAGGCCCTTACCTAAGCTTACATGCAATCCTCACATCCAGAACGTCCATGGTAACGACAGTTCGAATGCCACTAAGCTAAGGCAATAGAATTCACGGGCTATTAACCACAAAGTACGACTCTCAATCTGACTTGGCGTTACGCACAATCCTGCTAGTGTGCGTGCGCGTGCCTTCCAGTGCTTCCACTGAGCGAGGGGACCCAAGGAAAGTGCGACCCTCTTCGCCAGTAGACAGCGCACGACCAAAAGAAAATTCATGGAAGCTGCCATCCAAGAGAACCTTAGCTCATCACCTTATCGTCAACACTTGGGGAAGGCAATCGTAGGTTGCGTTGTTCCTGACTAGTCCGCTAGGGTGCCCCACCTGAATACCAGTCCAAGATGTAACAGGCCCCTGCAAACCATATCTCCTCTTTCTTGTCCCCTTGCCCATCATATCTGCTCAGAGGATCATCTGTTAATTGCTAACAGCAACAGCAACAGAGAGAAAAGAGGGAAAGAACCCCAAAAAAGCTTTTCGCGTGTTTCCATTTCTGGTAAGGCGCATCTTCACAGTTTTCATGCAAGGGGGCATGTGAGACACATTACTGGATGGCGACTGCCATGCTCTCCTTTTTCTGCCTCTCTTTTTCCTTCTGCCCCAAGCCCCACGAATTCATGCGCTTGCCGTATGTTAATGTCTTGCGAAGGTCTGGATAGCGAGAAGCACCAGACGAAAAAGAAAGTTCGGATACACATGCATATCTCGTCGTACAGTTCGGATAGCAACTTTTATGCATCAATCCAATGCCATGCAGACTTAGTTGGTATATCAAATTATTCCCCCCCTCCCCCCACCTCCATCACGACTGCACGCCGAAAATAAAGAAATCCCAAGCCCGGTTTGCTTATTCGCCCACTCACAATCTCACACGGCCGATATCCGATCCACTCAATTGGGGGGTCCCGAATATCAAAAGGGACGCGCGCAGGTTTCAGAAAAGCCATGGCCCGCTCCCCTCTCTCGCGAATCGGAACGTCATCATTGTACGCACAGCAGGTATTCGTACGAGGAAGTTCTTTCTTCCTTTTTCCTTCGCAACGAAGAGTTGCCAGCTCTTGGCAATCGCTTGTCAGCTTGTGCCAGCCGTTCAACCCAAAAAGCCAGCCTTAATATTTTGTCGCCTGCTCACCTTCTTCTTCTCCCTCGCCGTTTGTGCCTTTTCCGGCTTAGCTAGACTTCGCCAGTGTTGAAATTTCAGGGGCTCCTTGCTCTATGTCCCACCGCAATTTTTGCGTGGGAGTCTTAGGCCTCTCTGTGTTATCATTGCTTCACTTCACGTTTAGTGTGCCATACCTCGAAACGCCCTAAACGGATCACCTTCAACACAGCCCTCGTTGCACATAGGTTGACCTCTCAATCTGAACGTCGAGTGGCACCAACTCATCAGGTAGTTCTAGACCACCCGCACACAGAAATTCACATTGTCATATCCATATATATTCAAACTGAACTGTCAAATACTCGCTCTGCTTTGAAAAGAATGTCACCAGAACTTCTGACGCACTCCCGATTCAACTTAGTCAACGCCAGCATCAGACCCGGGACCATGATTGAAGATTATTTACTGAGAAAAAACCCTGAATTGGTCAAAACAAACGAATCGAAACTTGGTGATCAAAAAATTGTTCAGTGAAAGGGGCATGAGCACAAGGCATTGGATATGAAAACTCATCGGGCCTTGGTCTGGAAGAGCGATATGGATGAGTTGGGCCGTCGCAAATGGCCGGGCAGCCCTGTCTAAAGAAGTCCAAAACACAATTGCTGGCGGGTCTTGGGTGTCAGGGTTGACGATACCGTCCCTGTTTATAGAGTTGCTGTAGGCTGCTGCAGCTCATGAAGGCCGCTGAGAGGGTCGAAGCTGGGAGAGACGAGAGATTAAAGTGCGAGACCAAGGGGAATATTCTCCGAAATTGTGCAGAGAAACTATTTGATATTTTGATATCAGTTTCCCCCCTCTCTCTCTCGTTTCCCCTCTTGGCAGCCCGGAAGCCTTCATCTCCTCTTCCCTGGCCAGTTTCACCCTCTCATTGTCCATCCGCCCGCTTGCGATCCAAAGCTACCAACTCGTCGTCGTCGCCCTGCAGCCCCTCGACGCGGCGGCGCCTAACTCCTCCCATATGCGAGTTGTACTTGTCGACGACGGCCATGTGTTCAACGTTCTCCTCAAACACGTCGACCTTAGTCGAGCCGAACTTGCGTGCGGGCACTCCCTGCTTAAAGAGCACGTCGATTTCGCCAAACGTGCGGCCCTGCGGCTCGGGCACCCGAAAGAACGTGTAGATAATGCAGCAGAAGCAGATACCGGCCTACAAGGGTCACAAGCGAGGGAAAGGATGGTCAGTGCACCAAGAATCAATATAAAGGTGGTGATCGTGGTGAAAGTTTAATGACTTCAACACAGGCCGTGAACTACCACGGATAATGGCCAGGGTTGTGGCAGAATCTCTAAATGAGGTAACTACACAAGGACGACGCAAGTCACTTACCCAGAAGAAGCCTGCGAAATTGCTCCAGTTCCATGCACCGGGGTTGATCATGTACGGTGTCAAGACACTGCAGATGATTCCGACAATAATACTAGAAAGGAGGTGAGGTAGTGACGGAGGTTAGATACCATGGGTCGAAATTAAACTGGCAGAGTGGTCTTAGACTTACTAAAGCGCCCGTCCGAGCACCACAGTCTTGATTTGAAGTCTCCGCGTTGAAATCTCAGAAACCAACGAGTAGCACACAGTGCCGACGGTGAGCTGGTAAGTGAGGGCCCAGCAGAGCATGATGCTTCCGGTGGCAATAGAGCCAGCGTCTTTGTGCTCATCCGGCACCAGTCCCAAGAAGCCCAGAATCAACAGCATGAAAAACAGACCGCACAGTCCATAAAGGTACAGTGTCCGCCGTCCAGCGCCCAGCGTCATGAGGAACCAGGCGCCAAACACACCGGCCATGTTGATGCCGTACTGGCCCAGGGCGAAACTGTACGCGCTGCGGTCGCTGAGTCCGGCCTGCTTCAGGAAGTACGTCGAGTAGTTCGAGAACGAGTTGCCGCTGAGATTCTGGATGGCCCACACCATGCACACAATCTCCGTGCGGCGGAGGTCGGTGCCCTTGAAGCAGTCCCAGTAGCTGGCCCCCTGCGTCGACTTCTCCTCCAGCGCCGACGTGTGCACCATCATCGCCACCGTCTCGTCGGCGTCGAACACTTCCGGCTTGGTGGTCTGGCCCGTGCGGCCCGTCAGCCGCAGCAGCGACTTCTTCGCATCCTCCAGGCGGCCGCGGCGCACGAGCCACCACGGCGACTCGGGCGCAAACCAGATGCCGATGGCCAGCGGCAGCGGCCACATCCACTGCAGGCCGTACGGAATGCGGTAGGCCCATTCGTCCTGGCGGTCCAGCATCGCCATGATCACGCCAATGCCGATAAACTGGCCCAGACCCCAGCAGAAGTTGATGAACGTGGTCAGGTACCCGCGCATCGGCACCGGGCACACCTCGGACGCATAGGTGATGGTCAGCGTCTGGAACACGCCCCACGGGATGCCGCACAGGATCTCGGCGGCAAGCAGCGACTGCACGTTCTGCGCGGTGAAGAAAATGGTCGTGAAGGCGGCGACAAGCGCCAGACACGTGATGACAGTGTAGCGGTAGCCAAAGCGCTCCGACGCCCAGCCGTTGATGAGCAGGCCGATGAACTCGCCGACGTTGGCGCCGTTGCTGAGGCCGGCCTGCCAGCGCGCCGGCACCTCCCACTTGCCGTCGGGCAGCTGCTCGCCGAACTTGCGGTTGAACTGGTCGAAGGCGTAGAAGTTGTTGATCAGGCAGATGTCGTAGCCCTCCATGACAATGCAGAAGGAAATCAGCATGCTCCAGAAAATCGCCCGCGGGTACAGCCTGATTCCCTGTACTAATGTCATCTTCTGCTCCTTCTCGCTGGCTGATCGTGCCGACTGGATGAAGCTCTCCACTGTGCCGGGCTTGATATCGGGGTCGTCTTCGACGGTAGCCGGAAGTCTCTTCATTTCAATTCCATGGTCGGCCGCCGGCGGGGACGCCGGCTCGGCACGGATTGGGTCAATTGCCATGGTCGCGTGCTCTATTGCCTTGTCGTAGTCTGAGTATAGATCGTGGGGTTTGTACAACGTGAGGAAAACAATTTTTGGGGGGAAAGAACTGGTGATAAGGGCTGCAACAGTACACAATACTCTATAGGGATATCAACGTTTATGATCGATGGGAAATCCGACTCAAAAATACCGACAGATATACGTTGGGATGAGAAAAGGAGAAGTCAAGGAGAACAAGGAAGGAAGAAAGCGTGGACGTCGAGGAAGAAAGTATTTCACTAGAAGCGTCTGATAGGGGCGGCTCCGCGTTAAGATAAGCAGGGCCGGGAGGAACCAGGAAAGTGTAAAGGCGCTGGGCAAGCCGGATCCGACTTCAGAACTTCGGTAAGTGTACAGATATATGAGCCGAGCTAAGATATCGTAAGCGATACAGGTCAGGTTACAGTAAATCTGTGCATGTGCATGTGCGGGGTGGGGGGGGGGGGGGGGTGTTCTTTTTTTTTTCTTTTTTTTTTTCTTTTTTTTTAGTTATGTGACGGTAATTGGAGATCTCACTGTAGTATATGGGCTGTCCCTACCAAAGTCCCGCGAAGAGACGAGAGAAAATCTTTTTCCAACCCGAGTTGATGGCGAAATGACTTCGAATCCCGCTTCCACAAAACCGCTAGTCAGGGACGAGTTCTTAGCTAGATCCTTTCCGTAAATTCAGACCAATTAATATAGACTTTTTTCAACTCTTAGTCGCCTTAATTTACTCAATTCTGATCTGTGTCTCTGATTTCTATAAGAGCATCACTTGAGGGGGAAGCTCTTCCCCCCTTTTCCCCCCCAAGCGAGGCCACCGTATGTTGACCAGGAAGCCCCGCCGTGACGATGCTGCTCGCACAAACGAAAAATCGTAAATAACCGGATGGAGCCCTCCTGAGTGGTTGTGGGCCCAGTCACTAGGAGAACACTGTGCGTTCAAGGCTTCCTGTGGATATTCGGCATCTTCTTCCGGACGAGTATCCCACGAAGATGCCATACACGGAGATCGTAGTAACGGGCAGTCGGTAATCGAGAAGTGTTCAGCGTTCATGCTCTCGTCGAAGATCTGGCCGGATGTTGTAAGTCTCAATTTTTTCCCGGCCACGATAGGTGTACCAGTCTATGCCGAAATTGAAAATGGTTAGAGATCCACTGCCGGCGCCATTCCTCAATCGGACATAGTCCGTGCCCGACCGGTGGTAAATTTTCCGGTCGCCTACCGCTCTTTGGTGCGCATTTTGCACGTGAGCCTCGATCGATTCGTTGAATTCGATCGCAAAAATTGGATTGCGCCAGTTATTGCTCTCTGCTGGGAGTCGAGCAGAGGCAAGAATTGAAGTTGTATCTTGAGAACAAGATATCTTATCACTAGAGCAGTCGGTGAAACTCGCCTGAAGATGGCAAAAGAGTACAAGGTATCATTCCTTTTCGGCTCCAATTACAAACTCACCATGTGCAACATGCACACCACCTATGCAACAGGTCTGATCTTGTGAGATGGATGAAGCGACAGTGGAGGTTGCAGTTCCTGTGGATCTCGTGAGACGCGTCGGCCTATCGTTTATCGAGCGCAGTTAATCCTCCATGAGTGGATTGTGTGACTGGACTTGGTGTGGGTTGCATTTGCACGCTTTCCCCAGATTATGCATCCGCCCAATGGCACAAGAATTCATGGCAGCTATCTGGTTGCAAAGGATTTGGTGGAGGATGAGGATGCATTGGATAACTCGCGGATAGAAAGTCTTATTATCGGAGTCAACTTTTCTTCGCAGAGTGGGGCTACTCAGTCAGTCCCTACGGAAATCAAAGGCAGAGCGAATCCTTCTCAGTGAAAACCCGAACCCTAAAAACGAAGGTTATCATGACTTGAAGTGAACGCGAGATATAGACAAAATGACAACCACACGATGAATTTGTATGAAAACTAGCGCATCTTAGATAGGACCCAGATATACCAAAGAAGCGAGTTTTCTTTGACATTCCCCTTGTCGTGAAATTTCCCTCCTGAAATCGGCTGACGATGACGGCCCAGAGTTTCTCACAGCTCATTCCAATGACACGGGACGGAGCAATCCGGACAACGTGTCTCCCCATCTGAGTCTCGGAAAGAGACACGGCGCTTTTTCCCCACTCACAGATGTAGCAGATGATGATCCCTTCTCGGCTCGTCAAATTTGGAAGGCACGACCGGCTGAGAATTCAAGGGAAGGAGGTTATAGCATGGATTATGCCTTGCTGACTTGGCTGATGATTGCCCACAAATGTCGCCTGCCTTGAACCTGAGTTGTCCGAACCAACTCGAGAATTCCCCTCGTATCTTCAAATACATCCTTTTCTGGAGGAAAAAGAATCACACCCACTCTTAATTCTCAAGCTCGCTGACGACATCCAGACACATCTCATGTCTCGATATCACCTAGTCCATGAACTGAATAGACGTTAAATCCTTTTGGGCATGTCCGAAAACATGAATATATCTCCTTCCATTGTTATCACTCCGAGCCCCCCACGGATTCCGGACTCCAACACGGACTCGACGTTGGCTGGTTCAGATGCAGCGAAACGTCCCATCGAGGACGGCCTTCCAACCTCAAGTTCGGAGTCATCCGCGACCACGCAATTTCTGCAGATCCCCCAAGCTGATCAGCATTATGCCAGTCTAGACGGGGAAGGCCCTCCATCCGATGACCTGTCGGACTTCGCTTTATATCTCAAGCCGTTCTTGTTCCACACCGAACGCGCTGTCCAGGAGCCTGTCCTGGAACCGGCACCCGAGATAATCAGTTCACGGACTAGCTCAAGTCTTCCTAGCCTCATCGACATAGCATTAGCGGCTGAAAGTGCTGGGTCGTCTTTGAAGGATACCGACAATGGTAGGCAATCTTATCACGGTGGAGCATGTAATAACCATGTGGCAGCTAACGGGAGTATTTATGGGGACGGGCAGGTCTAGGATACATCATCCATCATGTTCGGCCGAAATCCCGAGTTTCTAGTGCTCCAGTGCCTGGAACCCATGGTCAAGACCCGCCAACCGAATCTGAAGCGCCTGTCCAAACTTCCCACAAGCGGTCCCCTTCCCAACTATCGACTGAAGGAGAACGATCGAATCTGGCGTTGTGGCTTCTGGCAGACAGTATTGCCTCCTCCACGGGATCTCTGGATTTAACCAATACAGAGAGCAGCCCGACAGGCGCACATCCAACTCATAGAAACCCGACAAATTCAAGCGCTGTCCGAAACAAGAACATGAAAACCAGCACACCACGCATTGAGGTAACGCGTCCCGAGCCGACCAACGCTGGCAATAATCCCCGGCGTGATGCTTTCAAGATGGTCACTACTCCCTCAACGAACGCGCCAGCTCAAAAGATTCGACCCACCACAGTTGCAATTGACAACTCTACCGTTGTCAATGCCGACGGTAGCAAGCAACATAATCTGGCCAGCAAGGAAATCCTTAACTTGTTGGGAAACACACCTTCGCTCCGTCCTGCTCTCCGTCGACGGGCATCCGCCTTCGAACTCTCTACCAGAACTGAACAGAGGCACGATCTGGACGCTTCAGCTGGAAACCGGCTCAGTGAAATCTCACCTTCATGGGCGAAATGGCCACCTCAATCCCGAGACCAGGATCGAGGTAGCCCGGGACTGACCCGGGCCGCCTCTTGTGCAGATAACAAGAACACTGCTGTTCGACCGTCTGTGGTATCATTCTCTGATCCCCTGGAGGAACAGATTCCTCAGCCACCACCTCCTCCAAAACGCGATATCTCTAGTAGTTATCGCTGGATAGGTTCTGTTGTGAGACAGAAGCTCCGTATCATCTCTCCCCCTTGGAAGATCACTAAAGAGGCTGGGGATCAGATGAAGGCGCGGCGAGAAAGCGGCGCTTTCGGCCAGACCGTTTCAAAGGCGACAGAAGCTACCGCCTCGACAACACCCCGACGGCTGCGAATCTTCTCCCGGCGCGAGACGGCCACTCGGGTCGAGCACGGCCGTGCCGACACATCGTCTATTCCTCCACCGTCGTATGAGGATGACCAATCCCCGACTGAAGAATACCGACCTGACGCGAAGACTGCAACCCGAACTTGGCATGGACCCCCGGGAAAGGCCATGAAGAACAGAGCGATTCTCAGCAGCTGTCTATTTGCGGAGCCCGACTCACCTGTTCCCGCGTCAAAGACGACAGCCACTGCGGCTTGAGCAGAGAACATACCCGAGGTAACGGGGTTACCGCCTTTTCATCTTGTGTGTTTTTAACATCTTTTTATTTGACTGGTTCTTCGATTGTCTTTTTTTTCCCCCAGTCTTTTCTGTTTTTCTGTTCAGGTCCGCCAGTTTCGTTACCAAGTCGATCAGTGTTCTAAAAGTTCGCAGAGTTTAGTCAATGTCGAAGTATAATTTGTACGGGAGATGGGTGAATGGCAATAGTGGTGTTAGATGCATTGGTATTGAGATTGTTGAGAATACCATAGATAGCTTCAGATACAATTCATCACTGACATGACTGGGTATATTTATCAAACCTTACTTTTGTCTTAATACACAATGTACCTATCATTCACATTTCTTAATTCCGTGCCGATGAAACGGCATCCCAACCCGTAGACCGCATGTGTATGTGAGTAACATAGTCCACGGAGACCACGGCATATCTAACCACCCAAAGAGGACGGATGGAAACGCATGCTCGAACCGGGTGACTCCCAAAATGTGCACGCCACACCTATTTCTCCAGGTTGATGCTGCGGCCGAACCGGGCATACAGCTGGACCTTGAGGTCATTCATCTGTTCGCGGATGGTGGACAGTTTGTCCTCGAGTTCGGAGATCTCTTCGTCGATGCGGGTCGTGGCGCCGGCGAGCATTTCTTGCGCTTGCTCTAGCGAGACGTGGAAGAACGAGTCACCGATTTTGTATCTGGGGCGTTTGTCACGGCGAGCGCGCGCGCGTGTGGATACGGGTTAGTCTTCTAGATGCGCATTCAGAGAACGGTGGGGACAGTCCCGGGCGTGTGTGAACTTACGGGACCTTCTCGTCCTCGTCTGCTAGTTCCAGCTCGCTGCTGATATCGTCGAGCTCCTCCTTTTCTTTCTATGGGTGGTGGCTCGGATCGCGCTGTGTGTCAGTTTGGGTTGGAGCTTTGGGACGGGAAGGAGAAAGCCCGGGCGCACCGTTTTCGCCTGGAGCTCTTCCTCCAGTGTTTGCTCGCGCTGGTTTAACCGGCTGAATTGGTTGATGTGGTCCTGGTCCTCCCGGCGCACCTCGATCTCGTCGCCCGCGGTGGCCTCGTCCTCCTTCGACAGCTGTTGTCGTTCGCACAGAGGTTAGCTTGCCGGCTCCGACACACCCACACCCCATTTTCTTGAGGTCCTGGTCGCGGGGCGGTACTTACCATGCGCCGCCGTGACAAAGAAGACATTTTTTTTTTGAAGTGTGACGCTGGCGATTGACAGTTCTTTTCTTCTGCTGTCTTGGGGATGTCGCAAAGTGGAAAAAAACGTGTAGCCTACGAGGGGCAGCTGGACCAAAATTGCCTTGTGGGGGTATGGAGGGTGGGTGTAGACTATTGGCTGGTTAACGAGCTCACCGAAGCTGCATGGATCTAACCTTCATTCTCCACCTTTATTACCAAAAGTGGCACGCAGAACCTCAACTACCACACTGTTGTCGAATCGTAAACACAACCGCCAGACATCTGCAGGTAACAGTTCAAAAAGGCTCTTGTGGATTTTCCAGTTTCACAACCTGACCAGGCTTGGAGAAAAAGAAAAGCAGGCCCCTTGTTCGGACACCTACACCCTGAAGTGTGTGGCCTTGCTCGATTACTTGCACAATCCATCTAGAATTGGTATCTACTAGGTGGGTACATGTAGCCAGCCTGCTTTAAGTTGTTCCTGAAGAATGGTAGCTCCCTGATGTGATAACTTCTGTTGCTTGATTGATTCAAATGCTGGTTGGCTTCTTTGGTATTGGAGTTAGGGTTATGGCTCTACAAGCTGGTGCATGCATACTTGAAATATGAGTGCATTTGATTTCAGGGTTAAGACTATGTGCAAAAATTGGTCAACTTAGGGTTAGCCAACCAACCAACAACAACAACCCCATAATTTCTTTCTTCAACCATGAGATCCAAGTTGTTTACTTTTACCGAACACTCCCACCTGCAACCACCCCTCCAGCCCTATTCGACACCACGCATTAAACACCCGCAACGATGGCTCCCGGAGGCAAAGTTTATCCTCGCGGAACAGTGAAGAAGATCGTGAAGGCGCATTCGAACTGCAACATCAGCAAGAATGTCGATGTCCTGGTGAGCCGACCGCCCGAATATCCGGTCGCGTGTTTACCAAACGCGTCGCTACCACCGTGATTGCATCACAACTCTTCTCGTCTGCTGTACCTAGACCAGACTAACAATGGATGAAATTTTGTTTACAGATCTATCTGGACTACGTTCTTTTCATGCAATCGTATGGCCCCATCCGACTTACACGATTCCAATCGCTCAGGACTGCGCTGACTCAACTGATTCTTGTAGACTCGTGAAGGAGGCGTCCATTGCCTCCAAGCAGGCTGGTGAACGGGGCATTTCGGCCCAGAGCGTCAAGAAAGTGACAGCCGTGAGTTTCCGAATATGGCGTCTCTCAATTGTGCTTATGGTGACTAGTATCTAACGTGTTTGGATTGATTTGATGAATAGGACGCTCTGGCCAAGTTCAAGGGCTGAATGTGTGATGCTTATGCGCCACGCTCAACTACACAATATCTCTACGAAGAATCGAACAAACGGATCCGTACGAACATTCTCACCTATTCTATTTTTACGCGCCCTTTGAACGTTTAACCCTCACTCCGTCTAACGCATGCCGAGCTCAGACCATGACAAACAAACACATTGGATGTCACCAATAGTTTGGAGGGTAAACCGGGCATACACACTTGGGGACCACACCAGGATGCGGACATAAATCCGGCATGGCTAAGGAAGAATGGCGATCTGCCTGGAACAAGACCGGAATCTGGGAGTTAGGATATCACTGGACTTCCGGCATCCCTGATGCTCCATGTGATGCCTCAGAGCTGGACCTATCTGGAGGATTTGTGACTCAACGGAAAAGGACTGAGCCACGCCTTCCGGAACACAATTCTGCCGGCATGTGCATGCACGCGCATCTGTATCGTGCGTGTCTCTACAGTACATACAGGTCCTTACATGTCCTCCTATCTGTCGGTTAGAGCTAGCTGAAAATTGAACCATGCTTCCGCCCTTTCCTTCAATCATTATCTACTCGTAGGTGTCATCTGGACTCAGAGTCACTGGAGGGCCTTTCCATGAGATTCTAGAGGGATCCGCTAAAGCTGAAAATCAACCCTCTAATTGGCTGGTGGACACTATGGCCTCCCCCTGTTGTTTGATCAGGCACTACAATATCCAAGACTTTCCGTATGAACCATGAAGTTTGTAGTGACCATATTTGGATCATTATAGGCGGTAGGGCCCTGAATCTCAGTTGATGATACCAAAGGGACAAGGCCATTTTCTATTGGAGGATGAAAGGCCATGGAAAGGCGTAATTGAATAGCCCTGAGTTGGCTTCCTTGTTTTCTCACGAAGCTTTCCTTTTTTTTTCCTCCTTTGATTTTCCTACAAGATCCTCTAAATACTATTCTCTCTCTATCACTTCCATATTCTTCTCCTTTCCACACTCTTATCTTCGCACTTTATTCTGAATCGTAAGATTTACTACTCTCACCCGCCTTGTTGATTCCTCCCAATTGGCTTTCTTGTATAATCGTCTCCTCTGGACTGTTCGTTCCTGAACCTCACGAATCTTTAAGACACATATCTTGACCGGCTGTTAGGCTCCAGCATAGCATCGTCGAACCTTGTATGCTTTCTCTGTTTTCTCTTTCATAGGAGATAAACATCTCTCTCGTGCCTGATCACTTCTGACTAGATTTTTCTTTTTGCTATCTTTCTAGGCCCATATTGTGACTTTCTTCTCAACTCTTTTTTTCCTCTTCTCCAGTTTTCATCCATCTCCCACATCCACCAACTTCCTTGGTGTACCCATCAACCCAGAATCTCGCCGCCATTCGTCTCCGTCAGAGACATCGCCTTTTCCTTTCCAAATCCCTCAATTTTACTCATAATTAGAGAAGATGGCGGCCGCCGCCACCCAGAACCCTCCCCGCCAGTCGGGCGCCTCGAAGAGCTCTAAGAAGAAGAGCAACCGTACCGACTCCCCTGCCCCGTCTGTCTCCCACAGCGTTGACAAGAACACCGAGGCTGCCGTCGATATCGGCCGCGAAAACTTCCTCATCAAGGAGATCCAGAAGTGAGCATATTTCTAATTCCCAACCTTCATCAATTGACTCTCTTATGTTCTGCGTTTGGACACTGAAAGACGTCTCACGTGCTCCGTGGCGCGGAACAAACACTAACTGTATTTTTCTCCAGGAATATCCGCAATGTGAACAAGAAGCTTGTGAGTTGCCTCTGACCTCTGAGAGAGCATTTCCCCCCAGAACGAATGACTGTTAGTTTGCTTGAAGACAATTATTCTGACTCTATTATCGTTGTGTTGGATAGTCGAACATTGCCAAAACCGAGACCCTTGTCACCGAGCACCCCGACAAGTCTCTGGCTGATCTTGTCGAATCGAAGATTATTAACCCCGACCAAAAGGCTCAGCTGCAGAAGAAGCCCATTCTCCAGGCCCAGCTTGCCGAGCTTGAGCAGCAGCTTTCCGCTCAACAGAAGATTGACGCCGAATTCCGTGCCTGGGCTACTGCCGAGAAGGACCAGGCTGTTAAGGAGGTGACCGAGAAGCTTGAGAAGGAAAAGGCGGAAGCCATCCTCAGCCTTACTGAGGAGCATGCTGCCACTGCTAAGGCCGTGGTGGTTGATGCCCTTCGGAGCATTTCTCTGTTCCTTAGACTGGCCGCTGCCCGTCGTGCTGAGGAGGCCGATCCTTCTCTTGACGAGAATATGGCGCTTGAAGGTGTTCTCCTCCAGGTCTACACTGGTGACGACGTCGCCGTGAAGACTATGCTCCAGCTTGTCGAAGGAACCGACGACACTACTGTCAGCACCTCTGGCGAACCCCTCCAGACCACCTTCGCTCAGGTCAAGGCCATTTCTCGTGCTTACACCGCTCCCTACTTCGCTCCCTCGGAGCAGCCGGCCGAGGCAGCCCCTACCGATGAGGCAGCCCAGACCGAGCCTATTTCTGAGACTGACCTGGCTGAGCCCACCTCTCTTACCAACGGCGAGGCTACCGAGTCGCAGCCCGCCGAACTGTCTGCTAATGGAGACGACATGTCCGCTTCCATCTCGCGGGAGTGGGTTACTGTTCCCCGTGACCCCGTCGCTGCCGAGTCTTCGGCCGAACCCGCCCCGGCCGCTATCGCTGAAGTCGAGCCTGTCTCTGGCCCAGTCAAGACTGCCTGGGCTGATGAGCAGCCTGACGTCCAGCCTCAGGTAAGCTCGGGATCCCTGATGGGCCTTGCAATTGCTTCCACCCTTTCTAATGCTTACTAACTCGACTTATCTTTTTTCTCCACCCTAGGTCGCTGCCGACCCCAACGATGGCTTCCACCAGGTTCAGCGCACCCGTCCTCCCCGTGAGGGCGGTAACTGGCGCGGCCGTGGCCGCGGTAGCCAGTTCCGTGGACGTGGTGGCTTTCGTGGTGATGGCCCCCGTGGCCGTGGCGGCCCTCGTGGCGGTGCTAACGGAGGCTTCCGCGGCGCCCCCCATCGCCAGGAAGAGTCTTCTTAGTCTCCCTACCATTATCTTATGACCAGACCTGCTCTAGTTCCTTAAGAACCGTCATGCTCAATCCAAGATGAGCTCGGAAAAACATCCTCAAAACAATTTGTCCTTTCAATTCTGTTACTCCTTCCTCCATCAGTCCTCCTTTTTTCCCATTTTCTTCTTCCACTCTCACACACACTCTGCTCCGCCCATTTCACCCACCCCGTCCCCTGCTCCAGTAGCCTCCCACCTAAACCTTGTTTCATTCTCTCAGACTCACCTCCTTGAAGAGACAAGCGACAGAGATGGTTGATATTCCATTAATCAACTCCATCGGTGTCTTCGCGCTTCTCCCCTCCTCCATTTCCGGTCTAATAACTTCCCTTCAGTACCAACTTTTTTTTTAGACAAGAAAGACATGATTCACGGCTTCTATTAATGACCTTTTCCTATCTCCCATTTTCTCTTCTCTTCTGTTCACTTCCTATTGTATTAACGTACTGTTATCTCTTCTATCATATTTCCCCTTCCGTCAGTTCCACGTGAATGGGTTGGGGAGTTGTATTTTGATTTCTTGTTTCTTATGGAAAGCCGGCGCTCCAAGTTTGCACTTGTGTTTTTCTATTATCATTGTCATTTTGGCGGGAATCAGATCTGGTGTATGGACATTTTTCTCTCTTTCTTTTCGTCACTGAAAACTCGTCGGACTTTATGAAGGGCTTCACAGGGTTTGATCTTAATTTTGTTTCTCCGGCCGGGAGTATTAACGGGTACACAAAAATCATCAAAATGGACATGCAGCAAACGGCATTTAGAAGAACAGAAAGGAAAGCACATTATCTGGAAGAACCGGATACATGGCCAACAGGAAAGATGAGCGTGTAGGGAATCTTTCTCTAGATAATTTTTAGGACAACTTTGAGCGAGAAGGGGGCAACAAAATTAAAACATTTCATTTCGGGGATGCATCCTCTGATCGTTTGCTTCTTTTGTTTCTGTGAATGCTTCTCGGCCGGCCGGAAGACATGATACCTAATCGCAGAAATCTACAATTGGTGTATTCCTGGACGCCGAGAGCCTGAGCGCATGTGCATAAGAAACCCCTAGAACAAGGTGGTTTACGCAGCTTGTTGGGCCTGGCTCCCGTATAGAAAGAGACTTCGGTTAGTGCCCCAAGGGGTTCTCTCCGACAACGCTCTGGCCACGATACTTCCTCGCATACTCGCCAGGCCCATGGAGAATTCTCGATGGACGGGCGCCAATGGTTGCGACCCGGAGATTTGAACACGTGACAGTCCCGGGTGGACACGAGGAAGAGAAGAGGGCGATAATGGCCCAGGTGCATGGCCCAGCTGATTTCTGAGGCACATGGCGGTTTAGACACCCAAACTAACGGTAAGTCAGAGAGGTAGTGCTTGCAAAGACCCAGTCAGCTCCGGGGAAAAACATGTGCAGATTCTTTCTAGCATTTTCCCTCACACCGGCACAGTATAGGGGGAGTAGCTACAGAATCACCACCACCACGACGCCTTGGGAAGAATTTGAACCAGTCCCCAAAACAGAGGGCCGTGTGGAAAACCAGGTGCGGTCTGTGGACATCTGGACCGGTCCGGCTGTGACAAGCGTGAAATTCAGCGAGAGATTACCTCCACCTTTGTTTTGCCGTCGGAATGCGGATGCCGTCGTCTGAGCTGTGATATGACAAGAATTCTGGGGCAACGGGGGTCCGACGGCAACGGTAGGACCCGTCTCCGTGCTTAATATTCTGTGAAATCCTTTACTCAAGCCTGCGGTTCTCAATTAGACGCTTTCATTCCGCCTTGACATGTGTGAACACCTTTCCACTCCACTCATACCAGTTCGAGAAGCTTTTCTCACTTAGAATTGTTGAACTTTGGAGAGAGAGAGAGAGATGTCCGCGATTGGCTTTCGGTCAACGGACACTATAGAGGCGCTCTTTTTTGTCCTTCTCGCGTGCGTAGGGGGTTTCAGGGCCAAGCCAAGATCGGGACGCTCGAGCCAGTGGCTAGAAACCCGGAATACGACTGGCGAGACGACACGGAGCTGTGAGATTTTCTGTTACCACTACTGTCCATTTGAAGAAGAGCGTGGGAAATCCACTTGTACCAGGCTGTTTCCGAGGAGAAGAAAAACAAGCACAACAGGAAAAAAAAAATTGTATCCGCATTTCCCATATCACGCCCCGTCCGTCTAGCGAGCTGCTCTCCCAAAGCATTATCGATGTTGAGACTAGTTTGGTGGGGGCTGGAGATTGTCGCATTCCAGAGAGTGAAGAAACCGAGCATAGATGTGGCATATTTTGACAACTGTAATATTGTTGATATATGCTAGAAATAACCCCCCAGTTGTCAATGCGGAGGTCCCGACGCAGTGGATAAGAGTGATATTTAAAGTGGGATGTGGAGAGTTCCGGTCAGGCAAAAACCCGGGGGTCCGGATCCGGCACGCACCTGGTGTAAAAATTAAAAAAAACCCCCCCACATTGACTTCCTAGTAATTGAGCTATATAACGATGGACAGCAGACTTCGTAGGTATCGTACAGCTGTAGAACGGTGAAGCTGGAGTAAATGACGTTAGCAGCAAAATCGAGTCTGTAAGTCAACGGCCGGACACACAACGACTTGGAAGCTAAGCTCTTAGGGGGAAAACCAGCCTTCCCCGAAAACTAAGAGACGGCTTAATGAGAGAGGAATCTGTAGTAGACATCCGGTAGACAAATAAATTAAAATAATACGAATGATGACATGAACTTTGGGGCATGGGAAAGTGCAAGAAACCCGTTCTCAAAACTGAGCAAGGCTAGATCCCGGGCTGGTTTGGAGGTGTTCTCCTCTTCTTTTTCTTTCCTCATGCCTGTTCTCCTTTTTTCCAAAAACTTGACATCTATATTTCTTCCAAGCAAAAGTCCCTCTCTTCTGATTTTGATCTCTCGGCGTATTACTCCCTCTCGAGATACTGCCGTTCACCTTCCCTCCGGGACGAGTAGCTGAAATCGATCACAAGCTCTCTCAACCCGTATCCCTAATACCTCCTTCCCGCTGTCTTTCTCTATTTCTCTCACTCTCTCCAACATCACCGAAGCCAGATAAAATTTCCGTCAGGTCTCTAGGCCAAAATAGCTTCGCTATTCGTGCCCATATATGCTATCTCCCCCAACGTATTCAAATACCTGCCGCCTGCTCGCCATTGTATCAGCTAGTCTGGACAAGGCCGGACTTGTATTCTGCAGAGCCCCGAGTCCTCCTCTCATATATCGGAGCCGAATAATAGAAATTAAGCTCACTCGGCTCAAGTCACGCACGATTGTCCTGTCGGAACCTCGACGCCGATATCATCATCCCTGGCCATGACTATGGTTGAGCACATGGCTTTTGGCGCTGGTGTTTAACTCTCTCGCTCTTCCACCAGTGTCCACCGTGACCTGTCTCCTCCTAACTTTATATTCGAACTCCAATCCAGTGTTCCCTTGTGTCAAACCGGATCAAATCATACGTTACCTCACTTCATCGCCTCCTTTCAGACAGATCCATTTACTCCTCTCGGCCGCTTCCACCACTCCTAACCACGCCGTTACCACGACCAATTGCTATGCTATGAGGCATGTCTGAACTCATACCCCGGCCGACAGTATTGCATTCATACGCTCATACGCTCTGAATCGCGGAATTCAAACCACCCTCCGTGTTCTTTCATCTACAGGCTCTCCGGCCGTTGGCCCCCGCCGACATAACATCCCGCCGATATTGTGAGATGTCGTATCAATGTTGATATCACTCTCTCTCCGCTCGCGCGGCTGCCCTATAAGGCGGCCTGGCGGTTCTGTTTCTTCAGTGCTATGTCTCTGTCTTCTCATATTAACAACTGCCGCAGTCGGGTCTTGCAACCCCGCCCTCCTCGACCGAAGAATGACTCTCTCAGACATCCCATACCTACAAGAGCATCTACCCCCATGTGCCGCCTCCTGTGTTGACCATTTTTTGGGGTTAATCGGTTGTCCCTACAATGACACCGAATGTTTATGTCCCTATCTTCTCGACCCCAGCGAGCTTCAACTGTGCACGATTTATTCATGCACCCAGGCGGAAGTATTTGGTACGTGAATCACATAACGATGAATCCCTACAAAAGATTATTAACAATGGACTGGATAGCTGTTGCCGCTGTTGCCCATGACACATGTGGGATCCCACGACGACCTCGACATGTTCGAAGCGAGATTATTGCATATATTTTCGGTTTCCTCTCAATCGGCTGCATAATAGTGCGGTTGGTCACTCGACCACAGCACCACTTCCCCTGGCGGCAATTAATGGACGACTGGATAATGATTGTAATTCTTGTGAGTATAGGAAAATAATTTATAGAGGACGTGCACTTGGTGCAGTGGCTGACTTCATAATCACGACCTTGCTTCTAGTTATGCCTCATACCATTCGTGGCCGTTGAGCTTTATAGTAAGTATCCAGCTTAAACATAGAACACATCGAACTCCCCTCTCATGTCCGAGATTTAGTTGTCAGTCAGTCTCTAATAATACTTCTAACTAAATATAGAAAATTCTAAAGGCTTCGGTCAATATACGATATATCTCCCCGCAAAAAACTCATCCGAAATCGCAAGGGTCCGTCAAAATATGGTAGTATATGCGCATGCGCATGGGGATTCAGGATATAGAAACTCTCCCTAGAACTTATGATATATATCTAAGCTTGGTTTAAGTCACTGACTCGACTTTTCGCGTTCAAATAGTGCTTCTTTATTCAAGAGTTCCTCTTATCTCTGATTCTCAATCTCACCCGCCTCTGCCTTTGCTTCCTCTACCTCCGCGTCTTTCCTCACTTCGGCGTCAAATATCTTCGATACACCGTCTATGTTGTCATGGTAGCATCCACAGCTGCTCTCATTGCGTTTCTCGTATCTACCATATTTCAGTGCAGACCCGTTAGTCTTCCATGGACTTTCTACCTTGATACCAGGCCCGCTATCAACCATTTACCGCTCCGATGCGTCAATATCCGGGGCTTTCTTTACGGACATGTTATTACCAGTCTCGTTCTGGATTTAATTCTCATGATAATCCCTATTCCACAGCTCATAAAGATCTCTTTGCCACTGTCAAAAAAGATACAGGCTTTTTTCATGATCGCCGTTGGCTCCTTGTAAGATCCTAAGAGGTTCGGATTTTCTTACGGAACATACGGCACTAACATGAATGTGCTTTTCCTCCGATCTAGAGTGGTTTTTGCTTCGATACCCGCCTTCATGAGTCTGTCTCGGTTTGCAGGGACTCTGAACATTTCTTGTGCGTATGGAAAGCCCCATACAGCTTGAATTCGATTCTAACTTAGCCCACTCCCTCGGTCCACTAGCTGATTACGAGCTTCTCAATGTTGCATTGAACCTTGAAGTTTACATTGGAATCATATGTGCTTGTCTCCCCAGAGTGAGTCTTGCTTGTTCTCGGATGTGGACGAAAATCCGTCGACGACGCGAACGACACTCAGCCAATTCCGATCAAGACGCTGGAAATATACCAGAAATGCTTGAGACTGGACGATCAAGCACTATGATACAGCCAGAGGAATCAGGCGTTATCCCGGGACAGGCTCCTACTGCCATTGGTAACTCGGGCACGCCCATAGATGATCCGGACTCTCTGCTCGACATCAATAATAATAGCCTGACCCTTCCTTTCGTTCTGAGGGGTCCGTCCGAGAAGAAACCGCGACATCTGGACCATCAACGGCACCACCACCACCATCATCTCACCTTCAATCCCATCAAGGTTGCCGATGCCTCGATAGCAGGATCACGGGCAAAACCGTCTACTATCAATAGCGAGCACTCCGAACCCAGGAGCCGACCACCCAGCCGTGCGGGGACAATAGCTGCTGCGGCTCCTTCAGACAGACAACATCATTTATTGAGCCGTCATATACACCGCACCGATGAGCTCGGCCCACCTGTTTCACCGGCACCACGGATCAACTCCAATCTGAACAGAATCCGAAGGCAGCAACAGCGGCAATTCCGGCAGGAGCAAGATCGGATCCGGCGGCGCGGGTCACCTGTATCCCGGGCGTACCATTACGGTTTTGGGATGGGGGGGCTATCCGGAGGTGAAGATTCCGACAATATGAGCGACTCCGGTAGTTCAAGCTTGGGGGGGCGGTGATGGAAGCGATACAACCACGGGGGGGTGTCGGTCAAACTCAAGTGGACAGTGCGACTGCCGGGGGAACCCGATAACCCCTGCCTCAACGCCAACGGCTCGGGGCCCGACTCGGGGGGTTCCCGGACTAACTATCCTACCGATGGTTCCGGCAAAACTAGCGAATCCGTTGCTTACCGGCCGGGATCGATGGGGTCCACAGGAACGACATCGTCCGGGCACGGGACAACGCTTGTTGATGATATGTCTGGAATCCGGACTAAAAGAAAGGGCGGTGACGTGAAGTGAGCATTGTCCTTCTCTCTTGTTTGCTTCTGTCTCAATAAACTGGGAGACCCCCATAATTTATCAGAGACATCTGTCTCCGTCTTCCTCTGTTGTGTTTGGGCACTTCCCCTTTGCCGAGAGCTCCGTGAACAATTTCTGTTGTTATCCATTTCTTCTTGGCTTTCCCTCCTGGTGTATTGCTGAGCTATGCTATCCCTGATCTAGAGATTTCGGGTTGCTTGTTTCTCCATAAGTGCTGGTTTAGTTTTCTTCCTATTTTATTTTGACGATTTTGATGACCACCGGAATATCAGGACAGAGTCTTGAGGCAGTTATGGCAAGGTCTTGCCACCAGATGCCGGTTTAACAATATTTTTACACTGTTTGGAATGTTTTTTTTGGGGGTTTTGAAGAAAGGAGGGCGGCATATACATCTATCAAGGTGGTTGATATATGCCTGAACTGCTCCAGTGAGGCACTTGTTGCTTTCTCGACGTAGGAATGTCAGATCTGATTGAAAATTTGCCCCCAGTGTTGTTGATAGTATTTATGACAACCACACCTAAGATACAAGTAAAGGTATTTGCTATCCCAAAAACTTTACCGTCTGGCATTGAACAAATCATCGTGAGGGGGGGTTTTGGGGTAACGCGGAAAAACCCTAACCCTAATGCTAATAACCCAGACCCCACGTTACTTACTGATCAGGGGTAGCTGCATTCGGAAGTCCCCTGCTGATCGTGCTGATTTCACAATGAACACAACACAAAGCTACGTTTAACCAACCGAACAAGAAGAGTCTTCAAGAACTGGATCTTTGGTTGACTTGAATATTCTCCTCAGCTCCTCCGATCGTATCACAGCTCCAATCCTTGGGGTACAGAGGCCGAGTGAGACACACAGATTGACGTGGTTGGAGCTTCGTGACCGCTTATTGTCGGAGATTTGGGTAAAGCCACTCGTGTTCGTTCAGGCATTTTCTATATCATCGGCTACTGATATTAAGACGCGAATTGCAAGATTTCCCTGAGACGATATCATCCTACCGGCTGCCGCTCTTTCGCCCTTCCTCTCTCCCATCAACACAGCTATCTCGGAGGGCCGGGAATATCAGCACCAACCCCCGAGAAATCATGTCTCTGTTAGAGGGCTGGTATCCGCCCACGCGCGAGCACTGGGAAATCATCACGAAAGTGTTCCAATATGGAATGCCGGTGGTATGTTCTCGTTTCTTCAGCTGCATTTTGTCATTTTATCGCCAGACGTCGTTGCTAACAGGCCAGTCGAGCGATGGTGTATACAGCTGGGATCATTGCAATACCTGATTCCCTGGTATGGCATGGGAAAAACTAGTGTCAAGAGCATGTTCAACATTCCCGGGCGCATTGCCTGGTTTACCATGGAGTGTCCGGGATTCTTGACACTTCTGTATCTCATGAAGGTCATGCCGAAACAACATGGCATCGAGGATATGCCCTGGCAGAACAGCGTGCTCGCGGGGCTTTTTGTAAGTGCGAAGTTCTGTGGCGGTAACGATGGGAATGTAACGACAAAAATATGGATACTGACCGGCTGTTGACGTTATAGGTCATCCACTACTCCTATCGCGCGGTGGTGTATCCATGGCTCCAGCCCAGCATGTCCCCCATCCACGTCCTGGTGTGGCTGCTAGCCCTGACATTCCAGGTGCTGAACGGCCTCAGCATCGGCGCCTGGCTTGCGGCGTACGGCCCGACCACAAACGCCGAGTGGGAGGTGTACCCGTGGTCGACCGCGCAGTTCGTGCTTGGCGCAAGCGTGTTCTACGTCGGCCTATCGGCGAACTTCTACCACGACGAAGAGCTGCGCGGGCTGCGCCGCGTGACGCCGGCCGCACAGGGCAGCGGCCAGTCGGCCGTCTCTGTGCACAAGCTGTACCGGCTGCCTGAGGGCGGGCTGTTCCGCATCATGCTGTACCCGCACTACTTTAGTGAATGGATCGAGTGGTTCGGGTTCTGGGTCGCGGCCGGCTTCACGTGTGCGCCGGCGCGCAACTTTCTCATCAACGAGATCATGACGATGCTGCCCCGGGCGTACCGGGGACGCCAGTGGTATATCGAGCGGTTTGGCGAGGAGAAGATTCGGCGGAAGTGGACTATCGTTCCGGGGATCTACTAAGGTGGTTGTTCATAGGGCTCTGTTTTCTTTTCTCCCCAAGCGGGATGGGAGTCCTTCGTTTTGGAGGCGTGACCTGCCCCTTTCGACGAATTACCGCTTTTGGCCGACGTTCCCCAAGAAAGTGAGCCATCAGGCGCTGCATATGGACATGAGAAGCGGCGGTATACTCTTCTCGCTGTTTTCTGCATACTTGATTTGTTGAGCCTCCCCATAACGCCACCCTCGCTTAGGAGCATCTACTCTCCACTGATACCAATTGTGGTGGCCTGAACAGGACTATCCCAGCATGTTGGCGTTTAGAGGCCTCTTGTCCAATTTTTGTCTTTGATGTGTGTCTTGTGTTTGTTGTGGACATCTACGTCTGCGTGTCTCAAGTGGGTCTTTGCGCCCTTCTGGTTCTTCTTGCTATATCATTCTCAGATGGCACGTTCTTCCGTCCACGACCTTGTTTTCACTATGAAGGGATATATGCCTTTGCCTTCTTCATGCCTCATACCCGCACTGCTGCCTTCTGCCCCCTCTTCATATACTCATACATATCTGTTTCTTGCTTCTTATTGCTCGATTTCCGCTATGCCATCATCGGTTTCATCTCATGTCATTATTCTTTACAAAGGAAAAGCATGTATAGACACCATACTGTCGTGTCTCAGCTAGAGACATGAGAATATCGAGGAGACTCGCTTTGCTCTATATGATAATGTCCACCCTTTGCCCATTTCCCCTGTCATGAGAACATATGAAACTGCAATTCCCCTAATGGAACCGGGCTTGGAAATTGAGCGAGACTGTACGAAGACAGGTGCTTAGTCGTTCAACCTGCTCGCTGCTTGTGCTCCAGTGATCTGTCTTCCCTGTGTTTGTACTTCGGGGGATAAGAGAGCCGTGATGATGTCAAAACATTGAAAAGGATCGTCTGCGACAAAATTCGGGTATTACGGTACGGTGCTCTAGCCTGTCTGATTTGACAACTTGTCATTCTCGTCAACAATGCCCGAAAACCAGCTGGAATGCGTCTCTTGTCTATCAAGCCCCGCTGCTGCTGGTGCAATGATATCGTTCCACCTAACCCTTAAAGCTTGAAGCTCCCGATACCTCTTGGAATAGCGAGCTCTACGTGGTCGGGACGGGATTCGGTTTATACAGGTTCAACACGGACCACCTTGGCCCTCAGAAGCACAACGAGGAGATTTCTGCTGCAGCATCTGTTTGTTTGTCCCGTCGCGGGTGCGAGCTGAGACGTCATCTAAGACATCAACGAAAAAGGGCATGCATCTCAGTGGATACCAACTACAAACGACAGAGAGCTGGTTGTCTGTACGGACAGAAAACGATCAGGAAGTGGCCCGTTTCTAGGCTCTCGTATGCTTTGCCGTGGGCTGCATCGGTCTAGACGACGCGGGTTTCTTGGCCTCTCTCTGCTTCTCGGCGACTGATACCGACTCCCTTCGCCACATCATCGACAGGCATAAGTGCACCCACACCTGTTCGGCGCATGCACAGCGAAGACGCCTTTGGTTATAATTTCAACAGCGCCGGCCGAACAAAAGCACATACAGCGAGCAACAGAATACCTAGTTCCTGGCGCACTTCTGCGCTGTCTGCGAAGGGAGCGGCGAGCGTTCTGGACAGAGTGCACGTACTTCCCGATTGTGGCACAAACAACGGTAAAGTAGTTCCGAAGCCGTGTGGCGCTGAGAGCTTGAGACTTGCGGGCGCACAGCATATGCTCTGGATATAGAGGGTGTATGCATGTTCTCCCAACTGCCTTTTACCACTCTTCTGCTGGATAGTCGTTTCTTCACACTTCTGTGGCACAGTGCTCTCTTCGCGGTTGTCTGTGTTAGCCCATATCCCCCACTGTCTCGGGCTCGGAGCTGGGAGGGAGAATAATACCTGGATATTCTCCTTAATGTGCGCGCGTGTGTGTGTGTGTGTGTGTCGCTATTGCACAAGGCTGAAGCTATATGCACTTTATGGTGCATATATACTGCAGTCCGTATCCTATGGAGGTGCTGCAAAGCCAAATATACGGTCTATCTAATCTCGTAAGTTTATGGGAACAGTTGAACGGGAAACTGACCTGAAAAGAAGGGGAGGAAGCGCATGTGTGTGTGTGTGTGTGTGTGTGTGGAATGAGCAGGCAGGCTGCCTTTCCATAGCCAAGTGAGGCTCGCGGGTGGGCTGAGGCCAGGCATTTTCAAGCTGAGACCTGCAAAGCCAGGATACCGGCAGACGAAAATGCCGCTGCAACTCGTTTGCAACTATCGTGTCTACCGGCTGGCAACTGAAAATGTGGCTCGCGATTTGTGGGAGGGAGTGGGAATGGGTGTGACTGAGTTCTCGGAAGACTGGTGAAGTGGGGAAGACTCTTGCGGCTCATACTTGGCTATATCTTGGGTGTGAGGTAGAGAGGCCAGAGCAATTACCACATGAAGCAGCGCCTTGGCTGACCAGAACACATTCTTACGGCCTTAGCAAGTCAAGCCACACACACCACCACCACCACCACCACAATCACATCCGCGACTAACACACACATATTGGAAACCACGGCTTATCGTATCAGCAGTTACGCGGGGCCTGGCTCCGGTATGTCCTGGTTCCCATGAACCACCTGTTCTGCAGATTCAATATCGGGGTCCTCTACCACCTCGACCTGGTGTCGGCATTCATTGGGTCTGTGTGTCAAAGAACTTCTGCCGGCGGCGGAGGCTTGAGCCCTGCGGAACAGATTGATACAATGCTTCAGTTGAGGCAGACGATACCGTTCGTGCTCAAAGGATGCTGCCCCTTTTGTGTGTTCTCCTGGTCTGTCGTACTGACACTCATGAACCTGAATGTGTGTACACGACGATCGGCATAGTCATTTGTCGCTATTAGCGACGGATCGGGGCGCCAATCTACCAAAAGAAAGATACACCCCCGAGAGCGGCCGGATCGGAATCGCGAGATTTCCCCCCTGGACCAGGAAAAAGGAACGGCAGTTCTAAGTCCCAGCCGCAAAGATACCAGATGGAACAGCAGTGTCTCTGACGCAGGTGTCGGGACCGGGTCAGCTTCGATGACTTTGTTTTTCCTTCTGCCCTTGTCTGCTGCTGCTCCTGCTGCAAATTACCCTCCCGAGAACAGCCTATCTGCAAGTTCGATTCTCACTGAAACCACACAAACCCCGGCGTGCGTGTGTGTATGTGTGTTTCTCAGCGTCTCCACCGGTCTGGGCAGGTCACAGCCATCACCAAACGGCCCGGATATTTCCAACCTCCGTCCGGCGCTTCTCCCGTCCGAGCTGAGAGAGGCAGATCTGGGCGAAATGGGCGCGGGAAAGTCGTGACTGGAGAGAACACTGCGCGGATCTGCACAAAGCTAATCTGCCTGACGAGAAGTTGCTTTTCTTCTTTGCTCGGCGGTTTCGGCGTTATGCTATTTTCGTTCCTTTGGGGGCTGGTTACCTCGACCGCAGATATACAGACGCCAGACGCCACCATATTCGCGGTGGTCCTTTTTTTCTTCTTTTTTTTTCTCCTTTTCTTTTTTCTTTTGTTTAATTTTCTGCCCTCCCTTCGTCTTGCTCTGCCTCACTCTTTAGTGTTGACCATCTGCCTAAGAAATCCAGCTTTAGCCCTGTATAGCATTGTATCCTCGTCTGCTATCTCGAGGTATCTCGCTCTGCGGGTGACTCGTCAATTTTGTCGCTCGCAAGAGAGTGGCAACACACTGCCACTAGACACGCTTTGGGTGAGGAGCGCCTCTCGATGGTGTCTTTTATCATCTGGAGAATCAGACGGACGGACGTCATTCAATCGAGATTTGTGAACAGACGTTGATCGGAAAACCTCGTTGCAGAGGGGGAAGTGGTGGATGCAAGGAGGTGAACGCGATGCAGATTCAGAAGAGAAAAAAACACGCATCGGTGTCGTCGTCGTCCGGAGAAGAACAGGAAGGCAGAGGGCTGGTGTTTTGCATATCGAGAAACCGGTTTCCCTGGGCATATATGCAGAACCACTCCTTCGGCCATCGGCCTGGTAAACTCAACCTCCCGACCTCCCTACCCTTTTCTTTCTGGGCCAGCCTACCGTGTATCCGTGGCCACGATATTCCCATTTTCTGCCTTGATTGGAAGGTCTTCCGACTCCTGATACCTCCAGCATCCGAAGGCTGCAAGAGACCAGGGACGCGTGTCTGGCATACTCTGCATGAAGCTTCGTCGTCACTCTACGGTGGAGGACTCCGTGCATCGCCGGCGGCCAGTGCATGTTACTGTGTTCCCCGACTATCTCTCTCTACAGACTCTGGTTGTGAAGATAAACGAGAGAGGCCTATATATATGGCAGCCTCAAGATGGATGTATGCCGGCGGCAACGGCGCCCCGGTCAATGATGCTATCTGCAGCTTCTCCGTCCACCCAGAAGCTGAAAAGAACAACCCGCTGATATGAACACAACCTTCCATTTCGAAATCTCGACATCTCTCGTGTCCAGCACGTCATGACACTTTGTGTCTGATTCCTTTCCCACAGGTTTCTCCTTTGGACGCCTCGAAATTGAGCTTGGCGCTTTTCTGCTTGCAAAACGCCCTCTGCATACTCGTGTGGTTCGTGGACCCTGTTTCTTCTTTTCCTTTTCCTTTTCCCAAACCCGCTGTGCAATCTCGTTAAGGCACCGTTTCTCTCCCCGTATCTGCTTGTGCTTTCCTCTATATTCTTCTGCTGTGTTATTCCCGTATTCTACTGTCTTTCATTGCTCAGCCTCCTTCATCCAGTACCCACACTCTCTAACCAACGCCTCTCCCCCCGTCCCCAAATCCCTTTCCATCTGAGGCCGATCTCCCTTGCAGCCAGGAGGAGATTTTTCTGGGTGCTGTTGATGATCGGCTGTCCTTGGTAGATTGTCTTGCAGGCCTGTTTCCACCGTGGTGCTGTTCTCAGTTCGTACTCCTACCCGCGTGGAAAGTCCTTCCTCCTGTGTCCCACACACACACGCATTACGGTTATCTTAGCCAGGGGGTGGAGACAGGACAGAACAAGAAAACAACCAGATCCGGCAACAGAACGCAGATTCTGGATCCAGATCCGCAATGCTAGACATTGTCCCTCTCTGCCTGCACGGTCTGCAGCAAGCGTGTCTGGGTCGGCGGCTGTGGATGTGTTTTTGGCCGTTGTGAGTCTCTCTCTCCTTTTCACGAGGTCTGACACGCGACTCTGAATAGGTGCAGGCGGAGGACGAAATGGGAAGCTGAGCTGTGGCCTCGCTGGATGTATTGAGGAGGCGTTTCCCCTCGAGCTTGTATTTGAACTCGCATGGTGCCGGGTCCTTTTTCTCTCCATCACACTCATCTTCTTCTCAACTTCATCCTCCGACCATCTGTCCTTTCACTCTCGTTTTTCACTTCCCTTTCACCTCACTTCCCCTTCCCCTTCCCCCCTCCTCTTCCACTCTTCCCCTCCACTTCCCCTCAGACACTCGCTTTATCCCCCCCTAACCCTCTTGTAGGGCCTTACTGTCGTTACTTTGCTTCCAATCCTTGCATAGACTGATTGTCCTCTCGTTCAAAGTCCATCAGTCTCTTGTCTGTCGTTTGTGCTTGTTTCATGTTCTGAGTGTGTTGTTACGGCCTTCTTTGGCAGCTCGTCAACCCCATCATACCTCTAGCTTGTGCTGGGATCGAGTCCTCGGATATCCTGTGATAACTACCAATCATCCTGGGAATGCCCTGTTTCCGGGCCCCCGCCTCTCGCTAATAGTGTGTCTTGAGTTTTGCTTTTCACTTTGGTGTGTGGTCTGCCAAGTGTATTCCCTCGTTTTCTCTATTTAATTTCCAAACCTTCCATCCGCCCGACACGTGTTCGTTCGGTCTGCAGCTATGGCCCGCCTTGCGAGAACTCTGGGTCTGGCCCTGGCCACCGTGCATCTGGCTTCGGCTGCCGACTGGGTGAGCCCTGAGTACCGCTGGGTGTTTGAGCGGGCTCTGACTATTCCTCCCGTCAAGACTGAGAAGTGGTAAGCCTTGTCGTTCCCTGGTGCTTGGCCTAAGTGAGACTGATCATCGTCAATCTTTCAACTAACACTGGAACGCAAACCACCTAGGCCTGAAATGACTTTCACCCACAACATCACCGGCGAGAAGATCAGCTACTATGAACTCCAGGAAGTGGAGTTTGAGCAGGTGATTTTCCCTGACCGTGGCCCGACCAAGCTTCGTGGTTATGACGGCATGTCGCCGGGCCCAACGTTCATTCAGCCTCGAGGAGTCGAGTCGGTGGTACGCATCACCAACAACGCCGCTGCGGATACTTCGTGTCACTTACATGGGTCTTATTCGGTAAGTGTTGTGTCTTTGAGAGGATGTTCGTTTGTGTTTCAGGGGAGCAGGAAAATCCGTGTTCCTACTCGGCTTCGGCTGGGTGTAGCGGAGTCTGCATCAGCGGAGGAAATCCCGGGGGGAGGTTTTTTCTTCTTCTTCTTTTCTTGAGACCTGTGGAACCTGAAGTATAGGAGGGGCGCTTCTTACTCAGTGATCACTCAGTCTTGGTATCACCCACCGAAACCGGTGTATACTGGGCCCAAATCTTCCGGACTGCGTGGGCTCTGGTGTCTTTGTCTTTCGTACCGTTGACCGCTAACCTGTTCTCTCTGCAGCGCGCTCCCTGGGACGGTTGGGCTGAAGATATTCGTCATCCCGGAGAGTACAAGGACTACTATTTCCCGAATAGCCAATCGTGAGTGATTTCCAGGGCTTTCCTTGCTTCGTGTTCTTCGAGCACCCCGAGATATCAAACAGTCGCTGTACAGCGTTGTATTCTGTGCTTGTGCTAACTCTTAAATTCTTCTGGGCTCCTCTGCTGGCAGTGGCCGAATGCAGTGGTATGTCGTACTGCGGCTGTTCACGCTTCAGCTCCAACGTTGTCCCGTCGGACGGTCGCCTGTATCTCCTGCGCCGGGTTCCTGCTTCTAACTAGAGTTTTCTTTGTGCTATAGGTATCACGACCATGCCGAGCACATTACCGCCGACAATGTGTACCGTGGCCTTGCCGGTGTTCATATCTTGCATGATCCGGCCGAAGATCACCTAAACCTCCCGGGTCCTTACGGCGTCTACGATATCCCGCTGGTCATTGCCTCTAAGCAGTATGATGCAAATGGTGCTCTGATCACTGCGAGCCGCGGCGCTGACAACTTGTTTGGTGATATGTATGCCAGCTGCCTGTGCTCCCATTGTGTAAAATGTCCAATATCTGACCCTGGCTTTTCTAGAATCCACGTTAACGGCCTTCCCTGGCCGTATTTCAACGTCCAGCCCAAGAAGTACCGTTTCCGCATCCTTAACGGCGCGTTGTCCCGCCAGTTCTTGATCTCTCTGCAGCAAGATTCGGATCGGTCCGGCCGAAAGATCGAGTACAACGTTATCGCAACCGATTCGGGCCTGTTGACCGCACCCCAGAAGACCGATTCGCTGTACCTCGCCAACGGGGAGCGCTACGAGATTGTCGTTGACTTTGCGGCGTTCCGGGGTCAGAATGTCACCATGACCAACCAGCGCGGCTTTTCCGGCGACGGTATGCATTTTTACCTTGACTGATAGTGTTCTGTATTGAGTTCATATTAATCACTTCCACAGATTACAAGTACACCGATCGGATTATGCGCTTCGTGGTGAGCAACACGGCCGTTGCCGAAACTCACAGCCTCCCGGCCAAGCTCGCCGAGATAAGCTTCCCGCCCGACCGCCAGGTGGTGGACAAGCAGTTTGTGTTTGCCCGCACCGGCGACAAGTGGACCATCAACGGCGTCTCATTCGACGATGTCCAGAACCGTGTGCTCGCCCGTCCTCCGCGCGGCACTGTCGAGGTGTGGGAGCTGGTCAATGGATCGCCCGGCGAAAGCCACCCCGTGCACCTGCATCTTGTCGACTTTGAAGTGCTCGGCCGCCGTGGCGGCCGCGGTGTTGTGTACAACTACGAAGACAACGGCCTAAAGGATACCGTGTGGCTTGGCCCCGGCGAGACCGTGCTTGTCCGCGCTGTGTACGCGCCGTGGCCCGGTCTGTACATGTTCCACTGCCATAACTTGGTGCACGAGGACCGCGCTATGATGGCGGCCTTCAACGTCACCCTGCTGGGCCAGCTCGGATACTCCGACGCCGACTTTCTCGATCCTATGGACCCTCTCTGGCGCCCGCATCCCATACAACCGGCGGCGTTCACCGTGCAGGCGGTCGAGCAGCGCATCTTGTTCATGACTGGATTCAACCCGTACTACAAGTACACCGATTCGCCCTTTAACGGTGGAAACGGAACTGACACCGGCAATGGCACTGATAACGGTACTGGAAACGGCAACGGAACTGGCAACGGCACTGGAACCGGAAATGGATCGGGCACCGGTAACAACAACGGCAGTGGCGACGGCCGCGGTAGCGGAAACACAACCCCCACCCCCGGAGGTGGCGGTCGCGGCGAAGGCTGGACTTCTGGTACTCCGAGTGGCCCCGGCAGCCCACGAAGCAATGGTAGGTTTGGACCTGGTGGTGTCGCTGGTGAATTTGGACAGAACGGCGGCAGACGCTTCTCCCGCATGTCCCGGTACGATAGACGGAAACTGTAAATTATCAGCGGTGTGGTGTCTTTTCTCTCTCTCTCTCTCTTCTTTCTGCTTGGCTTTCTTCTCTTCTTGGCATTTGATATCTCTCCTTTTCTGGATTTTCCTTTTATTTGCTGCTTTTTTTCCTGTCTATCCCCCCTTTTATGTTCTCCTTCCTGTCTATATTTTTCTAACCATTTTTGTGCTTTTCTTTCTGTTCACTTCCACTTCCCATGTTCCCCATCATTCTTTTCCATTTATGACTTATAATACACCACATACACACCCTCGCTTCCTCAACCCCTTCAGGCTATATTAACTCGTGCTCTCTGTTCTTCCTTGAGTATGGCGCTCTCTTGAAAGAAACTACAGATTCGTGCACTCTGGGTCCCAACCGTCCTAGACGTCGTCGTGCCGTGAAGGTGTTGTGAACGCGGCAACATCTATTCGACTGGATATTTTCTGTAAAGTAAGCTTTTGTTTGGTTTGTTGTCTCCCTGCCATGTCCATATCGATGACCTTTTCTCGTCAACGCCCGATGGGATTCACTAACTGGCCTTTTGCTAGTCAACGCAGGACTCAACCTCCTCTTGCGGCCCTCATCGATACCCTATTTATTTTTCTATATATATTCTTTTTTTTAAGTTATGTTTTGGGTTTCTGCTTGGCTGTCTAACTATTACTCCATCGTGTTTTTTTCTTGTTCCTTTCTGTATGTGCTACTGGTTGGTTTAGTTCTGTTCTGTGTGCAACTCGCTGTAAACCAGTTCTTTTCTCCCCTCATGTGAGATAATATGTTCAAATGGATTTTATTTCCTGTTTTGAGCCGTAAAACAAGGCAAACATGTTGGTGAAGTAAATGAAAATCACTGTTAAGACTATAATGTTGGTTAATCCCGGCTTGTCGGGATATGTGGAGACCTGGCCCCGTATAAGTTCTTCGGGTCCGAAGCCCTGGTCGGGGCATTATTCTTGGGTAGATAAAAAAAAAAAAGCAAACCGTCTGAGATTTGGAGAAAGCTTGGTCCGCGCTGAATTTCAATCTCGAAAATCTCGAAAAGGCCTCCAAGATTTACAATCTTCCCCATGGCCTCGTCTGGTGAACATAGAGAGAAGGAGATGTCGTTGATCAGTCGTTACTATTCTCCTTAGTCATCTCACCAACGAAAATTGAGGACACGATCAACGTTGGAACGTTCGTTCTCTTCGTACAGGACGACCTAACGTTTTCTCTGGCTTTTTGTTGTTACTTTCAGTCTCGGTCACGTATGTGAGTCTTTAAGTTGCACGTACGACCGTCGGTTGGCTGGCCTCTTAAATTTCTCCCTCCCACCAACAAGCCATTTATTTCCTGTTCCCTTTCTTCCTCCTCTTTACATCTCTGGCTAGTTTCAATCCATGCCATCAAACTTGTGAGAACTTCAAGTTCATCCCCATTCTTTCTCCTACACATTCCTTTTCCCTTGCGTTCTCAGTACGCAGCCTTACGAGCTGTAAACTCTATCTACATTCGTGAGTTCTTCATTTCCCGGGAGTTTCCAGTGATTTCCTTTTGCCTTCATTGTCGCGTCGCACCTCTTCTGCCTCGTCATCCTGGCTGTACCCCTCCCCCGTCTCCCACTGAGAATCTACCTTCATCACTACCACAACAATGAAGGCCACTCTACATCGCGGTAGTGATTTGAAAATATTAGAAACCGCAGAGTCAATTTGTCGTCCTGGATTACCAATCTCTGTGATACCCTCTACTGATCAAAGTCATTCTTGAAAGTTGAAGCAGACTCGAAGAAATCATCACGACGGTCTCATCATGATCGCAACAGCGCTGGTTTCGCTGGCATTTATGTTAGTCTTAATTGACCCGAACACTTTCATCAAGACAGCTACTAACCATCGTTCACCCACAGGTCGGCATGCTCTTTGTTCCTGTTCACCATTATGGACAGTACGGGCCTTCTATCAACATCATTGTGTGTCGCACTGTTGTCTGTCGTCGCTTACATCGCAATTCACCTGAACATCTCGCCTGTCATTATCATGTGCGCATGCGTCGCCATTCTCTTTCCAGTTGCTGTCCTTGTGAGTCTCTTGATATCCCCAAGTCACGCTGTCCGCATTTACCTACCATAGGCAAAAAGCTCCCATTCTGACGATCAAAACTAGACTCGCTATCGGACACTCTACCCTGGAACCCCTTCGCAACACCTGCGTGAGTTTTTGAACCGACCGGGCCCGAAGCCCAACGGAGGTGATTCGGACGAGCCGCGGTACATTGTGTTTATCTTCGGATCTGGCGGCCATTCCACCGAGATGATCGAAGTGATGTCGCAAGGCGCCCCGCACAGCGGAGATTACCGCCGGTACATCGTCAATCAAAACGACACCATGTCAGTCAGCTATGCGACTGCATGGGAACACCAGCTCCGCCAGCGCTTCCCCAACTCCGCAGCCGGTAACTTTGACATCGTCGCAGTTCCGCGCGGCCGGGGCATCCACCAGTCGCTGTTCACCACGCCGCTCTCCGTGCTGTGGTCGATTATGTACATTGTGCCGGCGCTGTGCACCCCGCCCCCCGGTGTGGCCCGTCTTCCGCACACAATCGTTTCTAACGGTCCCGGAGCCGGTCTCATCGTTGCCGTGGTTGCAGGCATCCTCAGATGCACGTATCTGGTGTCCGCGTCATGTTTGCGTGTCATGTACATCGAGTCGTGGGCGCGGATCTCTGAGCTGAGCTTGACTGGTCGTTTGTTTGTGTTGACAGGATTAGGAGATGGAATCTTCGTGCAACACCAGGTCTTGACTGAGAAGTCCGGTGCACTGAACATTGGTTGGGCAATCAAGGGCGTTCCTGACCCCAATGCTCGGAGATAAAGGAGTGTGATCTGCTACCTGGATTAGTTTGTCTGGCATAGCACACCTTTCAGGTCTATCCGTATGAGTTCATAGTGTAGCCTTTTTCATCCTGTTCTCATAGACACTCTTTACAAGAATAAATGATACCAGGCTAAATGATTACAATCCAGGAGCTATTATTAACCCATGGAGTAAATGCTAAAACGAAGTTTATAAGAAAAACAGGTGGTGATACATTGTATACAAGGTCTATGGAAATAGTAAATGCATCTGTTGCATATGAACACAGGAAGAACAGTGACTGGGACTACGCCGGGGTAGTAGCCAGTTCATCCACTCCTTCTTCAGCCTGGCCCTCTTCAGAACTGCTAGAAGCAAAGCGCAATTGCTGCAACCGCTGGGCCTCAAGGCTGGCGATGGCCTTCCAGTTCTCGAACTGCGTGTCTTCCAGGCCCAGGGCAACATCGATCCGTGACTTGCCGAAGTACGCGCCGACGTAGCGGGCCTCCTCCTTCGAAATACGGGCCTCGATCTCCTCTTCATGTCGCAGGGCGTAAAACTCGCGGCGCGCCTTGTCGTACGCCGCGTCCCTGTCGAGGCCGCCTTCGGTCATGAGCCAGTACTGGCGTTGGACGACACTGTTGCGGTTGGAAAGACGAGTCGGGTGCATGTTAGTTTCAGAGGGCCACTTGAGAGCGTGCGAGGTTATTTGGGGGCCACAGTATTCGTACCTCTCACCACACAACGGCATGCCCGGCTGGCGCAGCCCGCGGCTCCAATCATACCGCTGCGCGTCCAGGCCGTCCAGCTCGAGGACAACGCGCGGGCGGGCAAGTTCCCATGGGTGGTCCTTGAAGAAGGCCGTCCGCAGCTGGTCCTCGGGGTACACGATTCGCTGGGGCCGGTAGATTCGGCGCGGGCGAATCTGTTTGCGCGACACCGGTCGTAACGGGGCCACGGCCGGCCGCGTGATGGCCTCTGCGGGCGGGATGGCGTTGACGACGCGGAACCACGGCGGCTCGGGCGTGGGATACCTGGCCAGCACGGCGTTTTGCAGCTCCAGGGAAACGGCCTGGGCGATCTTGGTGGCACGGATATGGCGGACCATCGTTCGTGGAGTCGAGGATTGGTTGGAGGAAATGAAATGAGAGGATTCGCGATGCTCGATAAAGCAGCGAGGAGATGGGGAGGTGACAGCGGGACGAGTCAATTCAAAGGACGGCCAGCATCGACGACTGTCTGAGCCAGATCAAACCAAATTGGGGGATAATCTTCAATTATGAATGTCTGAAGGCACACTGTCGGCACAATCAGAACGCAATCCAAAAGCTTCACAGTAACTTTTTCACGCGAACGAGCGAAACTTTGCTTCAGCCACAGGAAAACGCAAAACGAATGGTTCCCGAGTCAAGCCACACGCACCGCCACAGGCTGTCAAAACTCGGCTAGGGTTGAACCTGAAAGGATCCCTCCGGGTCCAATAAGACCCCCTGCTGCTTTCCCCGTCCCAAAGCACGGACGACGACAGAACTGGAGAGAATGAGGAAGAGCTCCAATTCAACCAATCATAACCTCGTATTCGTCTCAATAAAAGCAAAAATTAGGGCCCCACCTTTTAAATTTCTCTGGTAACCCCAGGCAATACAACAAAATCCAAATAGGCAAGAAACGCTGGAGGACCAGAAATCTTGAGGCTCCTTCCCCATGGAATAAATAGACGGGTATTTACGAGTGTTGTTGTTCTTACAGTTGTGGCTTTCCCCCCTTTACTAAAAAAGAAGGCTCATCTTCTCATAATCTCTAGATCTTCTCCTCTTCCTTACTAATTTTTCTTCTTCTTCATCCCCTCTCTACAGACATTTTACCCTTACTTTCTCTGCTTCTTCCTCGTCTTTCCTTCTGATATCATCTTTGACCGTCCAAGCTCCCTTATCCGGAACTGTGTCTCGCTCTCACTCCTTATTCGTCCGGCGCAAGAAAAAAAAATATTAAAACAGAACACACCACGTACACCAGTTTCTTCGCCTTCGCCTCTGCTTCTTCGCCCCTCACTACAGATCTTTTGCTCATTCCCTCCTGACCTCTTAGTTTCCCTCAGCTCTCTCTCCTTTTCTCTGTGGATTCACCAGTCTCGGGCCATCTAATTCCATTCTTGCTATCTTAGTCTTCTCTCTATTCTTTAATCTTCTCCCTATATATTTTAATTTTCTACCCCTTTTCCTCCAATCTCTTCATCCTCTGTCTTTCCGACCCGCGTCTATTTGTCTCAGGCCGCCGATTCGCCTAACAAAATCTCCGTTTCTTTTCGTCACTTTCTCTCTCTTCTCCACATTCACAATGCGCTTCTCCAAGACTGTGCTCCTGTCGCTGCCGTTGGCTGCCACGGCCCAGGATTCTCTGTTCGGCCAATACCAGGCCAAGTTCCAAAATTTCCTCGACCAGTTCGGTGTGCAGCTGCCCGGCTCCGCTGACACTGCCGCTCCGGCCACTGGCCCTGCCAGCTCGACTACTTCGTCTGGAAAGCCCGAAGTCCCGCCCACCACCCTGTCTCTCTGGGACTGGAAGGAGACATTGTATGCGCCGGTCGCTCCCGATGCTACCGAGCCTGAGACGTGGTGGGTCTTCATGACCGGAAACTCTACCTGCAAGAGTATGTATTCCCCTGCTGCCTATTTAATACAGCTTAGCCGCAGCATAGAGCATAGCTAACTGGCCAACACGTGTAACAGACTCTTGCGGACGTGCCGGTGCCGCCTGGAACGAAACCGCCCCCAAGCTCGCTGCTCTGCCCTCGGGCCCTCATATTGCTACCCTCGACTGCGACAACGAGAAGGTGCTGTGCGCCGCTCTTTCGGTGACCCCTGGAAGCATCTGGGCTATCGACATGCTCCCGGCCCCGGCTCCTATCGATATCCATGTCCGCAAGCTCAACCTCACCACCATCACCGGCGACGCCATCTTCGATCTCTACAAGAATGGTGTTGATGAGTGGCCGCTGGCCAGCGGCTTCCTCCACCCCTTCGATGGTCAAATTGCCAAGTTCAACCTGACCATTCCTATGGGATACCTCGTCTGGGCCCTGAACATCCTCCCCAACTGGGCCTTCATGTTCATCGTTTCTGCTCTCTCCCGTACCATGATGTATGCTTATCCAAGTTTTAGCCCCGTTGGGTTCCCCCTCTCTGTCATTACGCCAGCCATCAACTAACTTCTTTTTTTTTCTTTTTCCACAGGTCTCGTCGCATGCAGGGTCACGCCAACCGCCGCGAGCAGATGGCTGCTGCCGGTGCCGCCCCCAACGTCCCCAACTAAGCCCAGACGCCACAACAAGGTCTACCGCTTAATACCACAATGCACCTCGCAAGTTGGAGCAGCTTCGCTCCCATCTGCCGGACCCCCTAGTGTCTATTTTCTTTTATTTCCAAGATTCTTCACCGGGCCACAACTCGAGCTATGAAACCTGGGTCTGTGGTCATTATAATATTTTGTTGCATTCAAAGTTTTTTTTTTTAATACCTGACGCGAAATAGTCAAGGGCAAAAGGAGGAAGCATAATTGTTTTGGAGAGGCTGCTGTTTTTCTATATTGGCTTGCTTATACGGGTTTCGATTTTTTCTTTCGGTGGCTTTGCGTCCATGTTCCATTTCATATGGACGGGACGCGTGCACACCTTTCTGTTGGTCTATCATGTCTGATCTTTTTTTGGGATTGAGCCGGAATCTGTCGAATGTTTTTCTATGGACTACCGGAACTCGGGATAGGATGGATATTATGCAATGCAAATCTCTTTAAAGTATGTAAAATGCCTGGAACCAGTGTCGTGGTGATGTGCGAATACACTATCGGGGGACGGTTCCATCTTGCGTCAAGTCGGGCGAACTCCACAACACGCTGAGACGGACCAGCGTTGTAGAGTGTCAACAGCTCGAGTGCGCCTTTTCATAGGCACGGGTAGTAACTGCGCGGATTACGTCTTGTGTTGGTAAAGTGCAATAGTCACTGCCCACACCGCGCCAACCCCCACGGCCTAAGGCAAGATGGGGGGTGTGATTCCCAGCCGGTTGCGAGTTCTTTTCTTTCCTCCTCTTCTTCAACAATGCATGCCCACGTTCTCTCATCCACCCCGCTCACACGCGGCACGCACCGACTGCAAACCGTTGACCACCTCGTCCGACAACTGGGCATTCGCAAAGCGCCCGTAGCGCAGGTCGCTCAGGCCGCCGACGGTCTGGCGGAGTTCAGCCATCATGGCAGCCTCTTCGGCTTCGAGAGCAGCAATTTCTGCTTCGATGTCCTCGGCGGCGGCTGTCAGGGCGGGCACAATGGTCGCGAGAGTATGGCGAGCCGCGGGAGCGTCTGCTAGGTTCGGGCCGAAGAGCTACACGGTGTGATAACGGGGGGGATTAGTTTTTGTTGGGTTATTTCCATATATGCACGTTCCCGCGGAGAAGATCCGTGCGGTGTGGAGGAAGGGGAAGAAGAAGAACAATACATACCACGCGCTCAATATCCACCTCCTCATCGCCAGCATCGGCACCATCCTCGTCCCCGCCGCGCGGAACCCGCCGGACGCGCGCAACCTCGCGGCGCACCCGCCGGGACCGCCCCAGCTCCTCGCGGATGTTCGTGTCGACCGTCGCCACAGCGGCTGCGCGCTGGCGCTGCAGGTCGCGGTACAGCGCGCGCACGCGCGGCGAGGCCTGCAGCGGGCGCGGGAACAGCGCGGCGAACTCCTCCAGCGAGATCACCGTCGGCAGCGGGGCGGGGGCGAGCAGGAAGGTTTGGAGGATTGCGGCTTCGGAGGGCGGGGCTGCGGGGGTGCGTTGTGCGCCGCCTGCAGGGGCCGGCGAGTCGCCGGGTGCGCGGGATGCCATCGGTGCAAGTTGGGATAGAACGCCGGATCTTGAAATTGAGGGTTGGAGGGGAAGGGCTGCCACAGGACAGATAGAATGTTGAGTAAGGGTCCGGCGGAGATGTGGTAAAGGTTTGAGAGTCAAGCGTTAAGCGCGGGGAAGCGCGGCAAACAGAAGTATTGGGATCAGCCAAGAGCGAAACGAGGCTTTGAGTACGAGGCTGGGAGATTTTGTGGAAGGTAGACGTCGTTTGGGCAGAAGATCTGCACATCCATTTCACTAGATCAGAAGTATTGATACACCGAACGCGATTTGGACGCGTCTAAAATGGACCCTAACCCTAGGACTTTATATTGTCGACGTCGCCTGCCTTGGGATCCATTGAGAATGAATTACTACTTGAAAGTCTCTGACATTCCGGTGTGCCCACATAATCATTGTGAATCGACTTCGTAGGCGAATGCTCACACTTGGGTGACTTTTGAGGGAAGCATGTGCGCACCCTGTATGAGACAAGCATTGTCTCCTGTGGCATCTAATTATGTGTTGATTCTTCTATGTATCTAACTAGCGGTGTGTAGCTAGGCGGAGTCCTAGATAAATACCGTAGGCTTATTACCTAATCTAAGTATAATATAGTACGTGATAGTATTTATATAAGAGTACTATATACTACCGTATACCCCTATCTACGTACGGTAACGAAGTAGATATATAGGAAGATAGTACCGAAGTACTAGGGATAAGTAACTAAATAGGGATATAAAGGCTTAATAGGTAATACGGACGTACCGCGACTATATTAGTAATAGGTAAGTAAGCTATTTATATATAAAGGTAAAGAATATAGCTAGGTTAAAAGCGTCTAATCTATACTTAGTAAAGTATATAATATTATCGGAGATAAAGAATAAAAGGAAAAAAAAATATAGCTATATAATACCTAAGTAGTTTAACTACCCGGAAGGGAGTATAGCGACTAGCTAGAATAAAGCTCGGAAAGCGTATAGGAGGCTACGGGCGTATATTAATAGGTATACGTACCGCTAGAATAGAATAAAGGAAAAGAAAAGGGAGAGAATAAGGGGGGGGGGGGAAGAGAGAAGTATATAAATACGATCTCCTACTTATAGACTAAGAATCTAACCTCTTCTTCTATTCCTATTATCTATCGAGATATCTAAACGAAAACTTCTATAATATAATAAATTACGAAAGAAGATCCCTCTCGAGAATACGATATATCGAAATATAAGCTACTAAAAAAGGAGATAGCCCCTACGGGTTATTATACCGTTAAGGAGTATATACCCTATAGGCGCTATATTAAGTCTACCGTAGCTTATAAGAATAGCGGCGTATATTTTATAAAACCCGCTAGAGTAAGAGCTTTATAGTACTACTATTATAATACTAATAGGAAATACGAGCCCTAATAAGTTAGAGAAGCGGCGGAAAGGAAACGGGATCGATAGAGAGAGACGTTAACCGCGAATAAGTAGCCCGATATATATCGTACCTCTAATACGCGCCTTCCTTACGAAGCTACGGGGTAAATACTCTAAGCGTAGTAACGTAGTCTCGCTAAGCTACGTAGTTAAAGAGCTACTCGCTATTTACGAATACGACTTCGATTACTCCCGTAAAGCTAAGCTATAGCGCTAAGATATTTAAAAGGATAGTACCGAGGTACTAGCGGCTCTCGAAAGCTCGGAAGACCTAGTTATATCTAGCGAACCCTACTAGTACTCCCTAAAGCGCTAGTTTATAGAGATCTTAGATTATATTCTATTTTAAGAGTATAAAGAAAGGGAAAGAGGAACGTTAAGGCGGATAGATAAAGGAGGAGGAAAACTCGGGAGAGTTAGTATTAGTCCTTACGGACCTATTCGTATATAGACTATAAATTTAGAAGAATATAGAAATATTCGAACTTTTATCGATTTAAAGCCTTAGTAAGCCCGTCTATAAGTATCTTTAATATAGAGACGTATTTTACGAGCCCTTTACCTCTACCGTACCTCTCTTTTATTTATATATTATAGATATCTATATATTATAAATAAGTATTTACTTAAGAAGAGGTATCTATAACTAAGTAGATAATCTATATATTATTATAACTTACTATTAATAGAGACGTTAAATAAATACTAATAGAGTTTATTAGGTAGTAAAAAGTAATACCCTCGTAGGTTATTAGGCTTAGAGCTAGAAGCTTAGCTTCTATTATTAATATAGTAACGGTTAGCTATTTAATAGCCTTCTATATAATAGGGCTACTAAGTATAGTAATTAGAAAGCCGTTAGATAACCGTCTAGTATCTAGTACGTTAGCGAATAAAGTATCGCTATATATAAGTATAGAGAGATTTATTTTACTATAAAGCTACTTAACTAGGATATCGATAGTAGGTAACTTACCCCCTATAAGGTTAGTAGTAGAGTAGTAGATCGCGAGGAAACGCTTACTATATAGGTATCGAATAACCTAGTTAGTAGTAGCTATATATTCTAGGCCTAAGTTATAAGTAAACTAAGTAAGGTTAGAAGCTACGAATACGATATCTAGTTATAAAGTAATAGCTATATAGAGAATTAAGTTAACCTTTTCGAGAAAGAGCTTAGTATAAGCTTATAAAGACTTATTAGAATATAGCGGGTAGGATATAGGATATAGGTAAGGATCCTAGCTAGTATCTAGATTAAAACGACGTCTAATCTTCTTAATATAGGCGTTATAAGATAGCTAGAGGCGCTAAGTCGCTCTATTACGGATTATACGAATACCTAGGAAGAACGCGGCGGACTTCTCTCTACGTATATTAAAGCGTAAGGAAAGTTACTTAAGTATAGCTTCGTATTTATCCCGTAAGTTAGGAGTATAACTAATAAGGATATCGTCTACGTAGATAAGGAAATAGATAGTCTTACGCGAGTTTATTTATTAGTAGGGATCCTACGTAGAGCGAATAAGGCCTAGAGACTTAAATTCCTTAGAAAGCGTATCGAACTAAAGAATCGGGGACTCGCTTAGGCCGTAAAAGGCGCGCTTTAGGAGAGCGACGTAACTAGGGTAACGCTTATAGAGGGGTTCCGGTAGCTAAACGTAAATCTCTAAACCGGTATCCTCTAGAGAGGTATTTAGAAAAGTATTAGAAATATTAAACTATAGAAGCTCGAGGTTAAAAAAAGTAGTAAACGTAAGGAATAAGCGAAGTAAACGCGTAGCGAGTATCGCTATATACGTATTAAGCGTAGACGCTTCTTACTAGTTACCTTATACTATATATCGAGCTTTAAAACGCGTAATCTTACCGTCCTCGTCGAGCTTATATTTCTAAACCTATTTAGTTAGAATAATACGCTAGTTACTTAGGCGAGGGATTACTTCTTACGTACTTTTATTCTCTAGCGAGGTTATCTTAGACTAGCTAGCCTTAAGAAATTCTTTATTATATAGATAAGCTAATATTCTACGTTAGGATTTAGGCTTTAGGGCGCGAATATATAGAGGGCGGACTTTAAAAGAGGCTACTATAGTAAAGGAAGCGTATAGCGGCTTAAAGAACTCCCGTAAGTCCGAGTAAGGTAGTAAGCTATACTCCTTAAGCGGGAAAATATAGGCGCGATCTTTTATACTAAGTAGTAACTTAGTAGCTTTAATAGCTACTAAGTTAACGTACTTAGTAAGGGGACGCCTATTTCGCGGTAGTAACTAACGCTAAGCGGGGAGCTCGGGCGCGTTCTCTATTAATACTACGCGAGCTTATTCTAAAGGAACGAGTATTAGAGGCTTAGCGGATAAAGTAATAGAAAAGGTCTAACTACTTAGTAGTAACGACTAGCGCTAATTAGGCTATAAGGCCTACTTATTTACGTCCGCTACCGGCGCCGAAAGAGCTTAGTCTAAAGAAATAAGTATCGGAGACTTAGTAGGCCTTTCCTTAGTAACTAAGGAATTCGCTTAGGTAGCGAGGGAATCCCTAGCGATATCTAGCGAAGTAATAATATCGTTAACGTAATTAGTATCGGTAACTAGTCTTATATCGGGAGATTCCGATAGAGTATATATACGAGGGTATTTAAGCTTTAAAATAACTAAAAGTATAGATTACGTAAACTAAGGTATTATTATAATACCTATAGAAGACGCTAGGCTAAGGGTACGCTTAATAGAGTTCCTAACTAAGGAGGCGTATACCCCTAAAGGTATAGAAGACGAGGCTAGGGGATAAACTATAACGTATAGCGTATATAGCGTTAAAGGGTACTATAGGCCTTATCTTAATAAGAGGTTTACTTCTAGCGTAGATAAACGCTAAGAAGTAGTAGTCTAGTTATTAACTACCTTAGATAAGGCTAGCTAAGAAACTAATATCTAATTAAATAATAGTACGGGAAGTCTTTTAGAGTACTAGACGCCCTTATTAATATATTTAAAGAAAAGTAGGGAATCTACTTAAGAGTAGAGGTTAAGGATCTCTAAAATCTAAGTAAGCTTAAGAGCTTCAGCTAGCGAATACTCTTCTTAAGGCGTAATCTTATCGTAGAAAAGGCGCTCGTTAAAACGGACGTTACGCGTACTAATAACCTTATTAAGAACGGGGATCTAGATTTAAAAGATATTATATATAATATAGCTAATTAAATAGCTAATATACGTATAAAGGGAAGCCTTATACTAGTAGCGATCCTATCCGAGTTCCTAGCGCGCCTAAAGAAGATAGGCTCTATAGCCGTACGCGTAGACGTTACGTTAGTTATTAGCGAGATATACTATATACTCTTTAAAGCGTTTTAAGGGAGAGGAAGTATATAATATATAATAGGTAACGAGCTAAGACGATAGTATCTAATTTAGCGAGCGTTAGGAGTAACGCTAAATCGGCGTTATATTATATAGATATATAGTAACGTAGATAGTCTCGCTAAGGAGTTTACTTAGTAGTTAAGAACCTATAAGTATTTTTATATATTTATTAAAGATAAGTTAGCTTACTCGCTTAGTAAGCCCGTTAGGCTCGTAAGTACGCGGTAGAAAGTACTTAAGGATAATACTATTATTTTTAGCGAACGTTTACTATAAAGATTAAGTAAAACCTTCTTTATTAACTATATTAGCTTTATTATCTATATAAATATAAATAATAGGAATACTAAACTAACGCTTAATACGCGTTACGAACGCCTTAGTATTAGAGATAGACTTAGGTACGGTCTTTAATACCTAAAGAAATACCGCTACGAACCCTAAAAATTCGTTTACTTAGATTTATACTTAATTATATCTACCGCTAATAAGTAGATAGAAAAGATTAACGCCTAAACGCTTAAATAATCTTACGGCCTTATATATAGTAAGTAAATAGTTAATTACTTATATAGCGCTAGATAGAGTATACGAAGTATATTCTAGAAGCTTCGGCGCGTTATTAGATAGCTTAACGTTAATTTACTTAAGAATATATTTAAGCGTAGTTTTACTTATATAACTAGTACGTAAATACTAAATAGTAGTAATTATATTATAAGGAATCGTACTCTTATATTAGCTTAAGAGATAAACTAGTAAAGGCTCTAAATTATAAGTAATATTAGCGAGCGATATATAATAGATAGCGCCTACTAGTAATATATTATCTACTCTCTCTATATAGAGTAGATTACTATTAAAAGGGAGCTCTTTAATAACGGTAGGTACCCCTAAGTAAGTAGTATATAAGGTATCGTTAAAGCCGTTATACTATACTCCGTTTACGCAAAGTATCTTTTAACTAACTATATTAAGATAAAAACCCTTAACGAGAGTAACCCTATTTAAATATAGGTTAGCTACCTTACTAGAGGGAAGCTTAAAATAACTAGCGAGTACGCGCTTACCCTAAGCCGCGATCGGAAAAGAGCTAGGACTAGTATAGATAGCCTTACCTAGCTTTATACGAATAACTTTAGTTAGGAGATTAATATCGTTAATAATATATAGCGTAGAACTATTATTAAGGATAATAGAGTTACGGAAACGCGAATTACCGCTTAAGTAAGTAGTAAATAAAACTATAGCTTACTTAGGTATAAGCTAAAAAATAATAGCTCCTACTTAATACTTATCGTTAAGTATAGTATTAGAGGAGGGAATAAGTAGGGTAGGCGTTATACTCGTTAAAGAAAAAGAAGTAGAAGCCCTCTATAAGGTCGAGCGGTTACTACGACCTCGGGAATTACCTCTCTTAGAATTACTCTACTACTTAGAGGGCTTAGACGAGTACTTAGCGGGGATAAGGCGTTTTAATTAACGACTTATAACTTAGAGTATATCTAAGCCTTCCTACCGCTTAAAAGTAAGACGGACTATAGAGGTAAGCTTATATAAAGGGGTCTTTACTATAACGTATTCGCTTATTATACGATAGAAAGCGAAGTAATATCGAAAATTAAAGAAATAAGTTACTTCTAAGACGTAGAAACACTTAATTAGCGTAGAAGAGGTAGCTAGGAACGGCTACTAACTACCCGCTTAACTAGTAGTAGCTATAGCGACGTTAGAGCTTATACGAGTATCTATAAGACGTATAATAAGCGTATAAGAGATATTATCGAGATTAAAATTAAGCTTAACTTAGCGGATAGGAAATTTATTAGATAAATATTTACTAAATTCTAGGTCTATACTACTATTAAGAATATCGATTAGGTCTTATAGTATAACTTAACTATCTCGAATAAGCTAAAGATATAGCGTATAAAAACGCGCTTAGATTATTCGCTAGGACTTAACTTAACGGACTAAGTCGCTAACGGTTCTAGCTACGGTAAGGACCGTACGATAAATATTAAAAATACTTAGTACGTCCTCGGTCGCGTTTTAACTATATACTTCGCGAAGGTACGAGAGTATATATCGCGGGATATAGTCGCTTATACCCTAGGGATAGGAATCGAACGCCTTAGCGTACGTAAGGTCCGTTAACGAAATACGTATTATATCTAGGAGTATAGTATACGTTAGATTAGGGCTTACCTAGGAAGACGCGAGCCTAACGTTAGACTCGAGACTTTTATAAACGACCTTATAGATAAATTTATAATATACTAGCTTAGACGCATACTCCGCTTCGATATATAGATAATCGGTAACGGCCTAGTTATATACTTCCTTACGTATTTAAGTAATAGGAGGGTTAATAGCTAGCGCGTATACGTTTAGGTCCCTATTAGGGTTAATATACTACTAGACGCTATACTAAGCTAACTAAGCTTCTATAGTATCGATCTACGGGAACTACTTATTAGAAGATAAAAGCTTCAGAAGCGTAGAGGATACGGCAGGCGTAGCCTATAGAGCGTTAGGGACGTAAGAGGATATCGCGTATAGATAAAGTAATTATTTAAGAATAAGATAACTAGATAAAATAACTTAAAAGTTAGATATTTAAGTAAAAAAAAAATTAATAACTTATCGTTAACGGGAAGTTTCTAGATACTAATATAAATCTCGAAGGAGTAGAGTATTTAAATAAAAGAAAATCTATTTAGGCTTATAACTATAGCATCTAATTATATATTAATTCTTCTATATATCTAACTAGCGGTATATAGCTAGGCGGAGTCCTAGATAAACACCGCAGGCTCATCACCTGATCTGAGCATGACATGGCACGTGACAGTGCTCATGTGAGAGTGCCATATACTGCCGCATCTCCTTCAGACGCATCACCAGTATTCAATGGGTGGCACTGGAGTGAATACGGAATGAACAGACAACCGTAGAAAATTCAGATGAATCTTGGCTTCGTTCCGAATACTGTAGTCGTGATAGCGAAGCACTCGTGCCGAGTCAGGCCAGTAACAGCCCGGTCCGGCACCCGCGCCATATCTCAACGTGATCTTCTCTCTCTCTCTCTCTCGCAATCTCTTCAGAACAGCCCGCCAGATAACCACACACCCCACCATCCTTTCTTCCTATCTTCCTCCTTTTCTTCTTCCTCCCTTCTCTTCATCTCCATTCAACCGCTTCGACAATTCCGAAAACCGACTGCTTCCACGTCAGAATCACTCGCGGGGTATTTTTTTTCTCGTCTCGTCTTCATTTCCTCGCGAGTCACACCATTCTTCGCGTTCTCAACTTTCCCGCTCGAACGTCCAAGTGCTCAATTACCCGGGGTTTACCCACTATCACGAACTCGCGTTTGCGCAACTTGGTCCCTGTGGTCCCTGAATCTGCCCAGTCAACTTGTCACTCCATCGTCACTCTCTATCTTCCGCTCTCAGCACTCTTTCTACAGTCACACTCAATTCGCCCCGATTCTCTCTTCTTTTCATTCCGCTTGTGTCCTGATTCCTAGCATTCCTCGCCTTTCCCATTTCTCAGATCGCTCTCCCCAATTCAAGTTTTTTCTTCCTGTTCTCCTCCCACTTGCACTGCTTCTTTCACTTTCTTGCCTCTTACATCGTTAATTCCCTTGACTTCTCCGTTGACTCCTCCACTTCGCTGCCCCTGATTTTCTCTCCGCCTCCGGAAATCTCTTCATTTTTTCCCCTTCTGCCCACTTGCATACGCTTTTCTTGCCACCATGGCCCCGTCGCGTCACGCCGCGGCCGGCCCGCTGTTCGCCAAAGACGAGCGCGTGCTCTGCTTCCACCACGAAATGCTCTACGAGGCCAAGATCCTTGACGTGCAGAAGGCTGACGCCGGCGGCGACGGCTACACCTTCAAGATCCACTACAAGGGCTGGAAGAACACGTGGGACGACTGGGTGGCCGCCGACCGCATCCGCAAGTTCACCGACGAGAACCGCGAGCTGGCCGCCCAGCTGCAGGCCCAGGTGCGCAGCCTCACGCAGAAGTCGTCCAAGGCCAAGGCCAAGGCTGCTGCCGCCGCCGCCGGGTCGGCGGCTGCATCCGGTGCGGGTGGCGCCGCCCCCGCGAACGCTGCCGCGCACGCTGGACTGGCGGCTGCCAACGGCGTCGATAGTGCGCGCGGTAGTGAAGAGCGCCACGGCGGCGGTGGCGGCGGCGGCGGCGGTGGTGCGGCCACGCACAGCGGCCGTGGCCCGCGGCGCGCGCGCGACTACGACCTCGAGCAGGAGGACGCGTTCCACTCGCGCCCGTCGATCAAGATCCCCGTGTCGGATAACATCAAGGCCCTGCTGGTGGATGACTGGGAGAACATCACCAAGAACAACACGCTCGTCCCGCTCCCCCACCCCCACCCCGTCGACGCCGTGCTCACGGACTACCTGGCGTTCGAGCGGCCCAACCGCCCCGCTGGCTCCGCGCGCCTGGATATCCTGGAGGAGGTCGTGGCCGGCCTGCGGGAGTACTTCGAGAAGGCTCTCGGTCGCATCCTGCTGTACCGGTATGTGTCACGTCACGGCTATCCATGAAACTCGCCTTCTTCTTCAATCGTGTTTCTAACTCCCTCTCCTTCGCTTTCAGGTTCGAGCGCCCGCAGTACCACGAAATCCTGCGGTTGTGGGAGCGGTCGCCCGATGACGGCCACAAGGGCCCGTGCGACACCTACGGCGCCGAGCACTTCTGCCGCCTCCTTGGTACGCACTCCCCCCCCAGCCCCCAAACTCCTTACCGTCTGTCTTTTACTCGGCCGTCCTAACCACTGCCTGCCTGTAGTCTCCCTCCCCGAGCTGATCGCGCAAACGAATATGGACCAGCAGTCCGTCTCGCGGCTGCGCGAGGAGCTCCTCAAGTTCACCGCGTGGCTCGCCAAGAACGCCTCGGAGTACTTCGTCGCCGAGTACGAGACCCAGTCGCAGGAGTACATCGACCGTGCCAAGGGGTTCTAGGAGGACTCCTCGTCGCACATTCCCATGGACCCCGGCTTCTTCAAGTGAAGCTCAGCCCGCCGTGCATTGCCGCGCGGGCGCTCTTCATCTTCTCGCTCTCTTCAGTCTTTCTCTACCATCACCTCCCGGCTCTTTTTTTTTTCTCTTCTTTCTAGATCTTGCGACTAAGCTTGACACATGCCGGCATCTTCGTCCTTTATAGTTCTCTTTTCTGCTGCTCGGTTAATCAATTCAATGGAGTTTACGGTTACGTTTCTCGTTTGTGGGTGTCGGTTTTTTTTTTTTTTTTCGCTTCTCTCGGTTGTGTTCATCCCCCTTCGCCCGTCATCTTTGGTGTATTCTTCTCTCTTGGTTTTTGGTGTCTGTATATCTCTTTTTTATCGTATGTTAGGTATCTACGTCCGGCATTCACCAGCATGTTTCTTTTCTTTTGGTATCGATGTGGTTGAAAAGGGGAAAAAGGGTTTCAAAAGAAAACGTCTTTTTTTCTATGAATACACTCCGCCGAAAAAGTTCAAATGATCTCGCAATGCCTCGGAAGGACATGCCATATAATACACAACGTACAAATCACCAAGCCCATCCTCATGCCCCTCCCCTTCCTTCTTTCTCTCTCTGGCCGCGGCGTCCGCACAACTCACGGCGCCGCCGGCCCCGCCCGTCCACGACTCTCCACGTAAAACCCGCGGTCCGGCGCCCGCGACGCCCGCACCTCGCGCGCCGTCATGGCGGCGCCCACCTCCTCGACGCGCACCAGCTCCTTCACGCTCATGATCATGCCGGCCGCGCTGGCCGACACCGGGTGGAACACCGTCTTCGCGCGCTTCTTCAGCCCCAGCGCGCCCAGCACGCCGCGCGTGCGCCGCGGCAGCCCGATCGCCGAGCGGTGGAGCGTGACCCGGAAGAAGGACATCGCGGGTGTGTGCGTGTGTGTGTGTTGGTCCGGGGGGTGCGGCCGAAGCGTCGGAAATGGAGTCCCGCTGGCTGTGTGTGTTCTCGCGCTCCTCGTGCCGTAACTCCGCGCTCAGCGTGTGCGTCGAAGAATAGGTCAGAGAGAGATGTATGGCTGCCCCAATCGCAAGACTTTGGAGTCCGTGTTTGCAGTAGATCCGATCAGGTCCGTCGGCCGTGTCCCGTAAACTGCAGGAAGAGAAGAGAATCTTTATCTTAGCATCATTCCAACGCGCGGGATCAGTAAGAAGTCGTTTTCTTCCCACACATCCACACCACACCACAACCCAACCAGACCGGAAATGTCCGCGTATATCTCGTCTTACCTGCTCAATATCTGCTTCAGTACTCGCTTTTTTATGTTGATCGCAGTCGTCGATTGCTCAACTTCGTGGAAAATTGGGAAGACCTTCACTTTTTGGATGTCACGCCAAAATCTCTCCCGATAAAAATCTCAATGCGTGGCAGAACATCGGCTAAACCCGGCACCTGCTTGTATACTTCTGGCCCCCTCAACCAGCCAGGAGCTGTCCGTCCTTTAATAAGGAACATATCAGACAAACGGGAATCCAGAGATTCATTCTTGCAAAAGATAGGAAATTATATTACAGCTTCGGGAGTTCAGATCCCACCACCATCAGTCGGCGCAATGTCCAACCCACCAGGCATCACCACGATCCGCAGCCGCTTTCACATGTAGTCACTTGTAGTTAAGCAGTAGCAAGGACAGCAAAGTCGGTAATTAAAAGATATTTATCATATAAAATGTGTAAAGAGGTTGAACAACATGAGAAAAGCAACCAGGGAACCGAACATGAAGAAGACAACCCCCGGAGATACATCTGCTAGCCAGACGGAAGTCCTCTCCTGCTCAATCCCGTCCCCTATCCAGTCCATTATGAAGTAAAAGAGGTAGGGCGTAGTAGTATAAAAGCGTTTCACGTCAAACAGCAAAGGTCAAGAAGATAAGAGAATCTTGTTTGAGAATTTTCTTGTTTTTTTTGGTTTCGTTTTTTTTTTCCTCCCAAAACCCAAGTCTAGCAGGCTAAAAGAAACAAGCACCTTACATCTGCACCTCCACTCTGCCCTCAGCACCCGGAGGTCCAGTGTGCAGGCTGGGGAGCAGGTAGGTGATATCATCCCAAGGGTGACGGTACAGGCCAGTGCGTAGTCTCTTCTGGTCGAGGTAGTGGGCAATCAGACCGATCGAGCGGCCCAGCACGAACAGGCCATTCAGGACACCCATACGCAGGTAGTCCTCAGCCTCATCGGCGGAGAAGGCACCGCAGTTGCGCATCAGGTCAACGAAGCACACAGCAATGCAGCCGTCAACGTTCAGGATCAGGTTATCCTTCTTCGAGGTCGTCACAGTCTCGACAGCCAGGGCATAATCAAGCAGCTTGTGCGAGGGGAACTTGGCGCGGACGTAGTCCTTGACGAGCTCGACACGCAGATCCGGGTTGTTGCGAGACTTGATACGGTGGCCAATACCGGGGATGAGCTTGTTGGCTTTGCGCATGCTGTCCACGAAGTCGCGGGGGCTCAGGCCCTTGTCGAAGGCGCGGGTGAACTCCTCGGCAGCACCGTCCAGAGCACCACCGAAACGCGAGCCAATGGTCAGGAGACCGCTGACCAGAGCAGAGATCAGATCCTTGCCAGCACGGGTGGTGATGATCGTGTTCATGGCACCAGACACGGCCGGACCGTGGTCGGCAGTGAGCATGAGAACCATCTCCAAGAACTTGGAGGCGTATTCAGGCAGGCGGCGGCGGAACCACAGCAGAGACATGACACCACCAATACCAATATCCTCCTTGAACACATCCGAAATCGGCATGCCAGCGTACAACAGCTCCTGGCCACGATCGTCGGAAATGGTGGAAATGAAGGCAGCAGGCTTGCGGATCAGGCCAAGCTCCTGGGCCCACTGGTAGTCCATGGGGATCTTGGGGACCATGGGCTCAGCGCGGGGAACAATGGTCTTGTCCTTAACAAGCTTGGTGTAAACCGACTTGACCATGGCAGGGAGATCCTCGAAAGTGTCGGGCACGTAGAATCCGGCCTCGCGCATCTTCTGGTTCTTCACAACAGCGGTCTCGAGCTGAGAGTTGGCAAAGGCACCGGCGTGACCGAACTGCACCTCGGTCTTGAACATGCTGGCGCAGGTACCAATGGCCCAGGCAACAATAGGCTTGGTGATGATGCCCTTCTTGACGGCATCGATAACCTTGTACTCCTCAACACCACCAACCTCACCGAGCATCAGCAGGATCTTGCACTCGGGGTCGGCCTGGTAGCGAAGCATGTGATCGATGAAGGTGGTTCCGGGGTAGCGATCACCTCCAATGGCCACACCCTCGTACACTCCGTCGGTGTTCTGGGAGACAATGTTGTTCAGCTCGTTCGACATACCTCCAGACTTGGAGACATATCCAACCGAGCCCTTGCGGTACAGCTTGGAGGCAACAATGTTGTCCATCATACCACCAGTGTTACCGATCTTGAAGCATCCCGGCTTGATTCCACCAACAGTGGCGGGGCCAATGATGGTGACACCCTTCTTCTGGGCAATGTGGGCAATCTCACGAGCACGCTAGATGTTTGTATACAAGGGCTATTAGCAAGCCGGAACAGAGCATACGACAACTTCCAGCAGGGGGGGGGGCAAAAGACTTACGCGCTCAGGAACACCTTCGGCAATAATGGCGATAGTCTTGATCTGGGGGCACTCCATCAGCTCCAGAGTGGAGCTGTACACACTACGCGACGAGGCGAAGTTGACAACTACGTCGACCTCGGGGTGCTTGGCCATGGCCTTGGACACCTCCTGGTAAACGGGCAGCAGAGTCTCGCTAGTTCCCCAGTACATCTTGCTCACAAACTGGCCACCGAAGGTGTAGATGATGCCAGCAACCGAAGGCGTGGACCGCTTGCAGATGAAGTCAAAATCCAGCATGCCCTGCACGGCTCTGGGTTGCAGACCGTAGACGAAGCATCTGGTCTTGTTGTGGAAGAGGGCGTGGTCAGGGAGAGGGCTCAGCGGACGGCTGGGAGCAGCGAAACGGCGGATGTTGTCGTTGGCGGACAGCGAGCCGGCGCCGGACGCAGCGGCAGCAGGGGTGGCAGCAACCATGATGAAAATGATTCGAGAGTATTAGACGGACGATTGATCAATTGGAAGCTGGATTGACCACGAACTGGGTGCGTGAGCAGAATCTGTTGGGAACAAAGACCTTGGGCAAACAAGTTAGCTAGTGAAGTTGGACGCTCCGTCATAAGACGACGAGAAAAGAAGCAATTAAAGAAAGGCAAAAACAGAAATGTAGAGCAAGTCACTGGGGTTCCATACCTTCTGATGATATCACGCAAGAGGAGGGAGAGATGTATTGTGAGGATAGATCACGGGAAGAAAGACGAAGGATGAGGAAATCGGATGGAATAAGTGAGAAAAGAGGAAGATGGAAAAGTGGGAAGAAGAACGGAGAGAGGTGATGGAAAAGAAATTTAGAGTGAAGCTTTCCGCTGAGATTGTGGGCTGGTTTCTGACGGACCAGCAAGAGAAAAACACAATGGGAAGGAAAAGTTGGCGGGGGGCAACACAGTGAAAGTCTCAATGGTGGGGTGAAAGGTTGGTTCTAGGGGTTGAGACGCCTGGAGCACGAGGCCACAGGTGTCCGGAATAGCGGTCTTGAAGTGAATCCAGAAACACCGGGGGGCACTGTAGGATATCGTCTGTGTGGAAAGCTAGCCCTGTTTGTGGCGGTTGCGATGGGGAAAGAGCTTGCTGTGACCGAATGGAAGGCAAGACCAACCTTGTCTTCCTGCCAGACAGATCCAAGACAAGCAAAAATCCACCCCCCAAGAGAAAACGAAAGAACCACCAAAAAAACCGAGAGAGGGAAGCTCGCGGACCAGGGGTGGGGCGAAAATCTGAGCAGGGGGAGTGCATGTAAATCAAATACTGAGTGCGCTCAATTGTTTTTTGAGTTTACACTAATGAACATCCAGGAAAGAGAGCATGGTTTTTACCTGAATACTAGGCGTATTCGGAACTCTGATCCATGAAATAAGCTCACCTCTTCCATCACGACAACCCAAGTATCGTATATCCGGAGTAAGAGCACTGCCTCTGAAAATCTTCACGAGATTCGTAAGGGGTTTCGAAGAGATAGTTCTAAATTTGGACGAGCTGGCTGTGATACGGGCAGTGGAGGACGACAGCGACGGCTTGGATGAAGAAGGCAGGAAGGGACGCCACCGGCGATTGTGGATCGAGCGAGCGAGCGTTCAAGAAGGCGAGACAAACGGGGAAAAGTGATGGGGGTTCCGTTGAGCAAGGACGGAAGTGAGGAATGCTCAACCGTTTTTTATGAGGTTGGAACGAGGTGATGATAGTGTTTCCAGGGATGGGTTGTGTGCGGGAAGACGTAGCGACACTGTCAGTGACGAACGGCACGACCGAGTGCTTCAGGTCCCCTGTGAACTAGAGCTGGAATCTCAACAGTGATGTCCTCCTCTGATTCCAATGTAACTCACGCAACTATCCGCGATTCAACGTTGGGGCAAAAAGAACACTCCAATTGACCAAGAGAAAAAATTGTTGTAAAAACTCCCAAGGGCCGGTACCGGTCGGTACTGGTGAGAAGCCTTCCAGGTTGGTACGGTGGAACCAGGGAATTGAAAAGGGGGAGGGGGTGTGCGTATAAGGAAGCTGGCGCTGTCAAGCTTTTGTGGGGATTGATGAGTTGAGTTGAGGACAAGCGCTTTTTGGCTGGTGATTCACCCAGGGGAATAAATCTTGGGTAGGTGTGCACATTAGGCCCAGCTGAGGACTCCCCCAACGGATTTTTCTTTCCTCGGGAGTTTGAGAAATGGAAAGTTGACGAACACAGAGATCGGTGTCGACATAACTGACTTGCAGAAACAAAAACTTAGCCGCATTTCGGACTTCAATCGATAAGTGCCCAGATCAAAAGCGACGTAACCCAACGGAACAGGTTTGGGCTGATAGGCAACGTCCACATGTTCGCGATGGCGATAGTTCGCAGGGCCGGTCGTGCCCTCAGATATCGGAAAGATAGACGGGAACGAGACACACCAATGGCTGGAGGACGTCTCGTCACTGTTCACCTGGTGTTCTCATGCAAACATGTGCGTAAATGATCCACGTTGTTTCGATCAACTGCGAAAAAAAAAAAAAGGAACAAAAAAGGAACAAAAACCACGGCGAGCACTTAAGAGCACAGCCAATGGCAAGCCACGAAAAACAGGGGGCCAGCCCAGGCCCAATGCTTGGCTGTCCAGCGCCCAAATAGACTGGGACCCCGCTGTAACAGCACTGCTGGACAAAGAGGGGATTTTCTCCAACAGTCGTCGATTGCGGGAGGCTCGGCGGAATGTGCTGTTCTTCAGTGGGCCTGTGAAAAGCACCCGGGTGCCCTATGAGCAACCAACCCCACTGATTGCATTGTTACAGCGGTGCCACAAGCCTCAAAAGGCACTGTCATATGCTGGGGGAGAAAAGGCTTGTTAGCGAAGGTCTGAACGCGCCGCACAGTACGGACGGCCGTCATGAGCATTCTCTCGTCGATTTTTTCGGGCCGCCAGATCGTGATATAACCTCGGATGAAGATGTGCTGTTGGAATCGAGGCTTCCCGCGTCTCAGCGATTGTGCATCAACTCATCCTCGTTCATTCACCACCTCCTTCCGTTGGCCCTCGCGTTCACAGCGTTTTTCTGTCTGTCCCGCTTGTGACTTTTCCATCCGTCCCGCCAGAAACTCTTTTTATTCGGGCCCCGGGGCCGAGTACACAATCAGAACCAAAATGCCTCGAGGGGTGGGATATTCGTATGCGCTTACCGGCCAGTCAGTTTATGTGTGCATGTCGCCTGCTGCTTCTGGCTGTCTTGCCTCGCCTAATTCGGCTTGCACCCTGTCTCTCACTCAGAGTGTGTTGGTCGTTTCCCATCCATGTCCGGCGGCCACAGGAGGAGCCACTCAACAAAGTCCGGAACATTGGAAGCATGGATCGGTCGGTCTGGGAGTTTTCGGGCAAGAGACCACGCGAGAAGCTCACTCACACTCCCTTGTTTATGAGAAGATATCAGCCCAAGCAAGGGCAAACTGTCTTTCCTGCAATGTTTGAGGACGGGGTTGGCCATGAGGCAGCGGACTTAAAGTCCGTCCAGTTGACATGTATCAAAAGGGGTTTTTTATCATAGGCAAAGCATACCTTTCTTGCTTTTCGCGGCGGAAGCTCTGTTGAGGTTGCTTACACTGCCTGTGCACGCCTTCCCTAGCGGCAGTTCGCACTTACACCGAGGCGGTGTGCGACACGCATGTTTGATTCTGCATGAACAGGCCTGTGGTGGTCACATCTATGCAGGAGAAAAACCACAGCTGACCCTGGAATGTGTCGACCATGTTGCTGTCTCGGGGGGGAGGGCAGATATCAGCCAGGGACTCTCATCACACGTGAGGCTGGAGCGGGACTCGGAAAGATTGACTTACATTCCAATAACCATATCTGCCAGTGCGCCATACAGTTTTTCTAGCCTTAGACAAAACCCGCCGCACATCTCATATCTCACCTTTTTTACCCCCCGAAAGGGAGGGCACCGCCAATCCCCGAAATCCGTGCCTCTTCCCCCGGCGAGATGCATCGGAGCCCCGATGGTGGCTGTTTGTGTCTTTCGGTCGTTGCCCCAATGTACCCTACCTGGTCTTTATCGGAGCGTTCACAGCGCAATCAGCCAATGAAGGGCCTGCAGAATGCTGTTGAAGTGGCGTATAAACAAACCGTTGGCTGTCTTCCCCGAGCCATTGTCCGTGTGGTTTTTTTCCTCGATCCTATAACTGGACCAGCCCCGATTCACCAAACAAAGAAGCAACCAGAAACGGCTTTCGGTGCCCCTCGCTCACATCGCCATTTTTTGTTCGCACTTGCTTGCTGGAGGTAAACCGTATCCAATTGTCTCCGAAAGCCTTCCGTGCCTCAATCAGCACCAGCCTGTGGCTTTGAAGGCTGTGAACACACACCAACTCCGGTTTTTTTTTTTGGCCGTATTGACGACTTCGCCCCGACCTGCGTGCGATAGAATTCCTGAGCTATTCCTCCACAGCAAGGCGTAGGATCAGCCTGCACCGACAAACCCGCAGAAAGCAGGGGTGTGCGTGGTGGAACGGAATGCGGCGGTGAGCGAGGGAAACCTGTTTGTGCGACTGGCGACATCCCCCTTTCTTTCTCGCCTTTTTTTTTCTTCTTCTCGTCTTTTACGACAAGGGGTAGGAATGTCGAAAAGAAGTAACCACGCTATTGTCGCCAGTAAAAAAGGCCATAAAGCCCGCACACGCACTTTCCCCAGATCAACCGGCACCAGAAGCCGCAACCCGCAATCGCAGGTTGCAAATGTCCTTTAGGATTCTTAGTACAGTAGTCGTCAGCCGCGATCGTCGTTGCCTTACCCAGGGATCCTCCCGTCGATGCTGTGATTTCCTGTCGTCCCCAACAAAGTCCAGAAATCGAATTGGAGTTTGCTCGCAGGTTGCCATGGCAAAAGTGGCCCCCTCCAAAAGAGGTGGTAGGGTAAAGTCAGGGTTAGTTCAATATTAGTGCTCGTATACCATTTACCTGTGCTATACTGGCTGTTATGGTGCTGTAATGTACAGTATAGTAGATGTTGTTGGCCAATGGCCAGGACGGGGGGGGTTGGGTTGAGAGACAAAGGGAGGGAAGACCAAAATTTGGTGGGGATCCAGGGATCTAACGATTGGCAGGTTTTTCCCCCAAAGGTTTTTTTTCCTGCTTGTTTCGAGAGTTGAAAGGGGGTGTGTCGTAATCGCAACATCTGAAGCAGTAATGACCGGAGACCAAGACGTGTGGAATCTATCGCTGGCCCTGTTGAACAGTAAAATTCAGGTCCGGCAGGAGTGTCTCTTCGGTGAATAGCAAGAAGCAGCGACATTTCCACTAGACTTCGATATCCCCAATGGTTGTCCTGTATAAGAGCGGCTCGTCAGCTTCCATCAGGCGATTGCAGGCTAAAGACAAGCTGTCTTTTTAGTGCCTTTTAGCGGTCTGAAGTCTGTTATTTTGGGTCGTAACGTTGGCCAGAGCACTTGGGCACCGAGTCCTCAAAAAAGCACGTTCAACAGCCACCTCCATTTCTCGTTGAGAACCACATGGTGGGGCTCACAAACGATTTTGCGCATGGCGAAAATCCGACGAACTTTGAGTGTGGTGTTGTCCGTACTCGTACTTCTTGGGCATTTTTGGTTCCGTGGATGTGGTGCACAAGTCGCCCAGGGAATGAAGCCAGGGGCATTGGCCGATAGACACACACCCCCGCCACCAGAAATCCACATTTCGTCAAGTCCACTATGAGCGGTGTTGTGTTAGCGACTTGTTCATTGTTGGATTTTCTTTCAGACAGCTCCAACAGAGCCCGAAAATCCAAACTCAGGGCCCAGACATTCAAATGGGGAAAAAAGAAGTCACTCACCTCTTGAGTCCAGCCAGAGTCAGGCCAGGCCAGCCTTGGAAATTAGCACTGTGTCCACTGTGAATTTTTCTCCCTTTTTCGTGTGGTGGTGGTGCGGTGCTGCGGTTTCGTTTCTCGCTGTTTCTCTGCTGGTGTCCGTGAACTTCCAGAGCAGAGGGAAAGCCCGACCGGTTCAGTTGCGAATTGCTGTTCCACATAATTCGTTCGTTTTTTTTTTCAACACCTGCATCCGTAATCGCATCTCTTCACCACTTTTTTTTCCGCTTCATCTTCTTCTCTTTTTCTTACTTTCTCATCATTCGGTTTTCTCTTGGTTGTTCTCTCCCATTGTTCAATCATCACCACATCTCCCTATTCGGTCTTCGTTGAGGTTAGTACTTTGCGTTCCGTCGATGTTGCAGCTCTCCCTACTGGCGATACTTGCCTGCTTTGCTTTTGGGGTGTGGAGGGGTACTAGATAGCAACAGAGCTCGCTTCAAAACAGAGCTCGTTAACACAGCACATCTCGACGATTGAAACCTGAAGCTTCACGGACCCTTTCGCTTCGTGTTTCTTGGTCGTGGCCAGAGCTATAATTGTTGTCGTTGTCTTCGCCCGTGGCCATTTTCCTGTGTTTGCTAACTTGTCAGTTCCGTTTCTCAGAAATACCTGCGTCTCAATATCCACTCGATCCTCAATCTCTTCACATACCTCTCACGTCTCACCACTCTCCGTAGCTTTCTGTCATGTCTGCCAAGTCGATCTTCGAGGCCGATGGCAAGGCCATCGTCAACTACCACCTCACCCGAGCTCCCGTCATCAAGCCCACTCCCCTCCCCACGCCCACAACTCACAACCCGCCCCCGAAGCTGGCCCGCTTGTACTTCCCCGAGGATGCTTCCGTCGAGTCGGTCCTGGATCAGGCCGAGTCGACCTACCCGTGGTTGCTGGCTCCGGGTGCCAAGTTCGTCGCAAAGCCCGATCAGCTCATCAAGAGACGTGGCAAGAGTGGCCTGCTGGCTCTGAACAAGCCGTGGGCTGAGGCCCGGAAGTGGGTGGCTGAGCGTGCCGGAAAGGAGCAGCTTGTCGAGACCACCACCGGTGTTCTGCGGTACTTCCTCGTAAGTGTTCATCTACCCGATGTTTGCGTGGGAGAGAAACCCTCCATTGGTGGACGTTGGTTGGGTCGGCGTCTTCTCCCGACGTAGGCGGACCGCAGCATGCCTGCCTTCATCCACCGCCGTTGTCTTCCGTTCTGTTGACTGACCACCATTTCTTCAATGCTTAGGTCGAGCCCTTCGTGCCCCACCCGCAAGAAACCGAGTACTATATCAACATCATGAGTGTCCGCGAGGTATGTTGCATTCGTCGTTCGTGTCCATGCTTTCACTGTCCGGTGTGCTTCTTTGTCTTGGGTCGTCCTGCTGGTTGAGTGTCCAGTTTCATGGTCATGGCCGAGTTCAATCGCCAGCAACGTGCTAGGTGGAAGAGATGAAATGAAGGGCAAATGTGGGCAGTCGATCATTGAGTTTTCGAGGGAAGACGGTTCAACTTCGAAAACCTCGACGGCCCGTTGCCCTTCTTATATTCCACATTTTCCCATTTTCCCTATTTTCCTGGTGTGGATATCATTTATGCTAGGCCCTGATGCAATCACGACTCCGGGCGAGCGGATGCCACGTTTGGACGGTCAGACTCCGCCAAATTTCAAAGAACGGCCCGCCTCAAAGCACAATGCCTGCATCTTTATTTCCACCCTCCCGAAACACCTCCGAAAGCTCTGGATAACTGTGTTTTGATATCGGGCCCATTTTGTTCTAGAAGTTTACTATACTCGCCTAGATTGCTTCCATCCTCGCCGTCAGCTTCACATCTCTGACCTGATGCTAACTGACTAATCTGTGTATAGGGTGACTGGATCCTGTTCACTCACGAGGGAGGTGTTGATGTTGGTGATGTCGATGCTAAGGCTGAGAAGATCTTGATCCCCGTGGATCTGAGCGAGTACCCCTCGAATTCTGAGATCGCTGCTACTCTCCTGAAGAAGGTCCCTAAGGGAGTTCATAACATCCGTATGTTTTGGCCCTTTCATCCTGTTCACGGAGCCAGCAACATCTCGACCATATATCAGCCAAGTCCCCATGCTAACCTTCACGCTTTTCCGTATTAGTTGTCGACTTCATTTCTCGCCTGTACGCCGTCTATGTTGTAAGTCGATCTTTACTCACCCCTGGGGTTTGTTTCCGGGGAATACCAGTCTCGTTATGATGCTAACCCCTTCTCTGTAGGAATGCCAATTCACCTATCTCGAGATCAACCCCCTCGTGGTTATCCCTAATGCTGAGAAGACCTCGGCCTCCGTGCACTTCTTGGACATGGCCGCGAAGCTTGACTCGACTGCCGACCACGAGTGCGGTGTGAAGTGGGCCATTGCCCGCTCGCCCGCTGCCCTTGGCCTGACCAACGTTGCCTCGCTGAACGGCGACAAGGTCAACATCGACGCCGGCCCGCCGATGGAGTTCCCCGCTCCTTTCGGTCGTGAACTGACCAAGGAGGAGGCCTACATCGCCGACCTTGATGCGAAGACCGGTGCCTCGCTAAAGCTGACCATTCTCAACCACTCTGGCCGTATCTGGACTCTGGTTGCTGGTGGTGGTGCTTCCGTGGTCTACGCTGACGCCATTGCCTCTGCCGGATTTGCCGATCAATGTAGGTTCCAAGCCCTTAAATGAAGACTGGATCGCGTGCATGGTATACTAACAGTATTTCTCCTTCCAATCACAGTGGCCAACTATGGCGAGTACTCCGGTGCCCCTACCGAGTCCCAGACCTACCACTACACCCGGACGGTGTTGGACTTGATGCTGCGCGCGCCTCTGCACGAGGATGGCAAGGTGCTGTTCATTGGCGGTGGTATCGCCAACTTCACCAACGTTGCCTCGACCTTCAAGGGTGTCATTCGCGCTCTCCGTGACGTTGCTCCTCAGCTCAAGGAACACAACGTCCAGATCTGGGTCCGCCGTGCTGGTAAGTTTCTCAGCTGTCCGAGTTTCTGTTTCGATGTTCCAGCCGGATCGTGGCCTAACTTTCTTTTTCTCCGCAATAGGTCCTAACTACCAGGAGGGTCTCAAGAACATGAAGGCCGCCACCCAGGAGCTTGGCCTAAACGCTCATATTTTCGGACCTGAGATGCACGTCAGCGGTATCGTTCCCCTGGCTCTCATCCCCGGCCGGTGGGAGCAGAACACTGTCGAGGAGTTCCGGGGTTAAATTATCGACCACCAAACAAAAAAATTCCAAAACGCAAAATACAACCACGGCGTCATGCTGTTACCCTACATGCCTGTACTCTCCCAACAGCCGGAGTCTCTCTTCAATTTCCCCTCCTCCACCCACTTACTGTCTTAACTTGATATATCTTGGGTTCTCTTTTTTAACGTCTTCCTCCTCTATAAATTATATTTTATAATCTTCCGCCTCAAACTTCTTCATGTTTTTAACTCCTAATTTTCCATGTCTTATCATGATAGATATATCAATGCGTGCACTGTGAACTGGTTGATAACGGGTGCCAGGTTAGTTCATAGGACCCGCTGTAACTGTGATATATGTGCGTGTAAAAAGGAAGCTCGCCCAGTTGAGCGGGACTTCTTCTGTGCTATCTCAGTCCCAAGAGCCAGATCCATACCATCCAAGCTCATGGAAGTGTTTCCCGGAAGTCAGGAGCAGTAGGGTCGTCAACCGCCGTCGTCGTCCTTGGAATGCTTCATGAATACATATGTTCCTCGCCGATGCCAAGTCCCGACCCGTACGCACGTCCAAGGTCCGTCCGTCCTGGGGGACCTCAAGATACAAATATTTGACGAGCACAGGTCGGGTTATATCAGCACACGTACATATACTTAGACAAGACAAAGTCGCCGCCATGCGAAAAGGGTTCGAGCGTTCTCATCGTTGCACACAAGCACCAGCGAGCAAGCTAGCTCTCTTGCCCCCCTCATTACTACCATCAAGTTACCTGTAACCAAGCTGCCAACACAACTCCAAACGTTCCCCCCCCCTTTCGCATTAATTAGTCTCCACGGCACCTCTCCACCCCTGAGATTAAAACAAATAATCCAGCAAAGTATATAGACTCCAAGCAGCAAGGTGTACAGAGCAAAGCAAGGCAAAGGGCACGGCTATGCACCCAAAGAACAGAAAGCAACGGACGATACATAAGTCAACAGGGAGACTTGAAATCACAGAAGCACACATATCTTTACAGTGAATGAACGCAAAAGCACAGCACGGGCGTGTTCAAGACAAGACGAGAGGAAGAAAAAGAGAAAGAAAAAATGAAGACTGGTTTACTAGATAGAGATATAGTATCAAAAAAAGGGAAGAAATGAAAAAGAAAGGAAAAACGAGAGTACAAAAGAAAAGGGGAAGCAAAAGAAAAGATACATAAAAAATGGGAATTGGAAAAAGCAAAGTCCAGGTGTAGTTGTGAGTTATTATCGTTAAGGGTTTGGTGGTTTCAGGAGGGGGGGACAGACACATGAAGTCTCTCGCATCCTCCTCTTCTTGGGCCAAGATGGTATATCGTAAGCTTTTGGGGTATTTTTGGTGAATATATGTGTTGGTCGTTGGTAAGCACTGTATACAAGGTTTTTACACCAGGAAGGCAGCGATAAGAGGCAGGGCCAGGGCAAGAATGGTGGGGCGCAGGAACGAGCCAGCATCGTCCTTGTCGGCGTCGGTAGCAGACGAGGACGGGCTCGAAGAAGTCGATGACGGGTTGCTGGTCGCGGTGGCGGCACCAGGGATGCTGAGCTTGTTGATGCCGGGCAGGTTGAAGCTGTCGTCGTCAACCTTGACGACCTTGACGTCGGTCACCTCAATCGACTCACCGCCACTCTTGACGTAGACCTTGTAGGTGCTGGACAGGTCGGAAACACTGACAATGCGGCCGACGGGGGCAGGCTTGACACCCTCGGCGAGGATATCCGCCGAGTCGTCAGACGGCATATCGGGGATGACGAACTTGTTGTCAAAGCCCTTGGTGGTGATCAGCTTGGCGTCGCATACGGGGGCGCTCGGCTTGTCGGTCGAGGCCTTGACCTGCTGCAGCTTGGCAAAGTCGACATCGGCGTACTGGTTCATCAGGGTGACGTAGTCCTCGAGCAGGGTGATGGAGCCATCGCTCTCGACCTGGACAATTCCGTAGTTGTTGGGCTCCATGGTGTACTCGTACACCATGCCGCCGGAGAAGATGAAGTTCATGTCAGGGCCGTAGATGGTGCCAATCTCGGAGAAGGCGCGGGGAGTGACCTCGTTGCAGCCAAACTCGGAGAAGAAGATGGGGACGGAGGAACCCTTGAAGCCCTTGACAAGGTCGGCATAGGTCGAGCTCTCGAAGGTGGCATTACCGCACCACGAGTACGAGTTCAGGGCAAAGATATCGGCGCGCGACTCGTCATCGGTCTCGCTCTTGATGGAGCAGGTGAAGTAGTTGAACGTGTCGAACAGGACGCTGCGGACATCGGCGGCGGAGTAGCCAATGGGGATGTAGCGGTCAGAGTGCTTCTTCATGTAGTTCTTCAGGTCGCGGATAACGGCACGCATGTAACGCGGCACAAACTCAATGGTGTCCTCGTGGTCAATGACCTCGTTACCGGCGAAGAAAGCCAGGGTGTTGGGGTAGCTCTTGAACGCCTCGACGATGGCGAAGGTGCGGTTGAGATAGGTGTTGTAGTAGCTGGTCCAGGGCTCGAACGAGGTGAGAGACTCGCCAACCTTGGGCGAGTTGACGTCGAGAATCATGTAGATACCGGCAGTGTTGAAGATGCTGGCGCAGGCATCGTGGTTGATATCGGGGGAGAGGTTGTACACACGGATAGTGTTGACACCCATGGCCTGCATCAGCGAGGCATCACGAACGCAGATCTCCGAGTTGCTGAGGGCATCCTCGCCACTCTCGGGCTTGTAGCCGGCCGAACCACCGGGCTGGTAGTCCATGCCAACAATCTGGAAGCGGTATCCAGTAGAAGGGTTGACGAAGGAGACGCCCTGAACCTCCAAAGACGGGACGGCAGCGACGAGAGTCGCGCCAAGGGCGACGAGAGCGGACTTGAACTGCAACATGGGCAAACGAACAAGGGCACGGTCAGTACAAAGAGAAAATAAAGTGGTATGGCAAAGTATTCTAGAGAAGAGATATAAGAGAACGGAGAGGGTTTAAATTCAAATCAGGAATGGGCTGTCTCGGAATATATACGAAGGGAGTGTGTTGGAGGGAGGAATCGCGGTCATCAAGATGACGATGACTAAAAGACAGAGACAACCAGAGACAAATCCGGGGTTGGTGTCTTTCTATCTGCATCTGAATGATATACACTTTATATGAAAGGCGCCACCATATATCTAGGGATCGCAAGCCACATGGCGGAATTGGCAGAGGCCTGTGTGGTGTCGAGATCGGCGGATGGGGAAGGGGCAAACACCCGAGGGAGAATACAGATCCTCCAATAAATGATGCGAACTTACAAGCATGTTTACAGTTGAAATAGGATCGGTTCTTTGATTGTGATTTGAAAAAAGGGCAGGTTTTCGGAAATTGTTGGTATTAAAGACGTAGGTTAAAGTTTGAGGGAGTGGCTATCACCGCGGAAAAAAAAGAAAAAAGCCGGCAGCGAAAATGAAAGAACAAGAAGAGAAGATTGAAAAAAGATTGTCTGAACGAGTGACGAGAAAAAGAAAAATCAAGAGATCAAAGCGAAGTGGCTTCTAACTCGCGATTGATAAAGCAATCGATTGGCGTGGGAGGAAGAACCAGAAAAACGAGAGTGAGGAAGGAAAAGAGAAGAGAAACAAGAAGGAACAAAAAGAAATCAAATACAAAATCAGGAGAGACGCGATACGAGATTTCGGTTGGCTGTAGCAGCTGCTGCAAGGACACCACGGAAAGTCTTGTCCTGTTCCACTCTTTTGAAGAACAGGCAAGGGCCAAGAATCAATGCGGGAAAGAGAAAGGCCGAGGGGGGGAAGGGGGAAGGAGCAGAAGGCAAAAAGTGGGCGATCTTTCTCGCTGTCACTGCCCCTTTGAGGATCGGTTCCTTGGGTGGAAGGCAGGGGGGACAGCCAAGGAAGCTGCGACCAAGAGGGTGGGAGCAAGCGCTAATATTGGTGCGAGTATCTTCGTGGTCTTACACGATTACCTCCATTGTCAACTTCTCGACAGGCAGGCGGAACTCTACTGTACGACTTGTGCGCCGTTTGTCCGTACTCCTTCATGCTTATCTCTTCCAGCGGCGGCCTCCTCGGACCTGCCTGTGGATGGGCAGAGAGGAATCTGCCAGTGTTTCGTGTCACCAGCCACGCCGTGCACACGCAAAAGGCCCTTTGATTTCATCTTTGTGGCAAAGCAGATTCATCTGTATAACACTGTCCATGTACGAGTACAGCTACAGAACGGCACACAAATCCTTCGAGGACGTGTTCCGTCGTGCCAAGCGATGGAATGCACAGAACAGCATGTGCGGTAACTGTGCGAGTATGAGTGTGTCTCTTGACGTGAAGGCGGGACAGGACAGGACAATGGTCGGTCAGGCATCATCCAAAACTTGGGAGTCTTACCGTGGCATCTCGATTCGCAGATCAGGACTTGGCCTAATGGTGGAAGGTTCCCTTTCATCCATTCTCTTCTCAAAACAAACTGTCTCACTACATTCGTTGCTGTTCATTCGGCGTGTTGTCCAAAGACTGTCACACAGAACAGGCGGCCTCTCCATCTGTGCAGGAACAACCGCTGAAGTTCAGATATACCGCGTCGGTTGAACCTGACGGACGGACTCACTGACTGACTGACTGACTGACTGACTGCATGAACAAAAGTGGCAAAACAACAGAAACTCTGCGGCTCCGTCCCAGCAGAAACGCTAGTCTCTCCAGGGCCCTCCCATACCGTTCCTCTTTTTCTTGCTTGATTCCCCTGGCGCTATGCATGCTTTAGAACAGTAGAACAGAAGAAGAGGCAAACACGTGCTGTGCTGCGAGGATGCTTGATTTGGCCAAAATCACTAATCCGTATTCAAGCATAACTTGCGCGCGCGACACTATTGACGATTTCACAGACCTTTCGACTGCTATCAAAATTGGAAATTTCCCTATACGGACTATAAATTCTGACATGTTTGTGTGTCTCCGGTCCATAGGGCCACCATGATGGAATCTCGCTATCTGATTTAACATGGGCATGGGGTTCGGTCATCTGAAATACGAGGTCTGGTTTAATTACCTGTTTTCTGACTTCCCACCACACATGCACGGGTGGTCGTTCATAAGAGCCCAACCTGGGAATGGTTAATTACCCGTACGGTGACATTGGCTGTTGGTTTTTCTGCTTTTTTCTTGTCATGGACATTTGCAGGCCCAAACTCTTTTATCCCCAGATCCCACTGCACCCAATTATCTTGCGATTTCTCCTTTTTTCCTGCACATGCAGACCTCCCCCCTTCCCACGGGGCCCTCTTTTTGAGGCGGAGCATGAAAGAAACCTCCCTCCCCCCCCCAACCCAGAGCCGATGACTCCAGGTTTTGTCCTTCTCTTGTTTATGGGTCCTGCGTCGTTTCGCGCTTCTCATCATGGGTCTGAAGCAAGCCTTCGCCACCAAGACCGCCAGGGACACCTGCTTGCAAACTTGGCGGCCCCCTTAACAATGCCGGGAAAACTGCGCTTCAACTCCTCTCTCGCTCTCCTGTTCTGCCGTGTCGTGTTTAGGTTCCCGCCCCCAGTCGGTTTATACGTGACGCCTCCTATGATCGCCAGTGTCGAGTTTATCTTCATCGGTGCACTTAGTTCTGCAGTCTCGGTTAACTCTAATAATAAGCTACACATATCTTTTGTAGCTCAGCTGCCAAAAGGCATAGATTTAGTTGTCACTTCGTACTCCAATTGCAGGAGCGAGATGTGGTGTGGCGTGATACCAAAACTCTACCATGGATGGTATGTCATCCAGGAGGATGTCTTCCCGATGAATCTGTAGAAAACCGCGCGCGCAACTCCTATGTATTCGCTCTTGAACAGCCAAATCCCCTCCTGAGCTGCTCCTCCAGAATATATCTGGATGGGTTTTGGTGGACACCCTATGGGAACTGTAGAAGCATAACGGCTTCTCTCTCGGGGACAAACAAACAAGAAAGTGAGTTATTTGAAGGGCCCGGTAAAGCCTCCCAGGTGAGCTCGGTAATAGCAAAAAATATTGGCTTGATGTTGTTGTGCATGCGCATGATCTCCAGATCAGTTTGCACACAGTTTCGGACCCTGATATTGTTAGGGTTGGATAAGGGTTAGTGTTCCGCGCCCCACCATTCACCCCACCACTACCTACAGTACCTATCGAAGCTTTGCTCTTGAGTAAAGCATCTACTATTGACTCTTCCTGCCAAAACCACATGCAGAAATTCAAGCACGATCACCATGGTATGGCCGATCTTTTTTTGTCACATTGGACGAAGATGTTCATATATTCTAAGACACGGCCTTGTCCACTAACTTCTCTCAAATCTAGTCGAAACAATATCTAAGAGTACACTCCATAGAGAATGGTAAGTCACAGCTGCCACCAGCATCATAGCTCCAACCCTGATGTAAATGGTTATGCACCATATGCTCACACCCCCTCGTCTATAGGCAGTGATGTCTACGGAATTGCTGTAACCTCCAAAGCCCTCATAGTGTCAGGCAAGACCTCCAGCATCTACGTCTACAGCACCACCGACCCAACATACCCGCTCATCCAGACCATCTCCAATGCCCACGCCGCCGGCAGCCACCACCTGTGCGTATCGCGCAACTACTCAACGGTGGCCTCGGTTGGCTTCGACGGCATCTGCAAAGTGTGGAAGGTGAACCCGGACACCAGCGAGCTGGCCGCGCAATGCGTCATCCCGCTTACCCAAGCCGCCGCCGCCGGTGGCGGCAGCACCGAAGACGCCGCGCTACGGCCGTGGGCGGTGACCCTCGACGAGTCCGGCCGCTTCCTGGCGTGTACTGCAGCTGATGGCCGCATCCACGTGTTTGATGTCCTGGACCCCGCGGTGCCGAAGGTGGCGGACTACGATGTTGGGTTCGGTGGCGGCGAAAACAGTCTCGGTGTGTCGCTGGATTGGAGCCGCGATGGCGCGCTGTTGGCAAGTGGCCATGCCAATGGAAGTATCTTCGTGTTCGATGCCCGGTCGCAGCGTTTGTTATACACTTTCACAGGTACGGGAGTTTCCCCCTTGCACCCACCAAAGAAGAGACTGACCGAAATTGCACCCCGGCTAACTCTGTCCCCTCTCTCTTTGTTTCCCCCCGCTACAGGTCTATCTAAATGCATCCGCTACCTGTCATTCTCGCCTGGCGGCACCCGCCTCGCAGCCGCCATCGACAACGGCGTGATTGCGCTGTACGACGTCAAGCACGGCGAGCACATCGGCAACCTAACCGGCCACACCGGCATGAGCACGGCCGTCGACTGGAACTCGTCGGGCGAGTACCTGGCCAGCTGCGCCACCACCGCCAGCGTCAAGGTGTGGTCGGTCGACAGTGGAATGTGTGTGGCTACGCACGGCGAGTCGGGCCAGTTCATGTGGGCGGTCAAGTGGATGCCCAAAGTCGGGAATACCGAGTTCTTCTGCACCGCGGCCATGTCGGGGACGATTACTATCTACCGGGAAGCGTCGGGGGCGTAAAGGGGCAATATCAGAACTACGTGTGTCCATGAGCAGTTATGAATACCCCAAACCAAAAGTTTACGATTCTTTATGCATGAAATCGCATTTCCATTTGGGTTCTGTGATAGTCACAGGTAATTAGTTTAAGTAAGGAGGCGTCAAACGCAAACGTTGGTGTCCAGATGCTCGTAGCCGTCTAACCACAGATAAACAAACATATCTATCTCGAACTCTATCAATCGCTCCGACCCAGCCAGCCAGCCAGATATATGCTTTTATAGATCACGCGTTCAGCCAAGCCAATGCACTCCTGGTAGCCCTTTTTCAACCCAAAATCGCCGGCCCGTCCGACAGGCCTCATTAGAAACTCACATCAGATATATACTAGAACCCTCCTTATGCGCCATAGATAAACGACTCGAGCTCGGCATACGCCGCGTCAAGGTTGTCGTTGGTGATGATCTTGTCGTGCACGCCGGGCTGCTTCGAGTACTCCAGCTCCAGAGCCGCCTGCGCCAACCGCTTCTGGATGCTCTCCTCCTTCTCGGTGCCGCGGCCGCGCAGGCGGTACTCGAGCGTCCTGAGCTCGGGTGCCGGGGGCTTGATGAACACAAAGCGGCAGTCCATGCCTGAAGTCTTGATCTGCTTGACGCCCTGTAGTAGTGAGAGGTGAGGGGTGTTAGGACATCTGTCGGGCCTGCGCACGCGCACGCGCGCACATGTGTACGTGGATATGCATGTGCATGGGAACGGCCGCCCGACGGGGATCACGGCGCCACACTAACCTCCATCTCGATATCCAGAATCACCACCTTGCCCTTATCGCTCAGCTCCTGGATGGCCATCTTGCTCGTGCCGTAGCGGTTGTCGCCAAACTTGGCGTGCTCGACGAAGCCGTCCTTGGCGATAAGCTTCTCGAACTCGGCCATGGGCACGAAGTAGTAGTCGACGCCGTGGGTCTCGCCGGGGCGCGGCCCCCGGGTGGTGTGCGATACCGACAGCGTGAACACGTCCGGGTGCGCCTTGAAGAGTCGCTTGTACAACGTGCCCTTGCCGACGCCCGAGGGGCCGGAGAGCACGATCGGTCGGCGGTCCTTAGGTTTCGATACTAAGACAATTCATGGAAGGGTTCTGTTAGAGCTGTTCCGTGTACATTCTGTCTTGTTCTGGTGTCTTTGGGGCATGTGTTTGTTGAGCTTCATGTTTTCTCTCTATGGTTGGGCTCAGTCTATGTAAACAGAGACTCCAATGCAACGTGAGGGTGTGATAGCTTCGAGAAGTCTAGAAGCTGCCTTTCAAGCTTAGGGGTATAAGGGACAACGACTCACCAGGCGCCATAGTCAATGTTCTAGAGTAGATACGAGGCGTATTTGAGAGGAGTCGAGGAATTGTTGATCGTAGAAGTGGTTTGAACTGGCAAGATAAAGATAACGACATGGGTGAAAGCTAAGGGAGGGACCGGTCGAGTTGTTGGCAAGAGGTGTATCATTCATGGGTCGTCAAATGAGGACGGAAACTCTATAGGCGGTGAGGGGAGTGTGGGTGGTACTGGAAATTGCCGATTGAAATTGCAGGTGCGTGCTAAGGAGTTTAGGGGGAGGGGGGAACAATGTACTGTATAGGGTTAGGGTTGTGCCTGACAACTCTCGCTCCACTTCACACCAAGGCTTCGATGAAAAGATTAAGCTTGATGCAAGGAACCACCATTTCGTAACTGGCTGAAGCTGTAAACTAAGGTTTCCAAAAATTTCACACTCGTACAGGTCGAATTGGCCTTCCATATCACCCGTTAAAAGTTGAAATTAGTGCAATATCTGGGACTGGAATCTGTATGTCGCTTATCTCTGGTACTGAAACCGTTTTCCGTGTACCATCAATTTTCTGATCTTCACCCCTCCACTCTGGATCCCGTTTTGCATAGGTGGTATCAGTTGCAAGTGAACTCACAATCCGGCATCAATTTCTCTTATATATCCTAAAAGAGCCGACATAAGGCGGTGTATCACCTCACCTCCAAACTCCCACAATGTCAGACGACGAAGCGGATCCCGAGCTCCTCGAGCTCCTGCGCCAGCACTTCCTAGGCAAATCCACGCGCGACGAAGACGCCGATACCGGCGTGCTGGAGAGCGCTGAGGATGTGTACGATAACTCGATTGACGTTGCCATCGACATGCGCTCGACCAAAGCTGCGGCCGAGATGGTGTACTCACAGATAGTGGAGAAGAACTTCACCACGGCTGCGTGGGCGGACAACGAGCTGCACCCGAAGACCCGTGATGAGTCCACCGTGGCGTTCATATTCACGATGGATCTGCTCAACTTTTCCTTCTGGAGTGAGCTGCCCGAGGACGAGCGCTGTGCGATTGAGTATCGCGGGAAGCGCTGGACTGGGTACTGGAGTTTGGTGGCGGCGCTGCAGCGGGCGCTCGATGAAGGTGTGTACATATGCTCTGGTACTGAGTGACGTGCATGCGCAGACAATTCAAACAGCTGACATCACCTGAAAGATATCCCAATCACAACCCCGGACTTCTGGCAAAGTGAGGACGAATGCAACATGGATTTGATGAAGCACGTGTTCCGCTCAACAGGCAAAGAACAGTATCCCATGCTGAAGCAGCGGCTTGCCTGTCTGCGGGAAGCTGGCACAGTCCTGTACGAGGTAAATTGACAAGTCCGTCCCGACTGATACACACGGTATCGTGACCGCCATTGGCACGGGACGAACAAAAGATCTGACCTGGTTCTACCCGTCTGCTAGAAATACTCGTGCAGCATAACCGGTCTGGTCAAGTCGGCCAACAACTCCGCTGCGCGGCTGGTCAACACACTCGCCCGAGATTTCCCGTGCTTCCGCGACGAGTGCAACTTCCCGGGCCGCAAGAAGCCTGTGCGCCTGCTCAAGCGCGCGCAGATCCTGGTGGCCGATCTATGGGCCTGCTTCGACGGTGCTCGGTGGGGCGAATTCTCAGATATCGACAAGATCACGATCTTTGCCGACTACCGGGTGCCACAGATTTTGTCGTCGTTTGGTGTGCTTTGGTACAGTCCGCCGCTGGTGGCAATGATTGCGGATAAGAAGTTCCTGGAGAGCGGCGGTAAGATGGAGGTGCAGATTCGAGGTAAGACTCTTCTTCTTGTAGCTCTTTGTTTATACGTTATTATGTTTTCTCTCCCACTGGAGGCGCGGTTGTTTCTTTCTAACGCCCCTTGATATTCACACACACACACGAACAGCTTGCAGTATTTGGGCGGTTGAATTGCTGAAGCGCGAGATCATCCGCAAGCACCCCGAAGCTAAGGTCAACGCAGTCCTGATCGATTTTTTCTTGTACGATTCCATGAAGCAGCTGGAGGCATCTGGAAAAGAACACATGCCACACCACCGGACCAGGAGTATATGGTACTGAGAGGATGCTCCTCTCAGGTACTCTCTTTGACAGAGATTTGGATCTTCACCACCTCATTGTTTTGCTGGCCACCACAGTATTATTTCCCTAGACTCATCTAAAGCTAGTATTAGGTCCGGCCCCGACCGAGGATTAGAGATTCCTCATGCATAAAACTACACAATAAATTTTGAGTGACACGGTGATACACATCTGGTGAACCTTTCTTGAGTAAGTGGGTAGGTACTGTTACAAGCACTGAAGAGACACACACTATGGTACAATCAAGCCATGAAGTTCCAGCAGGACAAAGAAAAAAACCAAGTTCAAGCATCCCGTTAACTCCATAGAAGGACGACCAGACCGACGGAATCCAGTCACCCAGCATATTGAAAAGCATCAACACCAAATCAGCATCCGGCAGTGCAGCCTAGAAACTGCCGCTGTGCTGCTACTACCCTGACTACGAAGACTCGACCGTTGTCGAATTAAGAATGTAGTCGATATGCGCCTTTTCTATGCTCGAGTTCCCCTTGGCCTCCTCCCGGAGAATCACCGCAAGAACCTCAATGGGCGGGCTCAAGCCGAGGCGCTCGGCCCGTTCCCAGCGTTTGAGGCGCTGGATGCCGACGCATGGCTAGATGGCGTGGAGTATTGAGAGATTAGCATGCTGAGCAGACAGAAAGATGGGAAAATCACGTTTGTGGGGTGGGTGAGTGAAAGGGACTTACCCCGTACTGCGAGCTCACGTCGAAGTACCGCAGAATCATCTCAGACGGCGTCAGGTCTTCCTGGTGCACACGGGGAGCCTTGCGCAGGGCCTGCAGGCCGCGCCAGTACTTCGAAAGCTGGGCATCAGACACCGCCTCCGCCCGCACCTCCGCCTCGCTCTTCTCGACCGCAACCTCCGGCTCTTCCTGCCCCTCCTCCTCTTCCTCGACCTCCTGCTTCTCGTCAACGTCTGCTTGTTGTTCCGGCTTCTCGTCTCGCGCGGGCTCGGCTGCCGGCGGAGTGGTTATCGCAGGGACGTCGCTGAGCACGGCTTTCTTCGCATCGAGGGACGCCGTCTCGCGCTTGGTCACCCGCATCGAGAAGCTCAGCGTCGACTGGCCCTGGCTCGGCCCCGTGCTCGGCCGGCCGCCGGATCGCCGCTTGGGAGCCATTGCTGCCTGGAGTGTGTGCGTGTGTGTGGATGTGCAAGGGAGGGAGGAAAACGGACTCGTCTGTGGTCGAGCCTCGAGGGTTCAGGATATCTTGCGAATAGGTATTTCTGGACCGTATCAAAATTTCGGATTGTATCGAGATGTTGAGACCTTGGGGAGAGGTAATGATGTTGCATGTAGACGAAGAGCGTTTGTATTCGTATATTTACAGGTGATGAAGTTGAATAAGGGTTAACGGTTCAAAATTGGTAGTGTTTACTACAGAATGCTGAATGCCATGGTAACAGAAACAAGCGACAGGGATCAGACAGCTTATCATTGGCTAGAAATCACCCCACAACCCTAACCCTAACAACATGAAATGGATGTAAAGTTTGAATGGATTTACTTCAGAATGCATGTGATACGAATTGATTATATGGGTGCTATATTACTATGTATGGAGGAAGAAGGGCTGATATAGGAGAAGGGGAAACGGATCTTAAGAAAACGAGAGTCCGAGAACATGCACCCATTATAGGTGCAAGAGCACAGCTATCTTTCATGCAAGCCGTAACATTTCTGAAAAGATAGCCCATCTACTCCTCTGACTTGAATATACCTGTAAGTGTATCTTCAACCATCCATCTATTAGTTATGATCTACTTGGCGACTACCTCAGGTGACGTATTGAAGTCATACACCTCTTGATATATGTTCCGCACCTGTATTAACCAAAGCAAGCAGAGAAAATGAACATGTAACAATAATAAGGGAATATAAAGAACCAAGAGGGTACACCATTATAAGGCAATTATAAAAACTTTCGTTTCTCATTTTCTTTTTTTTACAATTAAAGTTTTTGATGGGAAAGTCAAAGGGGAATAATAAAACAGGCAGATACTGCCATGAACCATAGCTGCCAGGACCTGGAAAGGAGAGCCAGACACCCAAACATGTTAAAGGAAAACAAGAAATGGAAAGAGAAAAGAAAGAAAGAGGGAATTAAGAAGAAATAGTCACACCAAGCACCAAGAGCCTACTCATGTAGCTATGATAGCCACCGGAGCGGAACATACACCCAGAATCCAGAACACTTATGCACCACTTTAGTATCCGTTGAGAGCACCGCGTTGCGAGCCGCGGCTGAGCTCGCGCTCGGCGGCGGGGCTGATTGGCCGACTGGCCTGGGTGCTGTTCTCCTTGAGGGCCAGGAGCTGCTTGGCGCGGAACGTCTCGTAGTGGATCTGCGAGGTGGTCTCAATGAGATCCTGGAGGTGTGTCCGGAGGAGGAAGTTGCGGAGGTAGACAAATTCGCAGTGGTTCTCATCCTCAACATTGATGACACCCCACCGGTTCTGGCGGCCGCGCACCTGCTTGCCGTTGACAATGATGGACTTCTCCGATCCGACGACAGCGAAAGGAATGAGGCTCTGGAAGGAGAGAAAAAATGCTTGTTAGCTGGGGTTTTGGAAATCAAGGCATGGCATTCATCAACCGAGAAAGATGGAGTACGCGAGGAATAACAAACACATACTTTGATCTGAGCGTTCATCACCTTCTCCTCGTCATCGAACTCCTCGTTGTCGTACGGGTACATCTTGAGGTTGTGGAAGGCAAATTCCTCCTTGATTTGCTCCTTGAAGGCGCTGCGCTCCTCCATCGTCAGGGTATCGGCCTTGGCGACGACAGGAACGACGTTGACAACATCCGACAACTTCTTCAGCACAACAATGTCAATAGGCTTGAGGCTGTGGCCAGAGGGCTGGATGAAGAACAGGCAGCAATGGATACGGGTATCCTGAATGTAGCGGTCACGCTGGGCAGTGAGCTCCTTGCGCAGGTAGGCGGAGTGCTGGTCCTTGATATACTTGACGATGGGGTCCCAGCAGTGATCGTTGTTGATGAGATCTCCGTATCCGGGGGTATCGACGATATTCAGGCGGAGGCGCACACCGTTCTCCTCAATGATGTGCGAAACCGAATGGATCTCGGTGGTGGAACGAATGGGCTCGTCGGGAAGCATACGACCCTTGGAGTCAATCAGGTGCGACGCGAACATGGTGTTGATGAGAGTCGACTTGCCCAGACCGGTTTGTCCTATACGGCGCAAAACAATTGCGTGTTAACACATCATACGACGCAGAATAGACACCCTTCAAAGGTAAGGGAGGCAAGACATGTCGAGGCGTCCGTTCAAGGCCGGTCCTCCTTGGAGAAGCACGGACACGGTATCGCAGACGGGGGCTGTGTCTACTAACCAACGCAAATAACATTGAACTGGAAGCCACGCTTCAACAGCTTCTTCTCGATCTGCGACGTGATGCTGTCGAAACCGACATGGCTGTTGGGGTAGATGGTGGTGGCCATTGTGAATATGCAGTCTCTACCGTTTCAGGGGTACACTGAATATAAAAGCGGGCAGAAAATCGAGTGAGAATGAAGACACCGGTCAAGGAATTGAGAGAGAGAGAGAGATCTGATTCTGCCCAAAAGAAGAAGAGAGGAGGAGAGAAATTATATAAAGATCTGTAATTCGAAAAGAAAAGATGGGACGAGAAATCAAGGAGGGATTGAAGTGTGGGAAGAAGGAAAGAGAATGGTATCAGAAACGAAACGGTGAAGGATAAAGGCAAAAAAAAGTTGGGGGGATTGGGCCTTGGGAAATCAAAAAGGATGATCGGGAAAGCAGCCCCTTACCTTAACAGTTCCTGCCACTTCAACGAGCAGGCCTATAACACGAAAAATTAGAAAGAGTCCACTGCCAAAATGGCTGCTGGCTTTTCTCAGACCCTTTTTACCCCTGGTTTTTTCACCTGAGTTAAGTTGAATGGAGAGAGCAAGGAAAGGGGAAAGGGGGCAAGAACTCGGTGTCATTGGCCAATTTTAGTCCGTGCACATTCGTGGCACTAATTGTGCTGACAGCTGGCAAGATGGATTTACAGCTGTGGGCAGCCGTCTTTTGGAGACGCGACGTGATTGGCTTTTAGCTTTGTAGGTGGTCAGATGCTTGGCCAATTCCGAAAGAGAAAATCTTCCAGATCGTCAAACCGGTAAACTGGTGAACTCAACCTTCACGAAACGCACACCAGCACCAAGACCTACACAGTGTAGCCTCACACCGGAGACTCTCAGGCATCGAACGAGTGTCACGGATCCGATAAATTTTCACGAACAGCATCTCGTCGACGATCCGCGGGCGCGCGCTCTTCCTAGTCGTCCCGCGCACACGACCCACTCCTTCAACCCCGACTCGAACGCCAGCTACACACGGATACCGTTCGCCATGGCCGTCGCGGCCTCCGCCACACAACAGCTCAGACAGGCTGCCAATCTGTCGGCTCTCCTTCCCAGACTATCAGCGGCACGGACAGTGTCATCGTCGCGTTGGGCGACGGTGTATTCAGAGCAGCTGTCGTGGTCGTTATTGCCCTCGCTCGCCATTGGAATTCCCGGAATTCAGATCCGGCTCCCATCTCTGGCGGATATCTGGGAGGGCATACTGAAGGCTGTGCCCAAGAAGAAGGTGTCGCACTCGCGGAAGCGTCATAGGCAGATGGCTGGCAAGGCCCTAGAGGATGTCAGCTCGTTCTGCGTGTGCCCGGGATGCGGACAGACGAAGCGCATGCACCGGCTGTGCCCTCATTGCATGAAACGTGAGTTTACTTTAACACATGAGAGCGACTGAAGCTTCGCGACTCTATAGTGACTCACCAGTTTACCTTCTAACTCATTTATACTGTAGGGATACATGAGATATGGAAGGAAGATAACCCCTCAGGCAAATTTGTGTGAAAAGTGAAGACTATCTATGCACTCACTCACTACATGCACGGAGGAAAACCCTTTAGTGCACGCAGAATTCATTTGCCTTGGTCTTTCTTGGAATGGGACCCTGAAAGATATACCAGCCTATCCCTCATCTCTCTAGATGACTGTGTATTTTACTCCTGTCTATCTCTATCTGTATTTTCTTGGTCTGTACGATATAGAATGTTGTATCCTATCTGTAATTAGAATACTGCAATATAGGCCTTTCGCCTTTTACAGGCTCGCTCTTCTTCCTTTGGATTTTGATATATGGATCTCACTCACCCTTAGGTCCAATCGGAACTTTATCTAGGTCCTACAGCTTCCTCTTTTTGATCAGCACACCTATTATGTGGCTGTGACCTTCAGCCCTGGGATTGCTGATATTTTATGTAAGGCTAGAGTGACAAGCTGCCTAAAAGTTCTGAGTGGCCTGCCATCTTTTTTTCTCCGAGGCACCTAAGGAGGGTATCAGTTTTACTATGATTCCTTTCACTCCTTATGCCTGAACTTGACTTGAATGATAGATGTAGGTACATTAGAGACCTTATGGTAATAGATATATTTAGAACTGCTCTCTATCCTACTCCTTGATACTTCCTCTGCTTCTCTCCTCTTACTCTTCTCCTTCACACTACTCCCCCTTTTTGCTGTTCTTTGATCAGATACAAGAACCCCCACAGTTCAAGCTAACATCTCAAACATCAAACATCACCATGGCATCCTCCTTAGAAACCCAATTTGCAGGACTGAATTATGAGAAGGTATGTGTAGTAGCTCCTGTTTTATACTATTAGAATGACATGAATTCCATCTAGTCCCACTCTGAGGCTTATTTCAGTTGTTTGCTAACGGGAATTTGGGCTACGTTCACGCAATAGACTATCAACGAAGAGTCCAGTCATGTGCACCATGAACTGATGTCTGGGCTGAATGACACTCCTCCCATATACTCGCTTCCAAATGAGATCCTGATGTCTGTGTTTGAGTACTTCGATCCCAAAGAAGTCCGCAACTCGATGATCCTCGTGTGCTCAAAGTGGCACCGATTCATCAGCAGCACTCCCAAATATTGGGAAGTGATTAGGCCAACGGACAAGAATTTTGATCGTCTCATTCCTTACCTTGCCAAATACACGAAAGGTGGCCCTACCAAGTTGGTTCTTTCTAGTGATCATATCTGCCCCGAGGAGACCATTTCAGAGCAGATCACTCGCGATACCTTCTTGGACATTATCGACTTCGTGTCCCAACTGAGAATCAAGCACTGCGAAATTAAGCGGGTGAGCCGCGCCCACGAGGACACCGATGCCGGTGTCATTTCATACTTCACGAGAAAACCCCCCCGAGATCTGGAATCTTTCTTTTTGACAATTGATTACATCTGGACACTTGTGGACGATAGTCATGAAGATGAAGACATAGACGATGACACTAAAAGACTCATTTGTCTGTTGGAAGCTCCAAACCTGAAAGTTTTTCGACTTGATCTCGGTAACTACCTGACCCTACAGCGTGAAACAGAGCCACCTCTTTACCAAGCTATCTTGGTTCCTTGGTACCAGCTTGAAAATCTCTACATTCGCGGGATTTGCGTTTCCGATGTGTGGTCCATTCTCAACAGTTGCACATCTCTTAGGTTTGCTCACTTTGAAGCTCGGTTTGTGGACATGCGCGGATACCACCCCCCTGGCAACAACTACATTGCTTCAAGTGTGCTGGAGCGCATATCCTTCGATGTGCACGAACAAGATTCCGCTGGTCCAGGGGACTGCGCAAAGTTTCTCGAAGATATGATCTCCACCTTGCCACGCCGTAAACTCACTGCGCTTTCGCTCTGGGTGCCGATCAAGACTCTTCCGGTTCTCGATAGCCCCCTGGCTTCTCTAATCGCGGATGCTCCGCTGGAAAACCTGTGTCTTGAAACCTTTCCAAGTGTGCCCGACGACTTTTCGGGCAGTGGCGAGGACATTAGTGCCACCCTGGATGCTCTCCATGGTCCTGGTGGCCAGCACTTGACTGACCTACGGCTCTCAGTCCTGATGGGACTTCGTGTGTCCGAGTTGGTGATCTCGGATGAGAAGGTTCTACCAAACCTGAAGGTTCTGTCGATGACCGGCTTCAGAAACCTGAGCTGGAAGCGGTCCGATGATAACTTGGTCATTGAGAAGCGGGCAGCCATGATCCTTCAAAGTCTCGCTGCTGCCCGCTGCCACTTCCCTATCTATCCTCGCCCTGGTAAACCTCCATTCCTCAACATCCAGTTCGCTGCGGACCACCTTATGACTGCCGCTGCTCTCAGCTGCTTGCTGGATGGTATCGAAGTTGGCATGAATGGCCACGATAGAGAATATGATCTATTCCGTAAATTGATCACTTCAAACTCTGCCCTAGAGCTTCCTTCGAACCCAGCTACTGAACACAATAATGTAAGTACTCCGACAAATCTGCGTTTAGTCCCGTTTGGCAGATGACGAGTCAATCTGTGTCCATTATTGCTTAGATTGTTCAACATGCGGTAGACTCCCGAGGGCTTTTTTGAAGCTCTAAAGGCTCATTCGCCTGAACCACATGCACGATACATAATGGTAAGAAATCAGGTGATCGGCTATGCGCCCTACTCCTGTCCTGGCTGTTCTAACAAGGTCCTGGCTTTTCCTCTTCGTCATCTAGAACAAATACTCTCCACATAAAGCGTTCGCAAAAGACTACAAACGCTCCCGCATTGAAGGACTCGAGATTCTACGCCGAATTGCAGGGTTTATAAAGGACCCTCAAGCTTCTCAGGAGGCCCAGGAACTACTCCATCGGTGGGAGGCGAAGCGGGCTGAGTATCTGACCGGCGTCCACTGGCTTACCGACTTCCGGGACGATTCCACGGCGGCCAACTTCCGTCGGGCATACATATCGTACGGTTATCGGCATGGAAGTCGCTGGAACTCTGCCTATGATGTTGAATCTCGTTTCATGGACACTTACTATTCAAGAATCCCGGATCCAGAGGTGAAGGAAGATTAACCTTCGGCGCATGCAGTGTTCGCAGTAATGATTCTATGAATTTGTGCATTTTTAGAAAATTCGAGCTTTGTTTTTGCTGTTCTTTTTACTGGAGTAATGTATGTTGGTCTATATGTATTTTGAGCTAAGAGAGCCTAATGATTACATGAGGTTGATGCATCTGTCTGGCTATGGCCTAGCATCTACGATAAACAATGTTGAATTTACGGCTTATTGACTTTTCATGACCTTTGATATATACCGAGTACATTATATAGTTAAGCCTAGAGTGTACTAACCTCACTTGATTGACTATATCACGAAGATCTTGTGAGGATGATATGCTAGGGTTATGGTTAGGGTTATCTAGGAGATAAGTATATGGTTTGTAAAATTCGCCTTACAATATTATATATGCCTACAAACGCGTTCTCAAAAGTTGAAAAACTATTCTTAAGCAGCTAGCCTACCTGCCTCTAACCTGAGTTGCCTTAACTTGATTCACTCTCTTTCTTGCTTGTATACATAGACGAAATTTATTTATTATTTTGCTTTCTGTTTTCCTAAACAACCACAAACCTGTTATTGCATTTTCCATATTTGTTTTAGTCACGATCATTTCAGGAAATCGGCAACTTCAACCCGTTCCTTGACTCTTCTTCTTTTTACACCAGCTTTACCACAGACTGCACACGCACGAGACCATACCAAACACTTCAAACCACCGTTGATATTTTTCCTAGGTTCTTTTTGCAAGTTCACTGGGATTGCATTGGCATTTGCCATGGCTTCAGTGGCTGATGCTGACGTGGGTCAGTCCACGGCACCAGTTGCGCCGGAGGCTGCGCCGGAGGCTGTGAACGGAACGACAAACGGCACCTCCAATGATGCCCGCAATGAGCATCTGGAAAAGGCGATGGGAGGGACACTGGCCAGATCGGCCCAGACGGTAAGATTATGTTGCCTTGGCCCTTTCATCCCTTCAATTGAGGGGGGCGTCGGGCTTGCGGTGGATAATGCGCACCTTTGCTGTCTGCGCATACAATCTCGCATTGCGCTAACATGCAGTTTCTCTCTCCCCTATCCATAGGCCCACGTCCTCATGGTCGGAGCGGGCGGTATCGGCTGCGAACTGCTCAAGAACCTCGTGCTCAGTGGGTTCGGCCACATCTCGATTGTCGATCTCGACACCATTGACCTTTCGAACCTGAACCGACAGTTCCTCTTCCGCCACGAGCACATCAAGAAGTCCAAGGCACTGGTACGCACACGACCTGTCATATATTTTTGGGGGTGTAGGGATATGATTTGGTGCAACGAGGCTCAAACGCTAAGCGGGGTGTATTTTCTCTGAATTTCCCATATAGGTCGCCAAGGAAGCCGCTTTGAAGTTCAATCCCAACGCGGAGATCGAAGCCCACCACGCGAACATCAAGGACAGCCAGTTCGGAGTGGAGTGGTTCCGCCAGTTTGCTATCGTGTTCAATGCGCTGGACAACCTCGACGCGAGACGATATGTTAACAAGATGTGCCTGGCCGCTGACGTGCCCCTCATCGAGAGCGGCACCACCGGTTTCAACGGCCAGGTCCAGGTGATCAAGAAAGGCCTGACGGCCTGCTACGACTGCTCGCCCAAGGATACCCCCAAGTCGTTCCCCGTGTGCACCATCCGGAGCACTCCTAGCCAGCCCATTCACACGATTGTCTGGGGCAAGAGCTACCTTCTGAAGTAATGAATCATGCGAAACGAAACCAGGTGTTTAGTTTTAAAAAAAATTCTTTTTTCATTCGGATACTGACGTTTTCTTGTAGTGAAATTTTCGGAACCAGCGAAGATGAGTCGGCCTTTGATCACTCCCAAGACGCGGACAACGGTATGCGGTAGCATTTACTCTGATTGCTATTGATGACTCTGGCTGACTGTTTAAATCAATTTAGCCCAGGAGATTGCCGAGCTCAGACGCGAGTCCGAGGCGCTGCGCCTGATCCGGAATTCCACCGGCACGGACGAGTTCGCGCAGATGCTTTTCGACAAGGTGTTTAACTCCGACATTGTGCGTCTGCGATCGATGGCCGACATGTGGAAGACTCGCCGGCCCCCGGACCCGATTTCGTACGCCGACCTTCTCCGCCGCGCGGAGCCTCTTCTGGCCGACAAGGACGCAGTGCTGCGGAGTGGCCAGAAGGCGTGGACTCTCGAAGAGAACCTGGTGGTGTTCCGCGACAGCCTGGACCGGCTGAGCAAGCGCATGCTCGCGCTGAAGAAGGAGTGGGCGCCGTCGATGCCGGCTCCGATCATCGAGTTCGACAAGGACGACGAGGATACCCTGGATTTCGTCACCGCCAGCGCCAACATCCGTTCGGCGCTGTTCAACATTGAGCTGAAGTCGCGGTTCGACATCAAGCAGATGGCCGGAAACATCATCCCCGCCATTGCCACCACAAACGCCATCGTTGCGGGCCTCTGCGTGCTGCAGGCGTTCAAGCTGCTGCAGAGCGACTTTACTCAGGTCAAGGAGGTGTTCCTGACCCCGTTTGGCTCCGATCGTCTGCTTGCCAGCGACCTGTCGCGTGAGCCTAACCCTCATTGTCCTGTGTGCAGCGCGTATCAGACTAGCGCATACGTTGATCTGGAGCGCGCTACACTGAAGGACCTGGTTGAGGACTTCCTGCGCCTTGATCTTGGCTACGGCGAGAAGGATATTGTGGTCAACAAGGATGTGAGCATCCTGTACGATGCTGATGAGACCGAGAATCTCGATAAGAAGCTTGTTGACCTGGGTAAGCCTCATCTTTCCCTCTATGTTTGTTTTTCTGTGGAATGGGGCATGATACTAATCACGCTTTGCGTTTTGCACAGGAATCACTGCGGATACATTCCTAACGATCATTGACGAGGATGACGATGAACCGTTTGTTAATGTCGTCATCAACATCCAGAAGCTGTAAGTCTCACATTGCTTTGTATCCCATTGAAAACCCAAACAAGCGCCGTTGTTGTACAGTAAATATGTGTTACAAAGGCCACAGCTAATCAAACCCCAGAAATGAGGAGTCGGACAAGCCTATCAAGGCGCTCTCCACCGACATCAAGATCCCACACAAGCCTCAGCCGCCCGCGGCGCCTGTCGAACAAGAGATCCCGGCTACTGACGGAGCGAAGGGGGGCTCGGACCCGGTTACTGCTGTGGACGGATCGAAGAAGCGGACCCGGACCGACGACGAAATCGAGTTGGTTCTGCACCCGAAGAGGGTGCGCTCAGGTGGCAACGGTGCCGTTGAAAAGCCGACAGTCGACGAAGACGACGTCATTGCGATTGATGATGACCTCGATGGGGCCATCGTCATTGACGACTCTGATTAAACTCCCTCTCTCCACGCATATCACTTCTCTGTCCATTCAGAGAACGTGGCGGGGCCAGGCACTAGGTCATCCCGGCGCTCAACCCGCCGTCGAGATTCAGCACGCAGTTGTTTGCGTACGGGTTCTCGATTAGGAACATGGCAGCGTGGGCCACTTCGTCCGGTGTTCCGAGACGGCGCAGGGGGATTCGGCGCTCGAGGTGCTCTTTGCCGGCTCCTATCGTATCTGGTGGAGAGAGTGAGTTGGTTTGCACCACTTTCCTCTGTTTTTTTCATTCAATAGTTCAGTGCAGGGATTCATGGGTTTAGGGGTGTAAGAACGAAGAGAAAAGTGAGATGCGAATCGGGCACTTTCATTCATAGGCGTTTTTGTTCTTTCTTTGCTTTTGTTTTCACATGCTGGGGCAGTGTTGTGGTTTTTGGGTCGATTTGGATCAGGAGTTCATCTATGAGGCGGAAGCACATACCGGTTACCATTTGGCTTTCGATAAACCCGGGGAGAAGGGCGTTGACACGGATTCCTTGGGGTCCCAGTTCGGAGGCAAGAGATCTTGTAAGGCCTTTTTGAGATGTATTGAAATTTGACCAGAATATGAGGTTAGTCTAACAGATCCCGGGATCTGGAGGACGGCTTTTTGTTGGGAGGGCGGACTTTACCTAGAACTCCAGCTTTAGATGCCGCGTACGCTGATGCGCCACGGCCGCCGGTGACGGCGAGGAGACTGGATATGTTTAGAATACAAGCTGCGTTTTTGTTTAAAAAGAAATCGGAATCCACACACTGTCAGTTGCGTGCATGCATGGTAGAGTAGCAGGAGAAAAGAATGACAGGGCATTGTTCTTACACCCGTCGTTGGCGGTCTTTGCTAGCTCTTTAGAAAAGTGCTTGCAGGTCCAGATGGTGCCCATCAGGTTTGTGGCGACGATGGCATCCAGCGCCTCGTCGGATGCGCGGCGGAAGAGCTGGTTCTGGGTGATGCCGGCGGCGTTCACGAGAATGTCGACGCGGGCAGAGTGCTACAGGTTGTTGGCCGTCAGCATACTTGTAAAGGAGAACAAAGCCACAGCCAAATGCAAGATCCGGGCTCTGCACGGGTGCGGAGGAGTGATGACGATCACCTTCACGACCGCGGCCACGGCGCGCTTCACGTCCTCAACGACCGCGACATCGGCCACACAGAACGAGTGGCTGGGCGGCGCGGTACTGGAGTCGGCTGCGGCGGTGGGCAGGTCGGCGACGCTGCGCTCGAGGACGTCTGCGCGCCGGCCGACTAAAGTGACGGACGCCCCGGCGCCCGCCAGGCGGCGCGCGATGGCGAGGCCGATGTGGCCGGACCCACCTGTGACGACGGCGTGTTTGCCGGCCACGGAGCGGAGCAGGGCGGATGCGGTGGCCATTTGTATCTTTTGTTGTGGCGCCGAGCTGGAGAGAGCTGTGGGAAATGTGATGGAGAACAGGAATACAACTGGAGTTTCACCACAGATGTCGTGGCGTAACTGTCAGGACATCATAGAAGTAAGTGATCGCTGGCGTGGCCATGGAATTTGGTGCTTGAACACGGCCAAAATGAGCTGGCGCGCCATTGCAGATCTGCGATTTGGCTACGACCCGCTTTTTCCCGCTTGCCTGGTGGTGGCTGGCTCAAAGCTTTAACTTAGCACTCCTTTCTTCCTCTTTTTCTTCGAAGCTTTTCAGTTTTCATTTCCCGCAGTTCTTATTTGATGACCATGAAATCAACCAGAATATCATGTTCAACCGCCATCGTTCCCTCTATCTGGGCATATGCAAAGCTCGGTAGACCGCTAAGCATATCTGCTCGCGCGACAGTACAACTGTAACACTATGCATGCTAAACAACCGCCCACCTCTCCCCAACGCTAAACAGACGGAGCATCCGGCTCTATATCACATAACTGGAGTAGGCCAAAGCACAGAACGCCACAGACAGACGGGCAAACAAACCACGGGTAGTGGAAGCGAGTATTCGCTGAGAGTGAGCAAGTTTTTATCTCCCGGCCTGCAGCTTTTACCGCTCCCGTGTGCATAAATTCCGTGCATCGTTGCATGGACTCCTACCACTAACCAGCTGCAACCTTGTCACTGGAGCGGAGGCCCGCCGAACTGGTGACATATCGATATGTTATCGGCTGCACCTCCCGCATGCTCTGGTGTAAGTGGTGGCCGTAAATAACGTGAAATATTACCTGCCCGTTCCCGGGGGTGCGTTTTTATCTCTGGGTAGGTAGGATTGACTGCCATCTAAGCTACTCCTTTTGTTCTTGGGATCTGTTCTTTTGTTTCTATTGAAAGAGGAATTAAGTAGCTATTCCATCAAATTCATCAAGTTATCGCCTGAATATGGCCTGTGGTGGTGCATGCTGCTCTTCGAAGCCGGCGGCTTCAACAGACCCCCAACCCCTCCCGGTGGCCGATCTCCCCACTGCTTCGGACAATATCAACATTGAGGCAGGCTCAGTTGGGAGTGAAAAGGAGCCGGAAGTGGAGATACCTGTGGACAGAGAGGCTCAGCTGGGTGAATCGGCCGAACATGCTTCCCCGAAGAAGTCTTGTGAGAAAAGCTGCTGCTCCGGAGCTCCGATTACCGCCAAGGCCGGAGACGCGGCCCCGAAGGAACCGAACAACCGCCCCTCTCAAGGCAAAAGCACGAAACAGGGCTCCGACACCCCGTTGAGTGGATGCAAAAAAGGGTGTTGTTCCGGGTCCCCTGCCCTGGAAAATATTGAGGACGCAACCCCGAAGGCGTCAAACCAAGATGCTAGCATAGAGAAAGACACGGATAAGCGGTTGACTGGGTGCAAGAAAGGCTGCTGTGGTAAAAGCAAGGCGCCTGAAAAACCAGCGCCTGCCGTAGAAGCGGCCATTCCGGAAGACGACTGCTGCGAAGACGAATCATGCTGTAGCCCCAAGCCGGCGCTCAAGAGTTGTGCTGCCTCTTGTTGTGACGAGGATGAGGACGACAACAATGCCAACCCGGGAAATTCCTGCTGTTCCCCTTCCCCAGGAAATCCAAGCGCCACCTGTGCAGAACCGGCGCCATCTTGCTGCGAAGAAAAGGAATGTTGCAGTGAATCTTGTCTGGATATCATCGCATCCCGCGAATGCTCCCCCAGCCGGAGGTCTGATTCAGAGGTGGCCACACTCGGTATGTCGAACTCTATACGCACGAGAGAAATTCAATAGCCTAGCTAACCTACTCCTCTTCTATCGTAGTTGGCTCTCGCTCGAGTTCGCGTTGCAGTGGAAGAGACCGTACTGGATCTCCCTGCTCGTACCACGTTCAGGAATCGCGAGATACTTACGGAACACTTCTCCGGTCGACGGGATGTATCTGCCGTGCTCTGGTTGCGCGCGGTATAGAAACATGCTGCATGACTAGTGCACAGCAGAAAGAGCCATCAAAGGGCTGTTGTGACCAAACTGCGCAAGAGACAGCTTCATGCTGTTCTGGAGGAGGTGGAGGTTGTTGTGCCGGTGATGCGGCGGCGGAACCGGACACCTGCTGCAAACCCCCTAAGAACGTTGGGTGCTGCTCAAGTACTCCACCCAAGACGGACATATCGAAGAGTCCCGGATGTTGCTCCAGTGACAGCGCCCCGGAGACCGATAGGTGCTGCAAGCCGGCCGGGGAGATTGCTCCGAAGGGCGACTCATGCTGCGATGACGCTGGCATCTGCGGCGCCCGGCCCTCCTGCGACGAAATGAAGAGCGGTCTCGCCACGTTCTCAATCCACGCCGTCACCGGCCCCGAAGACGCCGAACGAGACGCCGGCGCCCCCAACGAACACGTCGTCCTGAGCATCACGGGAATGACCTGCACGGGCTGCGAGACGAAGCTGCGACGCACGCTTGCCGTGCTCCCGCCCGTCCGGAACCTGAAGACCAGCCTCGTGCTCGCGCGCGCCGAGTTCGACCTTGCCGGCGCGGCGCTGACCCCGGCAGATGTTATCCAGCACCTGGAGCGCACCACCGAATTCAAGTGCGAGGAGCTGCTCCGCAACTCGGGCACCGGTGCTTCTGTGCAGGTTGAGGCTGGGACGTCTCCGGAGGACGCGGCTCGCCTGGCCGCCGGGTGCTGGCCGCTCGGCGTGCTCCAAGTGTCCCCGCTACGCAGCGGTGGTGCCACGAACACGGTGAACATATCCTTCGATCCCACCATCGTTGGCGCCCGGGATCTGCTCGAAAAGCCGTGGGCAGGCGGGCCACCCCTTCGCCTCGCGGCACTCAGATCCGGGAACCCAGGCCTCGAGGCCGGACGTCAACACGTGCGGAACATGGGCCTGATGACGCTCTTCTCCGCCATATTCACCATCCCCGTCCTCGTCCTCGCCTGGGCGCCGCTTCCGGACCGCCCTGTGGCGTACGGCGCCGCGTCGCTTGCCCTGGCGACCATTGTGCAAGTCGTTGTTGCGGGGCCGTTCTACCCGAAGGCCCTCAAGGCGCTGGTGTTCTCCCGCGTGGTTGAGATGGATCTCCTGATTGTTCTGAGCACGAGTGCTGCGTACATCTTCTCTGTGGTCTCGTTTGGGCTGCTGGTGTCTGGGGCGGATGCCGATGCCGACCAGTTCTTCGAGACCAGCACGCTGCTGGTCACGTTGATCATGGTTGGTCGCTATGTCGGAGCACTGGCGCGCCAAAAGGCTGTCGAGTCAGTCACCGTGCGGGCCTATCAAGCTGCCACAGCCGTGCTCGTCAGTCAGCCTGACGCCGCCGAGGAAAGCAAGGGGGTACATGTTTCCGGGACGGCCGACCGGACCATAGACTGCCGACTTCTGCAATATGGAGACGTGTTCCGGGTCTCCCCTGACACTGAAATACCTACTGATGGCATTGTCGTCACTGGGTCTTCAGAGGTCGACGAGTCGATGGTAACGGGCGAGTCTCTCCCGGTCGCAAAACACGCCGGCGACCCTGTTATCGCCGGCTCTGTCAACGGCTCGGGAACGCTGGTGGTGCGTCTAACGCGGCTGCCCGCTGAGAACACCGTTAGTATAATCGCGGGCATGGTTGACGAGGCGCGACTGTCGAAGCCCAAGATCCAAGACCTTGCGGACCGCGTTGCGTCTTGGTTTGTGCCTGTTGTGGTTCTGCTTACTCTTGTCACTTTCGTCGCCTGGGTTGGTGTCGGACTGGCTGTGCGTGGATACAGTGGTTCTCATGCCGTCACCAATGCCGTCACATACGCCATTACCGTGCTCATTGTCTCGTGTCCGTGTGCCATTGGCCTTGCAGTACCCATGGTCATTGTCATTGCGACCGGTGTGGCGTCGGACCACGGGCTTGTCTTCACCTCCTCTTCCTCGATCGAGATTGCACACCGCGCACAGCATGTCGTGTTCGACAAGACTGGCACACTAACCCGTGGAGAACTTGAAGTGAAGGCCGAGGAGTTTCTAGCTGAGGATGGCGACAAGGCAGTGCAGGAAGTCCGGAGTCTTCTTCTTGGGCTTCTATCCGGTATCAAGCATCCTGTCTCTGTGGCAATGACCGCAAGACTCTCCGAGATGCCCGATGCCAAGTCCGCCGTGGTCACTGGTGTCAAGTCTCTCGCGGGCCTCGGTGTGGAAGGAGAGTCCGCCGGCGGCCACATCCTCCGGGCCGGAAACCCCCGCTGGCTCGGCCTTGAGAACAACGTAACGGTCCTGCGTCTCGCAGCCCAAGGATACACACTGCTCTGCTTCACCATCGACGACGATCTGGCTGCCGTGTTCGGTCTTGAAGACTCTCTGCGCGACGATGCCCGTGACACAATCTCGCAGCTGAAGGCTGCGGGCGTCTCTGTGCACGTCACATCAGGCGATGCCGACGGTGCCGTCCAGCGCGTCGCCGCCGCCGCAGGCATCCCACTCGAAAATGTCGTCTCGTCTTGCTCGCCCGCCGACAAGCGCGTATACGTGCAGCAGCTCCAACAACCATCCCGCGCAGCCCGGACCCTGTGGCTCACGTCGTCCTCGGCAACAGCGCCGATCGTCATCTTCTGCGGCGACGGCACCAACGACGCCATTGCGCTAACACAGGCCTCGGTTGGCGTGCACATGAGCGGCGGCACCGCCATCGCACGCTCAGCCGCCGACGTGGTCTTGCTCGGCCCGCGGCTGGCGGCCATTGTTGCCTTGATCGGCGTTAGTCGCCGGGCTATCCACCGTGTGGCGTTCAATTTCATCTGGAGCTTCGTGTATAACCTGGTCGCCGTGTTGCTGGCGTCCGGGGCGTTTGCAGGGAAGGTGCGCATCCCGCCGGAGTATGCCGGTCTCGGAGAGCTCGTTAGTGTGTTGCCGGTGATCTTTGCTGCTCTCTCGCTAAGGTGGTTTGGGCGGTAGTGACCCTCCGTACATTGTCAGGGATATGTATCTTCCAAATAGATTTATCGTTTGTCTGGTTATGCTTCCTCTGGAGTTTTGAGGGTGTCCGCCCTCTTTCGGTTTCGTTTCCGAGAGGGTCAGCTGGTTGTTGAGGAGTTACATCAGACATATCATAGATTGATTGTGCCTGCCTTAACTCGCAGATTCCGCGGATCCGCGGACATTCATATCAGCCCCTCCTCAACATTCAAGGCAGGTGCGAACGTGAGAGCAAGTTTCATGAGGCCATTTTGGGGGGACTTGAAAAACTAGATGTATCATGTTGTCTCTAGACTGGGTCGTTCCTTCCGGGCGGAGTAAATGGTGCTTGGATACATTGAGAAAGGGCTCCCACCGAACATCACGAGCATAGATCGTTCATCCTTCCTTCGCCATTCCTTCCTGAACACTCGAGCAGTGGATATATAAGGATCTCTTCTCTTCTCTCTTCTCTCTTCTCTCTTCTCTCTTCTCTCTTCTCTCTTCTCTCTTCTCTCTTCTCTCTTCTCTCTTCTCTCTTCT
>LNGK01000014.1:130597-317125 GCA_001510575.1 Knoxdaviesia capensis | reverse complement strand
GACGATCTAGTTAAGAAAGGGGATCTTATAGATCCCTAATAGGTTAGAGTATATTATAATTACGTATAAACGTATACTAATATATATAGATACTACCTAGCGGTAAGTATTTAGGTATATATCTATATATATATAAATACCTTAAAGAGCTAGTAAAAGACCTATAAAAGGTAGATATCTACCGCGCTTTTATAAGAAATATCTTAAGATAGAAAAAATTTAAGCTTCCCTTTATATATATTTCTCTATACGTGCCTTATAATTATAACTCATTTATTAGTCCTTTAGACTATATATCTAGGAATCACACTAGCGGTATTTAAAAAGCTACGGATCTTAGTAGTAGTAGTAGGCGCGGGTCTCTCGCGGATAGTAGCTACCTTCTTAGGATCGGGACGAATACCGTAGATAGAGATAATTATTCCTAGGAACTTACCTTCTTTAATAAACTATTCGTACTTCTTAAGGTTTAATAATAGTCGATAGCGGCTTAATTAGCGTAGAATAGCGACTATTCTCTTAGCTAATTCTATTATTATCTTACCCTAAATATAAATATCGTTTAAAAGGCCTATAGTAAAGGCGCGTACTAGCTCGAGGACTTCGTTTATAAAACGCTAGAAGGTTATAGGTACGTTTATAAAGCTAAATAGCATACGAAGCTATTCGTATTATCTAAAAGGCGTAGAAAACGCTATCTTTAGTACTACCTTAGGGTCTATAACTATTTACTAAAAGCTATCTTCTAGGTTAAGAAAGGTATAGAATCGGTATCTAGCGGCCTATTATAGGGAATCCTCGATATTTAGTAGTAGATAGGCTACCTTTCGCGTAACTTCGTTTAACGTATAGTAATTAATTATAAAATAGTATCTAAGCTAGTTATCTTTAGGGAGGGGCTTCTTAGGTAATAATAATATAGGTATAGACTATAGGGAGTTAATAGCGTATCGAATAATACTAAGTAAGAGTAGTTTATCGGTAAATTCCTTTATAACTTTATATTAGTAGGGGCTATAGCGGCGTAGGGGGAGAGATCTAGGTTTAGTATTAACGGTCTTAATATTATACTAAATACGGGCCTTTACGTCTAATCTAATATCGAAATACTATAGAATAAAGATAAAGGTATTATTATCGAAGGCCTTTCGTATAATTATTAGGGTTTCGGTATTTACCTTCTTCTATTAGTTTTCTATAATAATACGGGTACTACGAATAGCGTCGCGCTTCGTACGCTCTTTCGTAAGTAATAGTTACTTCTTATACTTAGGTAATAGCTCTTCGTTAAATTCGATAGTTACTTAGTTAGTATTTACCGTTCTAGGAAACGTTTATTAGGGTAAAGGAGTACTATTATACTATTACTTAGCGAGGTACGTAATAAAGGGAAACGATTTAGAGGTAATATAGGAGAGGGTATAGGTATCGGGATCCGCGGGTAAAATACTATAAATATATATCGATAGAGGTAAAGGGAGGTTCTTATTATAGAAAGAAGTAGGATTATCGTAAAAAGAGGTGATATTATCGTAGGAAGAGGTAATATTTATTAGACTAGAATCGGTAGTAGAGGTAGTATAGGTAATAGCGATATTATCTCGTCTCTAGGGAGGGTAGAAATATAGAATAACGGGGGAATCGTATAGGAGTATAAGCTTTATTATATTATTAGCGTTAATATAACTAAGCTTCGTAGCTCCGCTTTAGCCGATAGTTAGGTCGGTAGGGTAAGTACCGTTAGTAATAATACTAGCTATTATAGAAATAACCTTAGATAGTCTATTAATAGTCGTTAATCGGAAAGAAATAATAATATCGTCGATAATAGCGAAGCTACTATTACCGCCTAGGCTACTAAGGCGTAGAGGGTTAGTAGATTAGTATAGTATTAAATAGCGACGGGCGTACGATTTAGAGATAAATACGCTAGCTATTCTAGTATTAATAAATATTATAAGCGGCGTTTATTAGTTATTCGTTAGTAAACCGGTATAGAGGCGGTATCGTTTATAGTATCCTTCGTATCGTAGCTATTTTATTAGTATCTTACTAATTAACGTTAATTCTTTTACTAAAGGGATTATAAATAGTATAGAATAGTAGGTAACGTTAGCGAAATAGTTATTATCTACGTCTAAGCCCGTAGCTTCTAAGAGGGGAGATCCTTTAGGAGATAAGTCTTCTTTCTATATAGGGTATATACTATAAATAGCGGGTTTCTTATCCCCTCTCCTATTATTCTACTATCTTTTATCCGTTATTAGTCTATCTTTATTCCTAGAGGGGTAGGGAGTAGGGGAATAGTATATCTTTCGGTCTTAAGATAGTCTTCGTAAATAGTTACGGTTACGGGAGGTATTTCGAGAATAGTTACGAGGCTCGCGGGAATAATTATGATTATCTATTATTTAGCCTCGGTTTATCGTGAAACGCGTGTTCTAACGCGCCTTTTAACGTTAGTCGTTATTCTCGGTACGTAGCTCTATATATTCGCGAACCTAATAACCTATCTTTCTATATTAGAAATACGTAGATTTATCTCTATCTTTATCCTACGTAATATAATTAAGTACCTCTTTACGGGTTCTAAATTATAGCGTTTCTCCTTCCTCCTTAGTCTTTAGCGTAGTATTTAACTAAGCGGCGTATAATTATCTAGTCTTTAATAAGTAATAGGTAGTATTAACTATAGTATGGATACTAGAATCGGGGGTTATATCCTACCGTATCTTATACTATAAGTCCGTAATATTATAGCGTAGAATATCCTCTACTATACGTCGAATATAATACGTTTTAAGTAAGTTATTAGTAGAATTCTATACTATTTTAGCTAAAAGTTTAATAGCTTTATATTTAGACTTATTTTAATAATTAAACGCGAGAGCTATAAATACGCGCGAAGGGGTAGATATTAGTATACGACTAGAGATAAATATTAATATAGATTCTACTAGTATAGGCTATAGTATATCGGTATACTATCGAATAAAATACTAAAGGGGTATAAATTCGCTTCTAATTACTAATAGTATTTAAGACGTCTAATACGTATATAGAATTATAGATTTATATAAGTAGGTCTAAATACGTATTAATTATATTATAACTATATAGTCTACCTTACTTAAGTAGTTACTCTATAGCTAACTAATAGCTTTTTTACTATTTTTCTTACGATCTTCTCTATTACTAATATCCGATAAGAGTATTAGCTTTAGAAACGTCGCTTAGAGGTATTAATACTACCCGATAGCGTACTCGTCGTTTATTAGAGGTATATTTTACTTTATTAAACCGCTTTTAATAACTAAATTCCTATTTACTAAATGAGGGCCTAGGAATCGTCCTTTAATAGTAAGCTATAATAGTAGTATAAAGCCGTTAATACTAATATTAGTAAATAGTTTACTATTAGGTCTTAGATATAGTTTCGCTTAAAATATTACTTTAGGGGTTATCGTTTATAATAGTATTTATTAGAATAGTCTAGGAAATATTAGAGATATACCGCTATCGTATGCTCCTTATCTATATATATAACCTTATTATCCTTCTAGAACCGTATTACCTATACCTCTCGGTATTTATAATATAATATACGGTACCGAGGGCTAGTTTCTCGTTAGTTAGACGCTAGTTATAGGTAATAACGGGTTATTAGCTATAGTTACGCTAGAAAGGGGGCTCTTTCTACTTAGGTCAGTAAGTAATAGTAGTCCTATTATCTATAGACTAGCTAATAATAGCGAGGGAGTAGGAAAAGAGGATAAGGTAGCTATAGCTATAGCTAGTAAGTTACTACGGCTTATAGCGTCTATTAGCTTTTCTAAAAGCTTTTCTATTATCGTACTAATAACGGTATTTATATTATTAGTATACTCTTTCTCTCTCGCTTATCTATTAAAGTTAGACTCTATATAGTCCGTAAGTAACGCTTTTATTATTTACTTTAATTCCTTAATCGTAATAGACTTAGTATATTAAGGCGGTAGACTACTTACCGGCTATACCGGTAGAATATTTATCCCGTTATCTATAGCCTTTCCTTTCCTTTATCCTATTATTATCCGACGATTATACGTAATAGGGGTTACTTCCGTAAGGGGTTATAGCTCCTTAACTAGTAACTTACTAGTTTATAGGTTAGTTATAGCGCTTACTTTACTTAAGGCTTTAAGGTTATAGGTAATACTTTTATTTCTTTTATATAGAATACGTTATTCTTTATCCGATATTTAGCGTAAAAGCGGATATTAGCGGTCTAGGCTCGCTAGGAAATAAGGGGTTAAGGATATAAACCGATAGTAAGTAGGAGCGAAAGGGAATAAATAAGGAAAACTAAAGCGTAATAGTTATAAATAGTTAGATAATCTAGATTTATAGGGTTAATAATAAAGGAAAAGAGCGGTAGAAAGGATAACTATTAGAAAAGAAATAGGGCTAGTAAAATAAGAAATAAGACTATTAATATATAAACGGGGTATAAAGGGGGTATAAAAGCGGGTTAGTCTTAGAATAAGAGGCGGATTAGTAATTAGAATTAAATAGAATAGGAGAATAAGTAATAAAGGAAGTCTATAAACGGAGGTAATAGAAAATAATCGAAAATAATAGAAATATTAAGACGTTAGTTATCGGAATAGTAGGAGTCTTAGAAATAACTAGAAAAAGTCGTAGAAATAAATAGGTAAAGTCGTAAAATAAAGGAAAAGTCGTAGAAATAAACGAAATAGATAAAAATAGAGGGATTAGCTATTAAATATTTAGTAATAGGACTCGAACCTATTAGTAGTATCCGATAGCTTAGGAGGTATAGGAAAGGCACGCGGGAGGCGTATAAAACGTTAGTAAAGGTAGGGTAATTNNGTATTTTACTAGAGTAATAGTAGTTAATTAGCTATTAGTTCGGTAAGGATAGAATTAAAAGAAGGAAAATAAAAGATATTTATTTAACGTACCTTCGTTACTAAAAGGAGGTTAAATAGAAGGGGTTTTTTATAAAAGAAGGGTAATTCGTAGTTTACTATAGCGGAAAGTAGTAAAGCTATCGGCGGAGGTAAATTCTAAATTAAAAGAAAGGAAAGTCGAAATATCGGTCGATTACGTATCGATTAGGACTCGAACCTAGAGGAAAGGTAGTCGATTATAACGGTTAGGCTTTAAAGGAAGGTTAATAAGAGATTAATAGTATAAGTATTACGTTTATAAAAAATTAATTTTTTATAATTCCTAGATATATAGTCTAAAAGACTAATAAATAAGTTATAATTATAAGGTACGTATAGAGAAATATATATAAAGGGAAGCTTAAATTTTTTCTATCTTAAGATATTTCCTATAAAAGCGTAGTAGATATCTACCTTTTATAGGTCTTTTACTAGCTCTTTAAGGTATTTATATATATATAGATATATACCTAAATACTTACCGCTAGGTAGTATCTACGTGTATTAGTATACGTTTATACGTAATTATAATATACTCTGACCTATTAGGGATCTACACTTATCGTATTTAGACTTTAGTACCTATTTAGCCGTAATTAGCCTATATCCGGATAGTAGCGACTTAACGAATTCGAAGACTCTACGGTTAAATATATTTATTAATTCTATAAGTCTAGTATCTAACTATTCGTTAGTATTCGCGCCCCTCAGAGCTAATATTATCGTCGATAGATTAGAAAAACTAGCCTTAATTAAATTATCGGGCTAATTAGAATCGTTAAGCAAATTAGAATCGTTAATATATATCGTTAAATTAATAGCGTTAGGACTAGTATCCGGACTTCTCTTAGTAAGTCGTTATACTAGATTATTATACTTATACGCGATAACTAGGTTATCGAAATCTACTTATTCTCTATTCTAAGTAACTATATATATAATCTTCTTTTTAGTAAAAGTTCTTTTTAGCTACGACTTTAATATATTAAGTAGTTTTTCCTCTAGGTCCTCTAGAATTCTTATATTAGACGAAATCTAAACCTTTTAAAACTTAGGTACCTATACTTTATATAAATATATACCTTAGTAACTAACTAATAAGCTAAATTCTCCTCGTAGAGTAAATTTACTAGGTAAATTAGTATTATTTACGCGTGCTCTAACCTCTATAGGTACGTAAATAATTATATAGGAACCTAAAGTTCGTAGATATATAATATTTAGCTAAAAATCCCGTTTAGCTATAGGTATCTAGCTCTACTAACGTTCCGTAGGACTAGAACCGTAGCTATTAACTATTAGATTAATTAGTTAAGTAATAGCTTCTAAGATATATCCTTATAAGTATATTAGAATACTTTACTATATTATAGTTACTCTTATATAAATTACTAATTCCTTTATAGCTCGTTTAGCGCTACCGTTATAAGTATAGCTATAAGCTAGGGAGGGATTAACTTTAGAACTAATTTTATTTATAAACTTAGTAATTATCTTAATCTATACGTCCGTCCCATTATCTATAATAATTAATTCTAGAATAGAATTAGTAATATTTATTATATATTAAATTATATTCTTAATTTCGTTATTAACTTTTAACTTTTTATCTAAGACGTAGATAAACTTTATTTTAGAAAAATTATCTATAATAACGAGAAAGTATCGCTCGCCCTTAAAGGTTTATACCGATATCTTAGTAATATCGTAATATAATACTTAACTAATTCGTTTAGCCCTCGTTCGTCTATCTTTTAGCCTAAACTTTAAGATCTTTAAGATCTTATACGCCTTATATAGGCCTAAATCGTTAATATATACTTTTATACTTAACTTATCTACTAAAGCTCCTTTAATAGACTATAGTATCTTTAGGAGAACCTCGGTACTTAGATATCCTAGTCGTTTATATATTAGGCGTAAGCGTTAATATATACTTAATACTTACGTAAAGCTTTTAGGTATCGTATAATATTAGAATTAGACGAATACTAGTCTTTTATATAGAGACTACTAGAACTACCGTTTTTCTAGTAGTAACGTATATTACGAGCGTCTTTTATAGGGGGACGCCTAGAACTAAGATTATTATTCTAGTAGTAATAATCATAACTACGAATATCTTTTAAGGGGGGATATCTAGAACTAACTTTATAGTCTTTAATAAGGTAACTATAAAAACTAGATAATTTATAAGTAGTCTCCTTAGATAGTTTTAGAGAGACGGTCTCCTCTAATATAGAATTACGGATAATAGGAGTATATAGGGGCTTTATAATAGAAGTAGATATAGGCTTCTTTATAATAGGTTCTCCTATAATTCCTAGATATATAGTCTAAAGGACTAATAAATAAGTTATAATTATAAGGCACGTATAGAGAAATATATATAAAGGGAAGCTTAAATTTTTTCTATCTTAAGATATTTCTTATAAAAGCGCGGTAGATATCTACCTTTTATAGGTCTTTTATTAGCTCTTTAAGGTATTTATATATATATAGATATATACCTAAATACTTACCGCTAGGTAGTATCTACGTATATTAGTATACGTTTATACGTAATTATAATATACTCTAACCTATTAGGGATCTATAAGATCCCCTTTCTTAACTAGATCGTCCGCGATCTACCTTTAACTAGTAAAGGATATTAAAAGGACTTCCCTTTATATAATTTTATACTCGTATTACGAGCGGTTTTTAATTATTTTTATATTTTTCTAAGGGTCCTCTTTTTTTTTTATCCTTTTTAACTTTTCTAAGCGTATAGAAAGAAATATAATATAAAGCGAGTCTAAATAGTAGTTAGATAGGAATAATAATAGTAATCGATAGGAAAATAGGTATCTARTATAATAAAGGGGAACTTCCTATTTATAGCGTTTCGGGTAGCTATAGGTACCGTTTTATCCGTCTAACGACGTAAATACCTTAGTATTAGATAGTATTAAGAGGGATTAAGAATACTACGACGCCTAGTTAGATAGTAACGGCCTATACTATACTATATAGGTAGCGATTACGTAACTCGTCTACTTATTATTAGTTAATATAGGTAGGCGCTACGCTAGGGAATTAGGCTATAAAGGTAGCGGGGACTAGGGCGTTAGGGAAAGGGGGTGCTATTATAATAGCGGTAGCTATTATTAGTATAGCTATCGGCGTAAATACTAGTATTACCGGTATAACGGCGGCTCTACCGGCTAGTATTAGTATTATAACGACTAGTATAGTAGGTACTACTACTAGTAGAGTAGGTACCGGCGGGGGTCCTCCCTTAATAATATTAATTTCGGCGGCCTTAGTAGCCGAAAAGAGAGGTAATAGGTATACCGTAGTTAGGGCTAACGCTAAAGCCGTACGCTATAGGCGTATAATAGTTAGTTAAACGGGTACGGGGAGTCCCGCGAAGGTATATAGTATAGCTATAGTATTAATAAAACGGCTCGCGTTATTAAATTCCTCGCTATTTAACTTCCGATTAGCGGCTATAGCGCCTCTATTATAGACGAATAGATACTTAGCTATAGCGATATCCCGTAACGCTTAGGTTTACGTACTTAGCGTATTAATCTAATTCTCGTCGGTATCTATAAAGGTATCTATTTTAGCTAATATATTACTAGGTACCTAGTAATTAGCTTAATAATTATAGTATTCGGTATAAGTATTCTATATAACGTTATTAATAATATATCGATAGTAGAGAATACCTAGGTATTCGATACGTCTTAGTACGTATTAGGTATATAGAATCGGCTCGATAGCTCTAACTATAGCGGTAACGCGCGGTACGTTCGTAGCGGGAGTAGCGGTAGGGGGAATAGCGGCTATATTAGGTAATAGAGTATTATTAGCGTTATTATTATTATTATTAATAGGCTATTAAGAGATATTATTATCGTTTATAGTATAAATAGTAGGCTCGGTAAGTAGAATAGCTATTAATAGTACTAGTAATAGGAAGGATAGATAGGAAAGAGATAGTAGTAATAAGAGAGATAAAGAACTATCTAATTCTAAATCGTTTATAGCTAGAGATCGCTAGCTTCTTATACTTCTTTATTAGTTATATAACTATTCGTTTCTTTATTTATTATAAATAAGAAAGAATTTAGCTTTTTATTATAAAAGGTAAGGTTATTACGGCGTTTATCGTACTATAGTAGTCCTTCTATTAGCTAATATAGTCCTAATAGCTATTAAACCGGGTAGTTACTAAGAAAAGCGGGTCCTAGAGGATAGAAGGGATAGCCGGATAAAGGACGTTTAGGTTAGTTACGGTATTTAGAATATCGTACTATAGCGGTATTATACTATTTAGTATTAGATAATATAATTAGTACCTCCTTCCCCCCCCTTTATCGTACGAATATAGGAAAGTGTGATAGTTAGCTACGTAAATATAGGTAGCTAGCGTAAAGCGTAGGAAATAGGAATAAAGAAGGGAAAAAAGAAAAAAAATAGTATATAGGCGTAGCGGTAAGTCTAGAGCGTTCTATCGATTATTAATATAGTAAAATAGGTTAAAAGTAAGGAAATACGCGGGAAAAAATCGGAAAAAACATATAAAAGGCGGAATATTAGCGGTAATAGTAGTAAAATAAAAAAAGAATAATAAAATAAAATTTCTAAAAAGAGAAAATAGTATAACTTAATAGTAAGGCGTAGCTAAAAATAAAAATAGAATAAAGGAAATTAGGATATAGATAGGATTAGGATATAAATAGGGGATAACTATAGAACGAATATTATAAAGGAAAAGTAAAATAATAGATAAAAAATAAAAAAGGAAAGAAATAGTATAGGGTAAGGTAACTATTTACCGATAGACGATAGACGCTTACGATCTAGCTCGAGTAAGCGACGACTAGTATACTAAAGGCTACGAATAGGCTAGCTATCCTCGACGTACGCTAGGAATAAGTTAAACCTATTATAGCGTTTATCGAGCCGATAACCGCTTAGTAACTCTAGAATATAGGTATTACCCTAGTAAACGTCGATAATAAGCTACGGTCTATTATAGAATAACTTATATTTATGCTTTTATAGTCGATATCGTAACGTCTAGTCGCCTTTACTAAAAATACGATACGTAGCCTTATTATTCTATAATATAATACGGATATATATTCGGTATACCTTTATAAAGTTAAATAATAGGCGAATAGTCTTAAATAACTATCTTTCGCGAGCTAAATCTTACTAGGAGGCGATAACTTCGTCCCTAGTAGGCTCCCGTTCGTATAGCGTAATAATATAGGTAGCGCTATCGTAAGGCTCGGTACCGAAAAGTAGGTAATACGGGGAAAAGCTACTTATTTACGGTCTATTTAGGTAGATACGTATAGCTTTAAGAATAATTATTAGCTAATCGATATCTTCTCGGTTTTTAGTATTAGCGCTAGCTAGATAGCTAGCGATATACTTAATTTACCCGTTAAAGCGCTTAACTTAGCTATTCGTCTATAGATAGTATATTATTATACGATACTATTATATAGGGGGGTTATAGTTAGCGAGAAGGGTCTTAAATTTATCGGAGTTAAAGGGGGTACTATTATTAGTAATAATCTCGACTAGCGGTCCGAATACTATATAAATACGTACTACTAGTAACTTTATAGTAGCTAAGGTACTATTATAAGGGTCTATAGCTACTATAGCGTAGCTAGTAGCGTACTTAACTACCGTTAATAGCTATATCCGTTTACTATTAATAATAAAACGGCTAGTAAAATCTATTCCCTAGCGTACTAATAATTATACGGTTAGTATCGGTTATAGCGATTCCGTTACTTTAGGGGGCTTTTATAATAATTAATATTCTATATACCGTTAAACGGCCTTATTTACGGCTAAAATTAAGTTAGGATACTATACTCGTTTAGCTAATAACGTATATAGGGTATTAACGCGCGTATAGCCTTCTAGCTTATAGACCTTAATAGCTTCTAAAATAGAAGCCTCGTACGTTAGTATTTTTATTAGGATACGGTTAATAATAATATATACTTCGCTATAAAAGATAGCGAAATAATCCTAAACGAAGGTTAAAGGGATACGATAGGGGAGTAGATAGCTATTCTCTAGGTAATTAATAATATCCTAGACGTCGTGCTATCTAAAGTCGTCTAACTTCTTAATATTAAGGGCGATTAGCGTATCGTTCGTAGTTTATTTAGTATTTATAGTATTATTTAGAGGCTATTCGGCGTCGTTTTACGGTAGTCGCGCTAGTAGACGTATCTTAAATCGTTAGTTCGGTAGTCTAGGGGTCTCGTTATTAGTAGTAATAGTAGGAAAGACGTTAGTTAACGTATTATTATCGTTCGTTTCGTACCCTTCTTCCTTATTCGTTACGAGCGCTATATCTATACGCGGCTATAATAACTAATTAGCTAAAATATTAGCTTTTCTAGATCGGTAGTAAATACGTACGTTATAGTATACGATTATATCGAGAAATCGTAATATTCTAGCTAGTTATTCCTACTTAGTAGTAAAAAGGCGTAGGGTTTCGTAATCGGTAATAATAGTAATCTCGGTAGCCTCTAGCTAACTCCTTTAATACTATAATAATATAATAATAGTAAGTATTTCTCTCTCTTAAGTACTATATCGCTACTAGGTCTTCGATAAAACGGCGCTAAAGTACGTAACCGGGTATAAAACGCTACGTTTATTATTAGAATTACGTTATAATTAGAATAACGTAATACCGACGGTATAATTAGAAGTATCGGTCTCGAGTACCGATAGGAGTATATAGTTATAGTTACGTAACTCTAGGAGGGAGGCTATAGTATCGCGAATATCGCGTTAGGCTTATAATAACTCGTTATCTAGCTATACTTATACGCCTTTAGGCTTATTTACTCTAGTATACTTATAGAGTAGGCGCGCTTTATATATGAAGTAGGGGATAAAGCGGCGTAAATAGCTAGCGGTATTTAGAAAGCTACGGATCTTAGTAATAGTAGTAGGCGTTAGTCTCTCGTAGATAGTAGCTACCTTCTTAGGATCGGGACGAATATTATAGATAGAGATAATTATTCCTAGGAACTTACTTTCTTTAATAAACTATTCGTATTTCTTAAGGTTTAATAATAGTTAATAGCGGCTTAATTAGCGTAGAATAGCGACTATTCTCTTAGCTAATTCTATTATTATCTTACCCTAAATATAAATATTATCTAAAAGGCCTATAGTAAAGGCGCGTACTAGCTTAAGGACTTCGTTTATAAAACGCTAGAAGGTTATAGGTACGTTTATAAGGCTAAATAGTATACGAAGCTATTCGTATTATCTAAAAGGCGTAGAAAACGCTATCTTTAGTACTACCTCGGGGTCTATAACTATTTACTAGAAGCTATCTTCTAAGTTAAGAAAGGTATAGAATCGGTATCCGGCGGCTTATTATAAGGAATCCTCGATATTCGGTAGTAGATAGGCTACCTTTCGCGTAACTTCGTTTAATATACGGTAGTTAATTATAAAATAGTATTTAAGCCGGTTATCTCTAAGGAGGGGCTTCTTAGGTAATAATAGTATAGGTACGGATTATAGGGAGTTAATAGCGTATCGAATAATACTAAGTAAGAGTAGTTTATTAGTAAATTCCTTTATAATTTTACGTTAGTAGGGGCTATAGCGACGTAGGGGGAGAGATCTAGGTTTAGTATTAGCGGTCTTAATATTATACTAAGTACGGGCCTTTACGTCTAGTCTAGTATTAAAATACCGTAGAATAAAGACGAAAGTATTATTATCGAAGGCCTTTCATATAATTATTAGGGCTTTAGTATTTACCTTCTTCTATTAATTTTCTATAATAATACGGGTACTACGAATAGCGTCGCGCTTCGTACGCTCTTTCGTAAGTAATAGTTACTTCTTATACTTAGGTAATAGCTCTTCGTTAAATTCGATAGTTACTCGGTCGGTATTTACTATTCTAGGAAACGTTTATTAGGGTAAAGGAGTGCTATTATACTATTACTTAGTAAGGTACGTAATAAAGGGAAACGATTTAGAAGTAATATAGGAGAGGGTATAGGTATCGGGATCCGTAGGTAAAATACTATAAATATATATCGATAGAGGTAAAAGGAGGTTCTTATCGTAGAAAGAGGTAGGATTATCGTGAAAAGAGGTGATATTATCGTAAGAAGAAGTAATATTTATTAGATTAGAATTAGTAGTAGAGGTAGTATAGGTAATAGCGATATTATCTCGTCTCTAAGGAAGGTAGAAATATAGAATAACGGGGGAATCGCGTAGGAGTATAAGCTTTATTATACTATTAGCGTTAGTATAACTAAGCTTCGTAGCTCCACTTTAGCTAATAGTTAGGTTAATAGGATAGGTACCGTTAGTAATAATACTAGCTACTATAGAAATAACCTTAGATAGTCCGTTAATAGTCGTTAATCGGAAGGAAATAACGATATCGTTAATAATAGCGAAACTACTATTACCGCCTAGGCTACTAAGGCGTAGAGGGTTAGCGGATCGGTATAGCGCTAAATAACGACGGGTATACGATTTAAAAATAAATACGCTAGCTATTCTAATATCGATAAATACTATAAGCGGCGTTTATTAGTTATTTATTAGTAAACTAGTATAGAAGTAGTATCGTTTACGGTATCCTTTACGTCGTAGCTATTTTATTAGTATCTTACTAATTAACGTTAATTCCTTTACCGAAGGGATTATAAATAGTATAGAATAGTAAGTAACGTTAGCGAAATAGTTATTATCTACGTCTAAGCCCGTAGCTTCTAAGAGGGGAGATCCTTTAGGAGATAAATCTTCTTTCTATATAGGGTATATACTATAAATAGCGGGTTTCTTATCCCCTCTCCTATTATTCCGCTATCTTTTATCTATTATTAGTTTATCTTTATTCCTAGAGGGGTAGGGAGTAGGGGAACGGTACGTCTTTCGGTCCTAAGACGGTCTTCGTAAATAGTTATAATCGCGGGAGGTATTTCGAGAATAGTTACGAGGCTTACGGGAATAACTACGATTATCTATTATTTAGCCTCGATTTATCGTAAAACGCGTATTCTAACGCGCCTTTTAACGTCGATCGTTATTCTTAATACGTAGCTCCGTATATTCGCGAACCTAATAACTTATCTTTCTATATCGGAAGCACGTAGATTTATCTCTATCTTTATCCTACGTAATATAATTAAGTATTTCTTTACGGGTTCTAAATTATAGCGTTTCTCCTTCTTCCTCGGTCTTTAACGTAGTATTTAGCTAAGTAACGTATAATTATCTAGTCTTTAATAAGTAGTAAGTAGTATTAACTATAGTATAGATATTAGAGTCTAGGGTTATATCCTACCGTATCTTATACTATAAGTCCGTAATATTATAGCGTAGAATATCCTTTACTATATATTAAATATAGTATGTTTCGAGTAAGTTATCGGTAGAATTCTATATTATTTTAGCTAAAAGTTCGATAGCTTTATATTCGGACTTATTCTAATAATTAAACGCGAGAGCTATAAATACGCGTAAAGGGGTAGATATTAGTATACGACTAGAGATAAATATTAATATAGATTCTACTAGTATAGGCTATAGTATATCGGTATATTATCGAATAAAATACTAAAGGGGTATAAATTCGCTTCTAATTACTAGTAGTATTCGAGATATCTAATACGTATATAGAATTATAGATTTATATAAGTAGGTCTAAATACGTACTAATTATACTATAACTATATAGTCTACCTTACTTAAGTAGTCGCTTTATAGCTAACTAATAGCTTTTTTACCGTTTTTCTTACGATCTTCTCTATTACTAATATCCGATAAGAGTATTAGCTCTAGAAACGTCGCTTAGAGGTATTAATACTACCTAATAGCGTACTTATTATTTATTAAAGGTATATTTTACTTTATTAGACTACCTTCGATAACTAAATTCCTATTTACTAAACGAAGGCCTAGGAATCGTCTTTTAATAGTAAGCTATAATAATAGTATAAAGCCGTTAATACTAATATCGGTAAACGGTTTACTATTAGGTCCTAGATATAGTTTCGCTTAAAATATTACTTTAAGGGTTATCGTTTATAAGGGTATTTACTAGGATAATATAGGAAATATTAGAAATATACTACTATTATATACTCCTTATCTATATATATAACTTTATTATCCTTCTAGAACCGTACTACTAGTACCTCTCGGTATTTATAATATAATATACGGTATTAAGGGCTAGTTTCTCGTCAGTTAGATACTAGTTATAGGTAATAACGGGTTATTAGCTATAGTTACGCTAGAAAGGGGGCTCTTTCTACCTAGGTTAATAGGTAATAGTAGTCCTATTATCTACGGACTAGCTAATAATAGCGAGGGAATAGGAAAAAAGGATAAGGTAGCTATAGCTATAGCCGGTAAGTTACTATAGCTTATAGTATCTATTAGCTTTTCTAGAAGCTTTTCTATTATTATACTAATAATAGTATTTATATTATCGGCACGTTCTTTCTCTCTCGCTTATCTATTAAAGTTAGACTTTATACGGTCTGTAAGTAGCGCTTTTATTATTTACTTTAATTCCTCGATCGTAATAGACTTAGTATATTAAGGCGGTAGACTACTTACTAGCTATACCGGTAGAATATTTATCCCGTTATCTATAGCCTTTCCCTTCCCTTATCTTATTATTATCTAATAATTATACGTAATAGGGGTTACTTCCGTAGGGGGTTATAGCTCCTTAACTAGTAACTTACTAGTTTATAGGTTAGTTATAGCGCTTACCTTACTTAAGGCTTTAAGGTTATAAGTAATACTTTTATCTCTTTTACGTAGAATACGTTATTCTTTATCTAATATTCGGCGTAAAAGCGGATATTAGCGGTCTAGGCTCGCTAGGAAATAAGGGGTTAGGGATATAAACCGATAGTAAGTAGGAGCGAAAAGGAATAAATAGGGTAAACTAGGGTATAATAGTTATAAATCGTTAGATAGTCTAGATTTATAGGGTTAATAATAGGGGAAAAGAGCGGTAGAAAGGATAACTATTAGAAAAGAAATAGGGCTAGTAAAATAAGAAATAAGACTATTAGTATATAAATAGGGTATAAAAGGGGTATAAAAGCGGGTTAGTCTTAGAATAAGAGGCGGATTAGTAATTAGAATTAAATAGAATAGGAGAATAAGTAAAAAGGAAGTCCGTAAATAGAGGTAGTAGAAAATAATCGAAAATAGTAGAAATATTAAGACGTTAGTTATCGGAATAGTAGGAGTCTTAGAAATAACTAGAAAAAGTCGTAGGAATAAATAGGTAAAATCGTAGAATAAATAGAAAAGTCGTAAAAATAAAGGAAAAATCGTAGAAAAGTCGTAGAAATAAATAGAAATAGGTAGATTAGCTATTAAATGTTTAGTAATAGGACTCGAACCTATTAGTAGTATCCGATAGCTTAGGAGGTATAGGAAAGGTACGCGGGGGGCGTATAAAACGTTAGTAAAGGTAGGGTAATTCGGTGTTTTACTAGAGTAATAGCTATTAATTAGCTATTAGTTTAGTAAGGACGGAATTAAAAGAAGGAAAATAAAAGATATTTATTTAACGTGTTTTCGTTACTAAAAGGAGGTTAAATAGAAAGGGTTTTTATAAAAGAAAGGTAATTCGTAGTTTACCGCGGCGGAAAGTAGTAAAGCTATCGGTAGAGGTAAATTCTAAATTAAAAGAAAGGAAAGTCGAGATATCGGTCGATTACGTATCGATTAGGACTCGAACCTAGAGGAAAGGTAGTCGATTACGACGGTTAGGCTTTAAAGGAAGGTTAATAAGAGATTAATAGTATAAGTATTACGCTTATAAAAAATTAATTTTTTATAATTCCTAGATATATAGTCTAAAGGACTAATAAATAAGTTATAATTATAAGGCACGTATAGAGAAATATATATAAAGGGAAGCTTAAATTTTTTCTATCTTAAGATATTTCCTATAAAAGCGCGGTAGATATCTACCTTTTATAGGTCTTTTACTAGCTCTTTAAGGTATTTATATATATATAGATATATACCTAAATACTTACCGCTAGGTAGTATCCACGTGTATTAGTATACGTTTATACGTAATTGCAATGCACTCTGACCTATTAGGGATCCACACTCCTAAGGATATAACTCGTATAAAGAATCCTCGGCTCTCTATATTAATCTCGGAAATTAAGACGTCTTTAGTATTAAAAATACTATTACCTAGAATCTTACCTCTATTACGGTATAAAACCTCACCGCTAAAAATATAAATCGGAAATATTATAGTTAGTAAAATATCTTTAATTCATATAGAAATAATACTAGATAAAGTCTTAATATTAATAATAATATTTCCGCGTTTTATAGTATAGATAGGTCCTCCGCCTATAATTATACGTATACGAGTTTCTTTAATAGTCCCTTTTTCGAACTATCGCTTATCGTTTATAGAGTATATAGACGTACCTATATCGAATAGCTAATCTATTCTAAAATAGCTTAATAAGTAAGTAAATAGGTTATAGCTAATTACTTCTTTAAAATATTTCTTAGTATTAATAAGAAAAGAAGAAAGGGAAGACTTACTTATAGTCTTTTAATATCTCTTAAACGTATTATCGGTTATTACTATTACGCTTATAACTCTTTTATAACTAGTTATATTCGCGCTTACGTTTACGTTACCTAGTATAGTAGAAGACTTCTACTATTATTACTACTTACGAGCTTTAATCCGGTAATCGCGCTCTTTATAGCTAAGACGGTTATAGTATCTATATCGAATTATAGGTTATAAACTAGGCTTCTTCTAGTTACTCTAGCTAGTACTACTATTACGAGTATTATTATTATTATTTATACCCTACTTATTATCGGACTTAGAATTATCTCTTCTATCTAACTTCTTTATATCCTTCGTAACTCTCTCACGTTCCTAGAATAACTATACTAATTATCTATAGTACTCGTTAGAAGTCTTATCTAACTATACTACGATACGCGTAGTAACTTACGTTTTAGTATTAAACGTATCTTTCGCTACTATTAGTAGTAGTACGGTCCTAATCTTATTAGTAATTTTAGCTCTATAACGCTAAACTTCTAGTTATTTTTAGTTAAAACGCGAAAGAAAAGTAATAAACTTTTTACCTTTTTTTATCGTATAAGTACTAACGTCTAATAGGTCTTCTAATACTTAGAACTTAGTCTTCTAGCTATTATAGTTAAAACGATTAGATAACTTATTTTAGATATTAGAAATATTTATACTATTAACTATAATCTATCTTATAATACTAGATATATTCTTTAGTATTTCACCTCTTATAAGTAGATTATTTTACTTATTAAAATAACCGAAATTATTAGGCTTTAAACTAATACGAATAATTACGGTATAGAAAGATAGAGCCTACGTACGCTAAGTATAGCTATCTATTAGCTAGTATTATTAATTAAGTATTTACTTCTACTTAGATAGATTAATTACTTAGTTAGTACTTATTATTATAGGTAATAGAATAAAATCCTCTATAACGACGGAATATAAAGATAGGGATAATACGGTATAAGCGGAAGGAGGTCGTTATATTAAGGGAGGTGCGTTCACGGTTATAGTAGGAGTACGGAAAAGACTAGGAAAACTCGGAATTATAGACTTTTTATTAGGAACTAGTTAAGATTATTAGGGATTAACGTTAGTAAGAAATCTTAGATCTTTATTAGAGACGGGAGAGGGGGAACGCGAGAATTCCGTTAACGTTAACGGAGTAGAAACTTAGGAATTCTAGATAACTAAGTCTATAATAGTATTAGGGGCGGTTAGACGGCGACGGCTACTACGATTTATTATTAGTTTTAGTAGTTATATTACTAATAGCTTTATAAGCCGGTTACTAGCTTATAGTAAAATAGGAAGAAGAAGAGGAAGAAAAAAAAATTAATTAGAATAAAAAGAAATAAAAAATAAATTAACTATCTACCTTAAATTAAGCTTAGTCTTATAATCTATTAGCTAACTAATAAGGAAAATAGATAAATTAATAGAAATAAACTTAATAATTAAATATCTATATAAAAAGTTAGATATAAGAGGAAGAAAATAGGCTAGACTAGAAATAGACAGAAGTCTAGCATTTATAGGCTAGCCAGAACCAGGCTTCAGCCCACCGGTCACGTGATCCACGCATTTCCGTCCTTCCTCACACATTCTCAGTCATTCAAGTTCGGGTTTAGATATAGGGCCTGACCCTATCTGTATCATTAAGGGTTAAAGTGTTGGGCTGAACCCTAGTCGGTTGTCATTGAGGGTTGGCATATCGGGTTTGTTTAGGGCAGTCTGCCTCCTATTCCGGGGTTTGGGACGACATCTCCGGTTCTTACTTGACCTCACCTCATCTTCCGGCTCCGGCTTCATCTATCACTAATTTGTACATATCGCATCGCATAGTTATTTTTCTGCTTTTCGTTTCCCCCCAGTACGTCGTTAATATATAGCCTAGCAACTCAACACACTGACTGTCCAGCAGAGGAGATATGTTGCCATGGAAATGGAAGTAACATGCTAGAGGGGTAAAGAAAGGAAGAAGAAAAGCTGACGAGCTGTGACTATGAGTTATGTGTGATTTTAAATGAGCAAAAGTCGAAGTCGAGAGGATATGTTGCTGCGCATGCATGGTGTTAGTATCTCGTGTTGTTGTGAAGAGCACGATGATACAGGGGGCAAAGAGCTGTGTTATTGAGCCCAATCCATGTTGTGTCTAAGACGGGAGCCGATCGTGGTGTGTGTGTATGTGCGTGGGAAGAGGAGGGGGGCAGATGCGTACGTATGTCCATGGACGTAGTAAGCGCAAGTGCAGGCGAGGACAGCCATCCAGCAGATAGGTAGCCCCTAAGAGCCGGTTCGCCGGTGGGAGAAACCACTGATGAGCGGCTCCCATGGAATGGACCGGTTATCATGACACCAAGACCCAGAGAAGTGAAAGGCTGTGTGTCAAACTGCGAGAAGCGATGGCAAAGGCAGCACGGCCTGGGCCCTCGCTCAGTTGAGCACGTCTCTACCACACCATTCAAGAGGCTAGGAGCATTGGCTCCCACGAACACATCGCTTATCCATCAATGCGAGCTCACGGAGACAAAGTGGTATGCCTCGGCTACACTGCTTCTGTATGTGCCGTGGTTAGACCGTCCTCGCTTAGGCGGCTTTGCACTATGGGAGACACGCACATGACCGTCTCGTCCATGTTGCACCAAAGATAGGTTTGAAGCCAACCCCCAAAGACTTGATGGACAGATTATCTCGTAGCCTTTGGGACACCTGTTACCGGAACCACCAGTTGACTGAAGCATTTAGCCGTCCGTCTTCGTGATCGCTCCGAACCGAGTGCCACCACCCGTTAGGAATAAACAGCGCGCTGCCAGGCCCGACAACAGCCTCAACAAACTTCTTCTCCTCGTCCCCTTCACACAACCACACTGCCGCGTGGAGCAGCTCCCGCTCCGGGCCCTCCATCATATCGGTCGTACGGATACGGCTGTTGGCGTTATACCGGCCCAGGGCCGTTTGGACGCGGCGGAAGAGCGCGTCGCCGGCAGCTGGACGCAGCAGCCGCACCCGCTTGGCGCCACAGAGCTGGCGGAACACGTTTGGGTTCGGGTCCCGGTGCAGCGGCGTGTAGGTAGGCTCGACGCCCAGCCAGATGCTGGATGCGTATACGTCGCCACGGCCGGCGGTGGAGATCAGCCCGGGTGTGGGCACACTGGCCCGCAACGCTTCCGGCAGCTCGGACAGCCCAGACTGCGCGATGTACAGATGGCGCACACGGTTCACGGCGAGCGGCTGTAGGCGGTTGAAATCCTGTGCTGCACGCAGGAGCAGGAGCGGCGCGTACAGCTGGGTGAAGCGTGGGATCCCGGAGGCTGGAGTATCAGCTAGAGCATCGGAGAGGACCGGAGCCAGCGATTGGAGCGCGGCCGACGGTGAAACGGCCAGCCAGGCGTGGAAGCTGTGAAGAGCAGTTGGAGCTGCCGTAGAGCTGCCGGCTTCCGGAGCGCTCGCTGCAGGTGCCGATACTTCGTAGGGGAGGACGGTGTCCATGAATTGGTCAAGGAAGCTGCTCAGCTTCATTGGCTGGAGCTGTGCACCCGAGACTGGCTCAACCGCCAGATCCGTGTCGGGCGCAAACCATTGAGAGGTTGCATCACGCTCACGAGACGGAGAGAATAGAAGAGGGAGCGAAGATGACTGCGTCAGATGCAGAAACTCGGAAGCGCCAATGGTATCTAGAGACGCCGCAGCTGTTTGGACTGGGACACACTGGCGATGGCATGATGATGTTGATAGACACCGCGTTGCGCGCTTCAGCTGGGGTATGTTGTGGCGTGTGATCGGTAACGCATGGCGAGACAGGCCGGACAAGGCTGCCATGACGATGCAGAGAAAGGGAATGGGAGGAATTAGTGGTGTTTGTTCGATATATTCAAGACTGCCGGAGAAAAAAGGAGAAGATCGGCTGTCACGATCGCGACTCTGGCTGTCGATCTGGAGGCGTTTGTATGGGCAGCTGGCACGACTCCTGCCGCAGCTGTCACCAGCTGCAGCTCAGACGCCTTCAGCCACACTTATGAAAAGTCAAGCCACAGCATAACTGCCCCTCATTGGCACAGCCACAGCCACCAACTGGACCTGATTTTCAGTGCACTCGCTTTTGTTGTGACTTTTTCTATTTTGTATAGGCTGACTGTTGAACTGTGTTGTTGTCTGCATTTTTTGTTCGGGCTTTGACCTCTTCTCTCTGAGCGTAGGCGTCTTTTCCAGTGATACACACCCTTGAATTGTTTTATTTTTCTTCCTAAGCTGATCCCCTAAAGTCTCAGCACATCTCTCTCTCCCACTCTCCCACTTTCCCCCCACCAGACTGGTTTAATTGGAGGGAACCTAACTCTGTCGATTCTCATTCCACCGTCTCTTTGTCCAGCGTCACCGGATATTTTGTCGATTTCCATCCCGGCCCTGCATCCTTGTGTGGCGTCTTCTACGGCTCGTATTGCGGGGTGCCTACAACGACATCTCTCCTTGCACCGCTTCCGCTCTGGTTCCCCCACTGTCGTATCGCTTCTCCCGATCACCGTCGACCACCTCCCGAGAACGCACAAACGGCCGGCATCGGACTCTCTATCGTCCGGTCTTCACATCCCTCGCCACGATCTACATTCCTCCGATCCCCGTCCGATCCGGCGGCTATCCGTGTCTCGACCCCAGCCCACTGCACTCTCCATCCACTCGTTCAAGAGACTGTGGGCTGAACCCAGTCACCACCGTCACTCTCTCCCGCCTGCAGAGTCATCGCACTGCTGTTGATCCGGACACCAGAGTAGAGTCGGTGTGCTGTATCTGTGAACACAACAGGACACAGTTGTCTTCATCCCACATCAACCTACGGAACGCTCAACCCGAGCCGGGGCAAATCTCCGCCATGTCGACCACATCGGGCAGTCCAGACTCCTGGATATCCTCCTTTTGCGCTCTAATAGGGCATGAGTACTTCGCCGAGGTGGCAGAAGACTTCATTGAAGATGACTTCAATCTTACTGGGCTCCAAAGCCAAGTTCCCATGTACAAAGAGGCGTTGGAGGTAAGACGCGTGAACTAGTTCTCTCCAAACTCTCTAAAATAAACTGTGACTTTAGTCAGTGCTAACAGCTTATCTCTCGCTCGCTCGGAACAGATGATATTAGATGTCGATCCCGAAGACGAGGAGGACGAGGAGGACGAGGAAGAGGACGAGGACGAGGGAGACACCGAAGGCCAGGAGCGATCGACCACGACTCGGACGACGGTCGAATCGTCGACGGCGTCGTCGCGGAAACACCACAGCCGCATGGCCAGCGACATCTCGATGGTCGAGACATCTGCCGAGATGCTTTACGGCCTGATTCACCAGCGCTACATCTGCTCACGGGCCGGCATCCAGCAGATGAGCGACAAGTTCGAGCTGGGCCACTTTGGCTCCTGCCCGCGCACCAACTGCGACATGGCCCGCACGCTGCCGGTGGGGCTGTCGGACGTGCCGGGCGAAGACACGGTCAAGCTGTTCTGCCCGTCGTGCCTAGACGTGTACGTGCCGCCTAACAGCCGGTTCCAGGCCGTCGACGGCGCGTTCTTCGGGCGCACGTTCGGCGCGCTGTTCCTGATGACCTTCCCGGAGTTTGACCTGACGCACACCGGCGTCGAGGTGATGGCGCGCATCACTAACGAGAACGCGCCCACCCTCAACGGCATGTTCACGTCCAACATCGGGCCCAGCCTCGGCGGCAAGAACGTGTACGAGCCGCGCATCTACGGCTTCCGCATCTCCGAGCTGGCTAAGTCCGGCCCGCGCATGCAGTGGCTGCGCGACATGCCCGAGAACAAGTCGCGGCTGGACGAGACGGCGCGCTTTGCGCTGGGCAAGCTGCCCAATGTGCCCGACTCCGACTCGGAAGATGATGTGCGCATGGGATCGGGCACCGATGTGCGGACGAACCGCGTGCCCATCCGCCGTCGGCAGCGCGGCCCGCGGACGGCTGCGCCAGCTGATCCGAACGGCGCGGACTCTGAACTGTGATCACTTACTCTACTAGCTTATGTTTCTTTCCTCAAAGGATTGTTTCTTTCCCTCCCTTTTTTTTTCTTCTGGTCTTTTTGGGAGGTGTCAATCGTCCGTTTCGCTTTTTTCCTTTTCCTCCTTTCTGTTTCTTTTTGGGAATCCTTGGGTTTCTAGGTGATGATGCTTTCCATCGAGGCGTATGATTTCTCTTTTCTTCTTTCCTGTGATTAATTGTCTGGAGCATGTGAGAATGTTTATGTGGTGTTTATGTGCATGCGAGTGGATGTGTCTGGTGTGTGTGTGTTCTGAAAATGAGATCATGTCCTCTTTTCTCTTGCTCTCCTCATCATGGAGTATCTAGTTCAAGATTCTCCTCTTTCACGCAACTAATGAATGCATTACCGGGTTTCAACTACTACTACCTATCCGACCTTAATAGATTCTCCCCTCTTTTCCTTCCCTCTATCTATCTACTCCCTATGATACTACACCGATAATTATGATATGGGAGAATAGCGCTTCTGATATCTGAACAATCCTCCTCTACAGGCTGTTTGCATAGTTGGATATATTTAGCTTTTATTCGACTAATGTAAGGTGCATGGATATCAGGTATCTTTAAAAGAAAGTTATGCTAAAGAGAGTAGGCATAAAACAACCCCCCAAAAAAAATCAAAAAATCAAAAAAAGACATTCAAAAAGGCCGGAGGGTGTCTCTGCCCATTGTTTGCTCTGGAAATACATAGGTCTTCAAAGATAATCACTGTTCAGGCAACCACGGACTCTCGGGGCGTCACCCGGACGGGCAGTCCATCCACCATGGGCATAGTGAGACTCTGCTGCGGAAATCTCTCACCGCCGCCATCCGCACGCTCCACGTCAAACAGCCACAGCATCGACGCAATAACCTGCACCGAGACCAGCTCGGCCATGCGCTTTCCCAGACACAGTCTGGCGCCTCCGTTGAACGACGGGAACTCGGCCGCCGCACGGTTGATGAAGGATCCTGCAGGCGTTTTGCCATCGGCGCTCGCGGTGGTGCGCAGCCAGCGCTCGGGGCGAAACTCCTCGGCGTCGGCGCCCCAGATGGCCGGGGAACGGTTCATCGACCACAAGCACCACATGACGATCGAGCCGGTGGGGAGGAAGGTCCCGTCGGGCATCGTCACATCGCACAAGGTCTCCTTGAACTGGAACGGCACGGGGGGGAAGAGCCGCAGGGCTTCGTAGAAGACGCCGAGAACGTACGGCATGGTTGTAGGGTTGAACTGGGTGAAGTCGAGAGGGGCACCAGCCTCGGAGGGCGGGCGTTTTGCAAGCAGATCGGCAACCTGGCCGCGGATCTTCAACACGATATCGGGGTGCTGCGTCAGATTGTAAAATACCCACGTGAGGGCCTGGGCGGTGGTGTCGCGGCCGGCTGACAGGAAGTTCAACGCGGCATCGGCAGCAACGTCCTCCTGGTCAATCAGATCCAGTAGCGACTTGATCAGTGAGCCAGAAGCTTTGTCTATCTGGCTGGATTCAAGGTCGGCATCGGAATTCAGATCGCCTTTCTCGAGGAGATTCTTCTCGGGGTCCCGGGTACCGGAGATGCCGTCAGCCTTGCGCTCGCTGACGGCTTTGGCGACAATGTTGCGGCCAAACTGCTGAATGGTGGCGAGGGACGAGCGTATGCGGCCACCGGTGATCACCTCGGTGGTGGCCCAAAGAGGGTTCTGGAATCGCTTGGAAATGGCAGTGCTGAGGTAATCGAAGGCCGTGGTGAACTCGTCGCCCGTGTGCATCTCCATGTCGTAGGCCATGCGGCCCATGAGCTGCGAAGTGATTTCGTGGAACACCTCCTGCAGGTCAAGCGGGGTGGCCGAAGCGGTAGGGTCGGCGCTGCGGGTGCGGAGGCCTGCATACGACGCGGCCAGGTAGCGCGGCAGGGCCACATCAGTCAGCACGCGGAGATTCGACGAGCTGAAGAAAGCCAGGCCCGCACGGCGCTGCTTCCGCCACAGCTGGCCGTTGGCGTTGATAATGCCGTGGCCGAACATGTCGTGGATGCGGGTGCGCACAAACGTGCCCTTGGCGAAGTAGGTGCCCTCGCCGCGGAAAACAAAGTCGACGGCTTCCGGGTCGCTGATCAACACACCACAGCCGAGTGTCGGCACCAACAGCTGGATGGTTTCGCCGGGGTATGTTTGCACAGTACGAGTGAACCACTTGAGAAGAAGGGGCTGGGGCTGGATGAAAGTGAGGCCATCGCCAATGATCGGGAGAGTCCCGGGAGCCCGGCGGAGGGGCACGCCGTTCCGCCGGACCACGGGGGGAAACAGTAGCGGGCGGAGAACAAACAGAACCACAAACCCGGAGACTGAAAGAGCCACATAAGTCCGGAGCTCCTCCGGAACGGTCATATTGAGAAGGCCCATGATGGTCGCGATCGGCAGGTGTTTCGGCTGTCGACTTATCAGCAGATATCAGGATACTGAGGCGGAAAGATAACGAGAAGGTGATTCATGCATGCACCGCAGGGGATGGTGCGATAAATATATGGGTACAGAAAATATAACGTGAGTCTGGAGAAAGAGAGGAGGCTGAAAACAGGTGAAACTCGGAAAACCTCGCTCTAATTAGAACGTGAAAAGATCGGATTTAAGCAGGCCTTCATGTCTCACCAGGTATCACGACAGGTGAGCCAAATGACGATTGATAGAAGACACCACAAATAATCGAATATATCTTAGGATTCCTAGGTTTTTTAGGTTTTGAGAGAAAGCAAACAAAGCCGAGAAGAGGAAAGGGAACGGGAAACCAGCCCGGAGAGGCACGAACAAAATACTGAACTGAGTCTAGCTCCTGAACCCTGAACATCATCACCTTCAGATCTCCTACAAACGTGAGGTGGTGAGCACGTGATTGGGATCATTAGGGTTAGGGTTGTGCTGTTGACTCTCCGGAAGGCACGACCGCATATCGGAACGGATTGGCGACTGGAGATTCCGCCGGAGGGCCGAAGAGAATCATTCTGGGAAGGAGCGCCATGCCCTAAGCGCGCACAAAAATTTACCTATAGCTGTAGACTTGATTTCTTTTCGTCGGCTACCTTGGCTTTCTTCATTCTCACCGTTGTCTCCTCTCCACGACGACAACCAACTCATTCATCTTGGTGTTCATGAACACGCAATCTTCTCACGCATTTGCGTCAATCTACATACATACTTCGTGATAATTCATTTATTCTGTGATCCGTGTCTGCTGGCAGTTGTGACCTCCAGTTCATTAATATCCGTTAATTTCCTACGTCCTGATACGTCGTTCATAGTAGTCTTGGCTGTGGGAGCACTTTCGCTTCATCTGTCTCAGGCTCTGGCGCCCCCAAATGGAATCACGCCGAATCTCCATCGGCAACATCGATGGCTATGACTCGCCGATTCGATACGGACGATACGGATTCTCCGATAGGGTTACCACCACAGGGAGCATGGAAGGATTGACGCGTATCCAGATTGCAGTGAATAAGGGCCGTCTTACTCTGCACATCCGGCCAAACAGACCCAGACGCCAGTTCGTCGTATGCGCCGCCTGCGCGCGCGCACATCTGAGCCGTTATGCTCGTAATTGTTCGGTTTCCCTCTAGGCGCCGGAAAACACCACCGACCGCCGTGGCTGGCGAAGAGGAGCCCGGCAAGTGTTGCAGAGCATCTGAGGTGGCGAAATGTCCAGTTGTGAGTGGATGAATCTCAATATCAGCCCAAACGTTACTCTGGGCTCTATAAGATGAGCCCTGGTGGCTACGCGTCGCTGTGCAGGGGCTTCACACAACAATAACGGGAATATAACCTTAATACAGTACTGACATTCCACGGGGCTGACTCTCAACTGCAGGATGGCACTGCACAGACCCACTTTAGATCCATCAACCCAGGCTACTCGATTAGCCATTTAAGGTTAAAGCGCTTCGCATTCGTCGGGTTGTTCCTTAGTGCGACTGGCCTCAATCTGGCCCAGACAATGCATACGTTAGCCGCCATCGGCGAGTTTGATGGGCAAAGGAAGAACTGCGGAACATATCCCTTTTGAGGCCCCAAACCCAGAAAGCTGACGGCAGGATTACTTTCAATCATCCCGACGGGGTTTGGTGAGTGGACTTCGGTAGGGATTGGCATTTTCTCTAGTATGGCTCCGCCACCATGCAAGAAACTCTTTTCTCTGGCTGCAAAATCACTTGATGTGATGATACATGCCCAGGAGCTTGTGTGACACGAACCAATAACCAATGCGGGATGCCTCTAAACAAACCCACACACACAGAACAAACGCAAAAATGCTGTCCAGAGAGGCTTCAAGGAAACGAAGGCGAACAGTATCGAGACAACAGGTCCAGCCTGCGCTTCGGCCCCGGATCCTGACCCTCCACCCATCTAGCCTCCCAGTGGCGTCCCCGACTCCGACTTGGAGCCGACGAATGCGACATCTGAGCCTCATTTCCATATTGCTTCGGTTGTCCAGACTCGGCACGCTCAGGTTATTCCCGGGCGACGATGCAGTGCCCAGTCACGACTTTTGGTCACCGACCCCTTGAACGACCTGACCTTTGCCGTGGCCACTACGACACATGTGTGTGTTCTAGCCCGCCAGGTTGAGAGCCGTCCACACCACAGGAGTCCAACCCGCCGTATTATCCTGTCCCCACAACGGACCCGGGCAAAGGAGGGCTGCCAAATGCCCGGCTTTGCTCATGCATCACACGACCTCCTGGACTGCTCGCTTTCACCGTATTGCACTTTGATCCCGGCCCCTTTTCCAAGACATCGGCTGCATCCTTGGCATCCCAGTGGGGTTTGAGGGCCTCAGTAATATTTTCTGGGTGGGTGGTGCACCCAATTTGTTGGTGATCTGATCCCAGAAGGGCAAACCATTGATTTTTGGTTCCTTTTGTGTCTATTGACGCTTTTATCTTTTATCTTCATCATTCGTATATATCTACCTGGATGCGCCGCTCTTTTTTTCTGCCTTCTCGAAACAACCGAAAGGCCATCACCCTTTTTATTTTTGATTCAGATCGTCAGCCTTGCGCGATACATTTCTCACACCTTTGAAAAACACAACAAGTGACTTCCCTTCTGTTGTGTGTCCAACCTGGTCCTTCCTACGCAAGCTGCATTCCGGCTGCCGCTCTATCTCACTCTCGTCGGCACCGGCGATTCTCTTTCACCCCCTCCGCCCGCTCGGCGCCGCGCCGGGACTGGGTCTCCATTTTGACCGGACCTCCCATTCGGACCATCTTGTCGAATTCTTGATCTCTTGCGTTCCAGGACTGCCGTACTCTGCATTCACTTCGCCCGCGAACTCACTACCTCACCCCCCCAGTTTTCTTCCGGCGACCACCACCGCCTTGGTGTTGGTGGTTTTGCCCATCATGGCCTTTCTGCGCCAGGTCGTGACGTTGATGCGGAAGAACTGGATGATCAGCCTTGGCCCTAAAATCGCCAATACCGTCTTGATTGCCATCGTCATCCCCATCGCGTTGACCTCCGTCTTCAGCTTCATTCGTAACCTGATTGTGCCCCACGCCGAATTTGGATTTGTAGGTTGACCTGTGTTGGCTGACTCTTTGATAATCACTGTAACCGTTCATGTTTCTGACAAGAGGTTGATATAGGGCCAAGTTCGACCTTTGCGAACCCTCGAGCAAGCGTTGGAAGATGCTCATGGATCTGGACGTGACACTGTCGTGTTCGTTAACAATGGCTTTGCTGACGGGGATATTTCCAAAGCCATCGACCTTCTTGTAACCCCGCTCGAAGCTGCCGGCAAAACCGTGGTCCACCTTGACGATGACATTTACATCCGCAAAGTTTGCCCGTCCTCCCTTCGCGGCGTCACGCAGTGTTTCGGAGCTGTCGTCTTCCACTCTTCGCCTTCCGAGGGCGATGGCGGCGTCTGGAACTACACCCTTCGCGTTGACGGCTCGCTCAACGCCGCGACTGTCCACATCGACGAGACCGACAACGATGCCGAACTGTACCTCCTGCCGCTGCAGCATGCCGTTAACCGGGCCATCGTGTCGGTGGCTGGCGGCTCGCTGCCCGACCAGATCCAGTCGTACCCCTACACCGACCGCACCCAGGAAGACTGGGACAACCAGGTGCAGAAGACATTCATGCAGGCCATCATCAACTGGATGGCTGTGACCTTCAGTGTTAGCATCATCTTCGTGCTGTACCAGTTGTCGGGATTCATCGCCACCGAGAAGGAGTCGGGCATGACTCGGCTCTTGGATGCCATGATGCCGGTGAAGCGGTCGTGGCATGCCGTGAGCGCGCGCTTTCTTTCGTACCACTGGTCGTTTTCGCTGATGTACCTTCCTGGTTGGATCGTCTGTGCCTTGATCATCCACCGTGGTGTTTTCAAAGAGACATCTGCGGGTATCCTCCTCGTCTTCCAGATCCTCGCCGGTCTCGCCACCGTTTCGTTCGCGATCTTATTGGCGTCTTTCTTCCGCAAGGCCCAGCTTAGTGGCAACATCTCGATCCTTTTCGCCCTCTTTGTGGGTATTCTTGCCCAGGTCGAGACTAACCCCGACACTTCGACCGTTGTGGTGCTCAGTCTCCTGTTCCCTAACTGCAACTACATTTACTTCGCCGTGTACGTCGCTCGCTTTGAAGCCCACAAGATGGCCGCATCGCTGGGCGACCACCCGCCTGCGGACAATGGAAACTTCAGTGTGCCCGGCTGGTTGTTCTTCATTTTCGCCCTCATCCAGATTGTGGTTTACCCGATTCTTGCAGGAGTTATTGAGAACAGGACGAACGGATCTGACTCGAAGGGCCGCAAGATTATCTTCCGCAAGGACGAGAGCCCCGGATCCGCTGCTGGCCTCGTGGCTACCCCGGCTGTGCGTCTTGACGGATTCTCCAAGATCTATCCCGTGTCGTTCATGCACAAAGTCCGCGGCATGTTCTCTAAGGAAACTCCGCAGCCTGTTGTCGCTGTCAGTAACCTCACTCTCCACGCAGGCCGCGGCCAGATCGTCGCCCTCCTCGGTGCAAACGGTAGCGGAAAGAGTACCACTCTGGACGCCATTGGCGGTATGCATCGTCTGACCAGCGGTACCATTGAGATTGATGGTACCGGCGGCCTGGGTGTGGTGCCGCAGAAGAACGTTCTTTGGGACAACCTGACAGTTAAGCAGCATCTCCTGATCTTTGACCGGCTCAAGAGCTCTGTTCCCGCCACCAAGGAGGAGCTGAAGCAGCTGGTCAAGAGGATTGACCTGGTGGCTAAGAGAAATTCCTTGGCCGGCAACCTTTCCGGCGGCCAGAAGCGCAAATTGCACCTGGGTATGATGCTTACCGGCGGCAGTGCTGTGTGCTGTGTCGACGAAGTCAGCAGCGGCATTGACCCTCTCAGCCGTCGCAAGATCTGGGACATTCTTCTCGCCGAGCGTGGACGGCGCACCATCATTATGACTACCCATTTCCTCGACGAGGCCGATCTTCTTTCCGACCACATCGCGGTGCTGTCCAAGGGGACCCTGCGTGCCGAGGGTTCATCTGTGCAGCTCAAGGACACTCTGGGCGGTGGCTATCGTGTCAATGTTAACGGCAGCCGCATGACTGACCCGTATCGCCAAACCCCCGATGTGGCCGGTGCCACCAAGACCGTCTCCTTCGATACCGTTTCGTATGTCGCCCCGTCTGCGCCGCTTGCTGCCCAGGTTGTGCGTGCTCTGGACGCCTGTGGAATTTCCGACTACGGCTTCTCGGGCCCGACCATTGAGGATGTGTTCCTGAGACTTGCTGAGGAGATCCAGCCGCCATCGACTGCTAGCGACGGAGCCGATTCGGAAACTGCGGCTGAGGAATACCGCGCCGGCCTCAAGAGCGGCAACAAGGGCGAGGGACTGCAGCTTGTCTCGGGCACCTACGTGGGAAGATTCCGCCAGACACTGATTCTCTTCGGCAAGCGTCTAACCATTTTCAAGTCGAACTGGATCCCGTCGTTCCTTGCTGTCGCCATTGCCATTATTGCTGCTACGCTATCGTTTCTGATCATCAAAAACCAGAAACAGCCTGTCGGCTGCTCTGTCGACGCATTTGAAGGCGAGCAGATTGGCGTGGAAACCGATTTGGACGCCGACGATATTCACTTCCGCATTGCCTTCGGTCCGGCATCTTCCATCAACCTTAACGCCTCTCAGCTGTCAGCCGCGTGGAGTGCCGCCATCCAGGGTGTTCTCTCGGATCTCGGTACTAACGTCACCCAGGCTGTGAGCGGCATGCTTCTGGCCTCGTCAAACGTGTCTACGCTTACCGAGTTCAACGACAACATCGCTAACAACTTCCGCCTCGTATCGCCGGGCGGTATCTGGCTTGGAGACGACTCGTCTTCTCCGACGATTGCCTACGTCGGCAACCGGTTCATGACCTTTGGGTTCTTGACCATGGCTCTGTTCGACAACACGTTGGGAGGAGTGCCGATTGTTTCCCAGTACAAGTCGTTCTCCATCAGCTGGTCTCCCGATACCGGCAACTCGCTGCGGTTCATGACGTACGTGGCGATTGGCCTCGCTATGTATCCGTGTTTCTTTGCTTTGTACCCCAACGCCGAGCGACGGGCGCAGATCCGAGGCCTGCAGTACTCGAATGGCGTCCACCCGCTGTCCCTGTGGCTTGCGTACACGTTGTTCGACCTAATGTTTGTGCTCATTGCCACGGTGGTAACTATTGGGGTGTGGGCCGGACTGTCCAACATCTGGTTCAACGTGGGCTATGTGTTCCTTGTGCTGATGCTGTACGGCCTGGCGTCGATTCTTCTCGGATACGTCATCGGAATGTTTTCCAAGACGCCGCTGACCACCTTCGCAGTGATGTTCTCTCTGCAGATGTGGATTTTTGTGGCATACTTTATCGGATTCATGGCCACGCAGGTGCTTGCCCCGGTGACGCGGGTGGACGAGTACCTCGATATCATTCACTTTACCTTGTCGATTGCCGCGCCGATTACTAGTGTGCTGCGGGCGCTGCTTGTCTCACTCAACATCTTCAACCTTGCTTGTGACGGAGAGCAGTACACCAGCAACCCGGCTGGCGTCAGATACTACGGTGGCCCTATCCTGTATCTTGTGGTCCAGTGCGTTGTGTACTCGATCATTGTGCTGTGTGTTGATAGCGGATCTGTGCGGTCATGGTTCCGCGGCTTGTTCTCGCGTAAGCGGACGCCGGCCACCCCATCGCCGGAGGCTCCTCGGGCCGGTGCTCCCTCGGGAGCAACCGATCCGGAGGCACCCAAGGAGAAGCCGGACATCAACGTCACCAGACCGGGAGACGACGGGCTGCAGGTGATGAACCTGACCAAGTCGTTTGGCAAGAACACGGTGGTTGACAACGTGTCGTTCGACATCCACCGTGGCGAGGTGTACGCGCTGCTGGGGCCCAACGGAGCTGGAAAATCGACAACCATCTCGCTGATCCGCGGCGATATCCGGCCCAGCAACAGCACCGGCGACATTCTTGTTGAGAACCACTCGGTCATCAGCCAGTTGGCGGAGGCACGGTCGGACTTGGGCGTGTGCCCGCAGTTTGACGCCATGGACCAGATGACGGTGCGCGAGCACCTCCAATTCTACGCGCGCATCCGCGGCGTCCCGGACGTCGACCACAATGTGCGCGTGGTGATCAACGCGGTTGGTCTGCAGATGTACGGCGAGCGCAAGGCCCTCTCGCTATCGGGCGGCAACAAGCGCAAGCTCAGCCTCGGAATTGCGCTGATGGGCAACCCGGCGGTGGTGCTGCTGGACGAGCCGTCGTCGGGACTCGACGCGGCGGCGAAGCGCATCATGTGGCGCACGCTGCAGGACACGGTGTCGGGGCGGTCGATCCTGCTGACCACGCACAGCATGGAGGAGGCCGGGGCGCTGGCCAGCCGGGTGGGCATTCTGGCCAAGCGCATGCTGGCGTCGGGCACGGTGGACGAGCTGCGGGCGCGCTTTGGCGATGCGCTGCACGTGCACCTGGTCAGTCTGTCGGCGCCGCGCACGTCGGACGCGGAGATGGACGCCATCAAGCGGTGGATCTTCGAGAACCTGCCGATGGCGACGATTGAGAGCAAGACCTACCACGGCCAGATGCGGTTCTCAGTGCCGGCGTCCGCCGTGCACAGCCTCCGCATCGGCGGCATGCACAGCGGCGGCGGCGCCGCGGCCAGCTCCGACGCGATTGAGGATAGCTCGAACGGCGCTATCGGGCGGCTGCTGGTGCTTCTCGAGGAGAACCGCGAGCTGCTGGGCATCAAGCACTACAGCGTCAGTTCGACCACGCTCGACCAGGTGTTCCTGACCATTGTCGGCCAGCATGCCGTGGAGGAGGAGAACTCGGCAGCAGGGAAGAAGAGCTGGGGCAAGTGGCTGCTGACGGGCCGGTGGGAGTAGGCGGGGGGTGTGAGGGAAGTGTGTAGATGTAATCTGATCATAGAGGCCCTTTTTGTTCTTTGCATTCTTTTTTGTATTCCTTTCCTTTGTTTTTGTTTTTGTTTTCCTGTTCATATCTTGCTTTGGATCTCCTCGTGAGAGAGTGCCGACGGACCTGTCTAGAACGGACGTTGATGAATTTCCTTGTGTTTAAATATTCCCATTAGATTTTAGCTAGCTCTGTATGGATACATACATACGCGACTGACTTTCTTGAATACACTGTTCAATTCAATCCGACATAGGATGTGCTGGTGGTGATGATGCGAGCACATTAGGGTTGGGGTTCCCCACAATCTCGGTGAGATCTGACCGAGCCCAAATCTGGCCAATCACGGCGGTTCTGTGCTTGGGCCATGCAAACCGGCTTCACCGCCTTTGAGATATCAACACAACCCTGCCGTTTTCTGCCACGGTGAAACCCAAGCAACACTGACACGCTCCGTGAAAGTTCCGTCAGAACTGACTCAAGTCGTCACTGTTTCGAGTTTGGCTGTTTTGAGGGCTTCTTCGGTTGTTTTTCTCTCTCACTGATACTTACCGCCGTCCTTGGTTTTGGTTCTCAGGCTCATCGGATATCTCCCAGCGCTGGCAGCTTCGTGATAGCTTCACCCACATTCAAAACACATCCAGCAATGGCGCCCCTGATTCCGCGGTTGCATCTCTTCGAGATTGACGACCAGCCATGGTACGTCTCCCTCAGCCCCCCGGTCCGGCCACCTCGGCCGGCTCTGTGAAGCCGGCCCGCATCCTGACGTCTCTCTTCTCCTGCAGGTTCCCAGCGTTCATGCGCGCGCGCGTGCAGAACGCGCTCACCGGCCTGTGGACCACGCGCATCCCGCGCGTCCAGCGCGCCGCGCCCGCGCAGCTGGCCGCCGACCAGCTGCTCGCACACATCGGCGCCGACCGGCTGGCCGAGTACACGTACATCGACTTCTGCGCCGGCGGCGGCGGGCCGACGCCGTTCATCGAGCGCGCGGTCAACGACGGCATCCTGCGGGCGGCCGGCGGGGCGCATGCGCCGACGGCCAGGTTCGTGATGACCGACCTGCACCCGAATGTCGAGCGGTGGGCGGCCGCCGCCGCCGCGCGGCCGGGCGGCACGCTGGCGTTTGAGCCGCTGGGCGTCGACGCCGCGAATGTGCCGGCCGAGGTGCTGGCGCGCCACGCGGCGGCGGGGCCTGGCGGGCGGGTGTTTCGGCTGTTCAACCTTGCCTTCCACCACTTCGACGATCCGCTGGCGAGTGCGATCATGAAGAACACCGTTGAGACCAGCAGCGGGTTCGCGTAAGTGGCAGCCGCCCCTCCCTCGCTATATCCACCACGACTTGGTTCATTCTTTTTTGGTCTTGGATGGTATCCGGGATGCTAACATACCCAACAGCATCTTCGAGCTGCAAGACCGCTCGCTCTCGTCCTTCCTCGCAACGCTCCTCTTCGGCCTCGCGGCCTTCGCGCTCGCCCCGGCCTTTGCGCTGCAGTGGCCCGGCCCGCTGGTCACGCTGGTGTTCACGTACCTGGTGCCGGTGCTGCCGTTTGTGCTGGTGTTTGACGGCTGCGTGTCGGGCCTGCGCACGCGCACGCCGGCCGAGGTGGAGAAGCTGCTGCGCGAGTGTGGTGCGCCGGGTGCGGACGAGTGGACGGTGACGAGCGGCACCGAGGTGCATCTGTGGCCGCTGGGGTATCTGAATTGGGTGGTGGGCATGCCGAAGAAGGCGGAGGAGTGAGCGATGATCACCGACTGACGGGCTGGTTCCTGTTAGAGTGTCTGTTCTGTCTATGGAGCGGCTTTGGAGTGTACATCATGTCACTTATTACATATCACGGTGATAGAATGCATGTGTGTTTTCTTGACAAAAATGTATTTCCGTTAAACTTTCTTCATCCGAAGCTTCGTCCATCCAGTAAAGGAGGCGAACATATATAGCAGCTATATATAAGATATAGTATGCAATCTTTTATGGCATTTCTTTTTGGTTAGGGGGGAGGGGGTTGTGAACTTTCTTCCAATCCAAGCGAGGAGTGCGGCATCAAACGTGAGATCCGGTTTCACTGCAGGATGTGTGGGGAGGATAGATAAAAATTGGTGGGGGACGACGACAACTATGATGCTCGGTCCCGGGTCGCGCGTTCTTGTTCTCTTGAGTTGTATCTTCTCATTGTTGAAGAATGATCCCTTCTAAAAATATTCCAGTAAACACAGAAACAGAAAACACAAGAAAAATTCAAAGCAAATAAAAACCGGTAAAGCAAAATCCAAAGCATGGGTCTCGTGAAAGATGAGGGATGAGGAGGAAAAAGCTGGCGAGGTGAAAAAAGAAGAAGAGATAGAAAGGAGGAAGACACGGGGGAAAAGACGGCGGAAAAAACACTTAGACCACCGGGCCGGCAGCAACGACGTCGTCGGTCGCCTCGCTCTCGTACTTCTTGAAGTTCTCGCGGAACAGCTGGCCCAGCTTGACCACCTCGTTCTCAAACGACTCGGCACCGGCGGTCCACGCCGACTTGGGGTTGAGCAGGTCGGCCGGCACGCCGGGGCAGGTCTTGGGCACCTGCAGGTTGAACACGCCGTAGGTCTCGAACTCGACCTTGGCCAGCTCGCCCGAGTGGATGGCGTCGAGGATGGCGCGCGTGTACTTGAGCGGGCAGCGCTTGCCGCCCTGCGTGTAGCCGGCGCCAACCCAGCCGGTGTTGAGCAGCCACGCGCTGGCCTGGTGCGTTTCGATCTTGTCGGCCAGCATCTTGGCGTAGCGCATCGGGTGCAGCGCCAGAAACGGCTGCGCGAAGCACGACGAGAAGGTGGCCTGCGGCTCGGTCACGCCGTCCTCGGTGCCGGCCATCTTCGACGTGTAGCCGGAGATGAAGTGGAACATGGTCTGCGCGCGGTCCAGCTTGGAGATGGGCGGCAGCACGCCGCGCGCGTCGCACGTCAGCAGGATGATGTTGCTGGGGTGGCTCTCCGACAGGCACGGGATCTTGGCGTTGCTGATGTACTCGATCGGGTAGGCGCAGCGCGTGTTCTCGGTCAGCGTGGCGTCGTCGTAGTCGACCACGCGGGTCACCGGGTCGAACACCACGTTCTCCAGCACCGAGCCGAAGCGCACGGCGTTGAAGATATCCGGCTCCTTCTCGGCCGACAGGCCGATGCACTTGGCGTAGCATCCGCCCTCGATGTTGAACACGCCGCGGTCGCTCCAGCAGTGCTCGTCGTCGCCGATCAGCATGCGGTTGGGGTCGGCCGACAGCGTGGTCTTGCCGGTGCCGGACAGGCCGAAGAACAGCGTGACGTCGCCGTTCTTGCCCTCGTTGGCCGACGAGTGCAGCGTCAGCACGTTGTGCTTGATGGGCATCTCGTAGAAGAGCACGGTGAACACGCCCTTCTTCATCTCACCGGCATACTCGGTGCCGAGGATGACCATCTCCTTCTCGACGAAGTTGATGGCCACCGACGTGCCCGACGTCATGCCCTCGGTGTAGCGGTTGGCCGGGAACGAGCCGGCGTTGTAGATGGTGTAGTCGGGGTGGAAGTGCTCCAGCTCCGCCAGAGGCGGCCGGATCAGCATGTTGCGCATGAACAGGGCGTGGTAGGCGCGCGCGCACACCACGCGCACGCGGATGCGGTACTTCTCGTCCCAGCCGGCATAGCCGTCGACGACGTAGATGCGGCTGCGGGTGTTGAGGTAGTCGACAGCACGCTCACGGTTGATTTTCCAGACCTAAGAAAAAGAAGAAGAAGAAAGAGTTTAGGGTTAGATAGGGTTCCGACCGCCGGTGGAGAGGAAGCCCCGCTCCGATGTCCCGAACACGGATGCCGAGCAGCATCGCCGTTCCGGAAAAAGCCGCAAGCGGAAGGAGGGGGGTGGGGAGTAGAGTGTGCACAGACTTCTGGCACCTTCCTTTGCATTTTCGTGTCCTTGGAGCCTTTTTAGTGCAATTGCGGGGGAGGCTCCAATTGCGGTTTTAGTGGTGTGAGCCACTAAACCCTTGCCAGTTTCAGCGGTGTCAGCCCACTAGAAGCTAAGCTCTCTCCTGGAGAGATCGCCTGACACACCATAAAGATGAAGATAAAGATAAAAAAGCCCGTTGCCGTTGAACCGCACAGGATGGAATGCACAATCAGGTGGAAAAGGAGGAAGAAGAATCTCTAGGATTCAAATCTTCCGTTCCTGCCATCGTCATTCCATTCCCCGACAGAATTCAAGTCGGTGGTGCCTTTTCGCCGCCTGTCTCATGCTTTCTCCAGAGAGTCACGCGGACACCCGGAAACTGCCGGAGCCGGCGGCTAAGAAAAACCGACAACAAGCGCGAGCAGCCACTTTCGCGGGGAAGACCAATTGACACATGCAAAAAAAGAAAAACAAAAGATCGTGACCGAACAGAAGAAAAAGAAGAAAACCTACTTCGGGAGTCATGGGCTTGTTGACAGGTCCCCACCAGATGTCGTTCTCCGACAAAGGCTCCTTGACAATGCGCTTGTCCAGCGGCGAACGGCCGGTCTTCGCGCCCGAGTAGGCAGTCAGAGCCCCGGAAGAGGTGATGGCGGTTCCGCTCTCGTAGACGAGGGCATCTTCGTAAAGGGCAGCAACCGACGAGTTGGCGACCTGGAGATATGGAGAGAATTATTAGCCACACATTGCATCACTGGGGCGTAGGTGAGGCTAGTGAACTTACAATCGAGACACGGTCATAGTCGATGTGAGCCTTCTCGTGGAGTTCCTCCTCTGCATGAACCGTTAGTGTTTGGATCTTCACCATGCAACCTTGATTTCTTTTGTGTGGTGGTGCTGTTTTCCCTCCCCCGCCATTTTTGGACCCGCGTTCTCGGCACTGCAGAACATCCCAGAGACAGACCACCACCACCAGACGTCTAGCCATGCAGCCGGATCTCTTGTTGCAGTGTGTCTCTGGCCATGTTTCCACCCGTACCTCGGAGCAGGGTCCATATTGGTTCCTGGGGACTTTTGCTTCTTTTTTGCATGTGTATGAGTCGGGGGGGAATAAACCGGCACTGGTGGCAAGCTAGAGCTAGAGGTTAGGGCCGCATACCGATTTCAGTGTGTTCCCGCTCCTCGTGAGGCCTGGAAAAAGGAAAAGCAATTGTTAGTCTCGCGGTCGGAGAAAAGGAATGCCTGGCATGGCCGCCATCGTCTTGACGTCACGAGCGCACTGTGAGGTGGAAGTCAAACTTACTGGACGCCGGCGGGATAGAGGGAGGTCTTGTTAACGTTGCTGGGAAGCACTATATGGAGGAAACGTCAGTATTCTGGAGTCTCAGCAGTTGGACATGCCAAGTGCAGACAGGTGGGAGAGCATAACATACTCTTGACGGTATTGTACAGGTGAGAGTGGAGATTGGTCCGAAGTGTATCGTGATAAAGGAAGTTTGTGGTTGTATATAACGGAGTGGAAGAAGGAAAGTTGAAAAGTGTTTAGAAGGTATGTGAAGAGGGATGGAAGAGAGAGAAGATAGTAGAAGAGAAAGAGATGAGAAGATGGGATGAGGAGGATGGAGAGGAAGGAAGTCAAAGAATCAAGAAGCTAAAAAAGCTGAAAGAAGATGGGGGGAACATGAATCTTTTATAAAATTCGACCGGCGAGGAGTTCAGTGCTGTGTTGTTGTACGTACGAGTACACACGAGCCATGAGCAGAGAACATGAACGCCAGTTTACGCACACCAGCGAAGGGGGGAGTGTAGTGCAACATGTTGTTCGGTCGGCCTTTGTACCGACTCTGCCCACCCGTACGGACGGGGTACATCACTCTGTGGCCATGGGTCCTTCGGGAAGTCTGCATGCCTTGGCCCCCTGCTTTCTTTCTTTTTTTCGTGGTGTGTGTCTTGGAACATTTCCATGATGCCTGTCAGGTTCCCTCGCCATTGTCGTGCTCATCAAGCAGGTTTCCCCTTCTATCCGTGTCTCCAAGGTCCATCAGCGTCTGGATTTTCGCTTCACCCGAGTTTCTTTCGGATCTGGAGGGGCCAGGGTCCACTATTATCCAGAGCATCCATTTTCGTCTGGGGAAAGGAAGGCGAGGAAGACGAAGTACTCCCGTCGGGGCTTGGAAGTACCGGTACGAAGAGGAGGAACTTTAGGGGGAAGACGAGAAGCGGCGGTGGGGAGAGGCGATGGGAGCAGCGAAACGAAAAGCAAGAAAGAAACACCAAAACACCAAAACACCAACGGGATACAGCGCCGGCTTCTTCAACGGCGTCAGAACTCGTTCGACGCTATTGAGTGTGGGTTAGTTGGGTGGTTTTGCACCAACCAGCTTAGACTTAATTAAGACTGGGGGGCGTGGGTGTATCAAAGCCAAAAATGTTCGGTGCCTTTTTTCATGTGGTGTGGCGAAGGGGAGGCGACAGTTGGAGTCCTGGAGAATTTGCTGTCAGGACTCTAGGTTGACCAAGTATTACTATATCCTGCTGTAGTTATTTCGGGAATATTGAATCAGAAACTCACGAGGATTATACGGAACAGAAAGAGAGTTGACTCCGGCCGCCTTTTGGTGTGATAGGGTAGGGTCACCTTGGGCGGGCGGATCTTGATATGCAGGATCAGAAAGAACTCTCTTCTTGTCTTACCCTTCTGTTTCGTATTGCGTGTAAATGCCCTTTTCGGGACTCTTGCTGTCTCTTGGCTTCGGGACTGGATATCCAGGGAATCTCGGCACGAAAACACGAAAACACGAAGAGATAAAAGGGCTGTGCTTGTGGGTGGGAGTCGTATTTGTGAGGGCGGCTCAAGGGTGATCGTGTAGATTTGACAGGTGTTTTTATGGACGTACGTATGAACATACTGTACATAGCTATGTACTACTCTAAAGTACTGGTAAGTGTTCGCACTACTCTTTGCTAGCATCTGTGCACGGCGGCAACATTGAATGTTTCGGGTGAGTTAGGAAGCACTCGTTCTCCAACTTTCCCAGCAGCACAAAGACAGTCAGATTGATCTCATATCACGGGAATATTGTGTGCATGATGAGCCTGGAGGGGATCGAAAGAGCCGTTTAAGGAAAGTTCGACAAGGGGGGCAGAAGCAGCACATAAACATGGAGGGGTTGATAGGGAACGAAACCTCGGGACACCGGAGCAAGGGCCAGCTAGGAGGGAATCCAGTCATTTCCAAAAAGCCCAGGTCTCTTCTTGGGCCTCTTCACGATATTATTCCGGGACCACTTGGCATTTGAACGGGATGCACAGCGGCTGCACTGGTGCAACAGACTTTCGCTCGGGGGTCTTTTTGCGGGCGGCGGGAGGTTTTTTGAGGTCTGGTTTTCTCGTATGGGGTCAATGTGCCATAGTGGGACAGGCACAAGCCTTTCTTTGCGCTACAGTGGACGACAGCACTTGGATAGTGCTCGCTTTGCCGTCCAATTGGCGCCAGCGAATTGGCAATCTCACGGTTGGTCGTCGCTCACAGAGAGCGAACGAACGCTTGACGATGGTGATCTGAGTGTCGGAGAGTTCCCGTCTACCCAAGTTTCCCGCTCCGTCTATTGCCGAGCACATGACGAGGCCAGCAGATCAAAGGAAATTTGCACAAGAGCAGCCACAGGTCAATGGCAGAGTGTAGTGTACCCCGGCCGCTGTCTGGACTCGAGTAGAACTCACGGGCGCACTCCAGCCCAGCACGGCCCTATTCAGAGCATCCCGGACCCATGTTCGATTTCGGCGATTCTTTCTCATGCAGTTGCTTTGCCCCTCCCCCTCCATTGGCGGGCGGTTGGGGAAAAGATGCAAAGTTTTTAGAGTGCATGTACATACTGTACTGTACACACCAGAGATCTATAGACACAAAGGAGTCAGTAGACGATAGTGTGCTCGAAGTGAGAATCAAATACCGGACGGTGAGACAGGGGGACGAAAGGGAAGCCGTCCACTGCACGATAAAGAGTAGGGAAGGATTCGGTTGGTGGGAATCCCGCGACCTGCGTGGAATCTTCGACGATCTGGACGAGCAACCATAGGAAGGGATCTTCAGCCGGCCAGCCAGCCAGAGTTGAAACCCTGGAAATAAACACAATCGGGTATCCCTATTTTTACCCAGAGAAGGGCACAGGCGACCTGCTTCTATTTTTCGATGCACGGCATTCCTGTGCTTTGTCTTGGACGTGGTGGAGATATGTCGAAAGGCGGCGGCCATGAAACAGAAGAAGCGAAGAAGCGAAGAAGCGAAGTTTTAAAGGCATTCACACAGCACCGTGAGACTTACATAACTCTCCGTGGAATTCTTTCCCAGACCTGGCAGGAACGTGAGGGCGGCGGTGTTCCTGCTGGTTTTCGTCTGGTGGTCGTTCCTTCCATCTTCGGTGGTGTACCGCGGTACATGCATATATGCTCTTATCCAGGCTTGATTGCTGGTTACGTGCATACACTCGTTAAGTGCATTTGCATTGTGCTGCCACTCGCCATCAGGTGCAGACAGGTGCAAGTGCAAAGTGGCAGACACGGAAGAACGACGTCGATCTACGTAATGCTTCTGCCATGTTGCGATCATGAACCACGAACCACACAGCTTTATCACCGGTTTTTTCCCCCTGTTGACGCTGCTCTTGTGATCGCTTACTCAAAGAAGTAACCCAAGGCAAACAGTGTGGTGCCGTCTTTTTTTTTTTTTTTTATTGTGGTGGGGACTTTGGGGTATCAATGCTAAGCCTCGTTTTGTTCTCTCTGTATCTTTTTGTATCTGCCGGGTTTGGACTTCGGGAGTTCGTTTTCTTACGGGTACGCCAGTCTGCGAATCAGCCTATCGGCTCTCTCATTCCCCATTTGCGCTCCTCCCCTTCCGGCCGTCGGAAAGCTGAGGTATCGTAGCCGTGACTACAGCCCTGCTAACCAGCCGCCCGCAAGAAGTCTTCTGACTTGTGCCTCGCTCAATACGAAACGGCGTGGAACCAGCAGTTAGAGATTATTATTCCTTCCGGGGACACCTGAATCGCGGTTCATGCGTCCACGGGATGTGGTCAGGTTTTGCAATTTCGCCCAGGTCGCCCTGCTGGAACACCACGCGTGACCGAACCCAACCCCGGGTCTGACTTACATACCATACAGTGCACACAGAACCCCAATTCCTGGTGCTGCAGGCCCCAAGGATGCACTGGCCGGACGAGAGTCTTCTCTTTCCCCTCGGTAATTGGGGGTTTGAATGTTCAACAGCAGGCCTTGATGCCTTTCCCCGGATTTCCTTGCGTGCATCGTGCCCTAGGCTTTCCACTGCTGCATGTGCTTGGCCTGCCTTTTCGTGTTGTCACTGGCAAACCTGAACCCCATCTTTGCTTTGCACAAGCTACGCCGAACAATCTTGGGCTTGGTTTCTGTTAGTCACGCCCTCGATGCCCAGAGCTAGACCCGGCCAGACCGTCCCAGACCGGATCGTCTACACCGCCCTGCCACGGCGTTGCACGGAGACTGGCTGACCTGTAAAGTCACTTGGGCACAAGGAGCCAGCCCTTCGACTGTGTAGGCCATAGCAAAACCCCCCGGAATCCGGGAACCCCGGACTGGACTCCTTGATTTGGACGGATGTGTGACTCTGCACGAGATATGTGATACCCACCGCCGATGCCGGACACCCCCATCACGATAACGGAGGGTTTGCTGTGGTTGTTTGCTTGCGGGTTTCGTTCATACCGCCATATCTTGTCACGTATATAGGCCGACCGAAGGATTCAAACGGCATCTCTAGCCACGGAAACCCACTCACACCTTTCGTCTGAAGAGCCATTCAAAAGCCCCCGTTTGACCGCTCTTTGCACACACAAACTTTGCGGCAAGCTGCAGAAAAAGAAAGAAAAAAGTGTGGGTGTGCGGTGCGTATCATGTACATCTCGCCCACATATCGTTTCTGGTATCCCAAGATACCCCGAAACCGCCGCTACTCCAAGATAACCCGAAGCAAGGCCAGGGCCAAGACCTGCTCTCGGTGCTGGCTTATTCGGGATTCTTGATGCGGAATCACGTAAGGGGGTGAACGGTGTCATCGCCACATCATGACTGTGGTATCTTTCCCGATACTGAGAAGGGAAGTTCAGATAGACTGTTTAAAAAGATATCTACGAATCTCGAGAACGGCACCGTAGAAAGGGGCCGATAGTTCGTGCTGCACCCTCCACCGCCGTAAGCACTCCCGCCGTGCCCCGGGAAAGTCTCCATGAGAGAAACACCACCACGAGCAACTCTTGCGAATCTACACACACACACGCCCCCTCCACGAAGTCACCGCGCGCTCAGCAACCACCCGACGTGTCAGAAGTATCGCCGACATGTACCGGTACTTCCTCTCGCCAGGCCAGGTACCTCTCCTCTTTCTCGAAGCAGTCCACTTTCCCTATCAACGCGGAAGAAGGGCTGGTTTGTGCCCGGCCAAAAGAGCCCATCTTTGCCTTTTCTTTCGTCAGATCGAGACAAGAGGAACCATAGGAGCAAAACCTGATGGTGGGCTGAAGTCAAAAAATCCAAACAAAAAGAAAATGTTTGCGCGCGGCGGTGAAAGATCTAGGCCCGCCCACTTTGGCGTTCCGATATCTCCCGCACACACGCACACAGCTTTTATCTGGGTACACTTTTCTTTTATCTTGAAACAAACATGCAGGAAACTTAAAATATCAACGACGCTGATTTTTTTGTGGCCCTCGAGCATCCGCACCTCACACACCTCGAAATCAGCCGCTGCAGTATTCCCGTGCTTGACGGCGTTCCTCTCGCCCATTGGCCACACTCCCGCCCCGGCTTTGGCTTGCCAATGCCGGCGGCATTCTCTCTGCTTGTTCTGCTTCTGCTTCGCCGTTTGTGCTTGATTGATGCCCGATCGGTGCTTTCAGTTTGTGACAAAACGCCGTTGAGGCACTGATACCTGCCCAACGGGAGTCTCACAAACACGTCGTTCGGGTCCTCGGGACATATATTCCTTCCTGCGTTTGCGGTTCCGGGATTCTCCGGCCGGTTCCAAGGCACAAACACGCGGTGTAGATTACGGATACGGGTCTAGATCGCTTGGAGGCACCTTGGACCAGGGGGGCGCGGCACCATTTGCCGCTTTGGAAAGGTTGTCTGTAGACGAGTTGCAGTCGACCTACGCCTACAGTCCTATAGGTCCTCCTCTGGTACTGTGCTAGGGAAGTGCGTCCTGCTAAAGGTGGAATGGTTCTTGGGGTGTTGGTAGGCTTGCTTCCATCGCCTCTTTGACGGACTGGCCGTTCGCATGATTTTGTGTCTTTTTGGCCAGTTAGAACATGCTCTTCTGTGGTGGTGATACAGGCTTTTGGGGTAGGTTTGCAGCCGAGGAAGTGTGCATGAGTTTTGGCAACCAGCGAGTAAGACACAGAAACCCTCCCTCTCTGGGCTGCCTCCCGGGGCGGCAGAAGATAGCCGACCGGTTTGCGAGAACCGCTCCCCCGCCGCCCGGTACGTACCCTTTTCCTCGTCGCTCTCGTCACTTATTTCTTTTGATTCTTCTTGTCGTCGTTTTTTTCCAAATATAAAACCAGGTATCATGGCCGCCCTCCGTGAAATTCCGGTCAAACGCAGGCATGGAGTTCACCGTTGTTCCCAGGTGGCGTGCATTTGGCCTGTGATGCGGGTGGCGAAAGCACAACCAGAATGGGCCTGACGAAGGGGAGAGGCCTGAACTCCCCGGCTGGGGGGGTGGGGGCGTGAATGTAGTAAAGTCGTTAATTTCATATTATCACCTCGATCCCTCGCTCCGAGTTTTCGCTGTTCCTGTTGGAAATACAGGAAATGTGGTTAGAATTGGAAGCGTAACTTTGCAGTCAATACCATTCACAAAGGTAGGGGGTAAAAAATAAGATAAGTAGTTGATAGCTATGAAATACTATGCTAGAATGGATGGGGGGAAAGCTTCCTTCTTATCCCCTATGGGATCTAGGCTTCCCCCTATCTAGATCCCTAATACCTTCTAAGGCTTCCCTTCCTATATTAGGCTCTTTATAAATCTATATTATATCTATTATTATTCCCTAGGCTATTTATCGTAGCCTTATTCTTTATTATAAACTTCCGGTTATATAAAGGATAATATAATATAAATTAATCTAATATTTAATACCCCTTCTTAATTAGAATATTATATACTAGTAATCCTATATACCTCTTAAATAATACTCTTCCTAATAGCTTAATTAGTATATCCGCTAATTATTTAGCTATAAATACGTATTATACTTTAATATTAAGTTCCTATACTTAGTCGATAGTAGAGTAAAGAGGCGTGCCGATATATTTTAGGTTTAGATAGTAAGTAGGTTTCGTAACGGTAGTAATAATAGCGGTATTATCCTCTTAGAGGATAATATTTTTAATATAAAAGTTAAACTCGGTTAGTAAATATTAAAGCTATACTAGGTAGTATATAGTCTCTTATAATACGTAGATCTCGGCTTTAGCGGAAGAGTTAGTAATCCGCTTCTACTATTTACTATACTAGCTAATAGGGTTATTATTAAGTATAATAACGTAGCTAGTAATTAATTTAAATTCGGCGTCTTCGGTATTACTATACGAGGTATCGGCCTAGGCGTTTAATATCTAATCTTACGCTATAAGACTCCGTCGGTAAGTAATCCCCTTCTAAGCGTATCTAGTAAGGTACTATAGTATACGCTTTAGGCCTTTAGCGTATATAATTCGTAGGTCGTAAGAGAAGCGCGCGTACTAATATATAGTATAGGCTACGTTAGGTTAGGTCTTTCCTATAAGGTATAAGAGCTTTCTTATTATTTAATAGTATAAGCCTTAATTAGTAGGTTATATATCTTTATATTCGGGGGGTAAAAAGGTAACTAGCTCTATTAGCGTAATTATAATTTAGTAATTTAAAAGCTAAAACTCCTCTAGTATATCTCTAATATAGGTATCTTAGCTAATTAAGATACTATCGTTCTCGATCTTAATAGCTATTCCTAAGAGCTATTTAGGCTCTCCCTAGTACTTAGAGATTAGGATACTTACTAGGTCTTTCTTAAATTAATTAGCTATAGATTTATTAAGGGAAAGGATTAGTAGGTTATTAATATAAGAAGAGATAACTACTTAGGTCTAGGGGTTATAATAGGTTACGTTATTAGCTTATAAAGGCTTAAATCCGATTATTACGAATACCTCTTAGAAGCGAATCTACTATTATCTTCTTAATTACTTTAGTTTATATAATAGTTTTAATAAAATAAAATACTACTAAGTACTTCTTAACTTCTATCTAACCTTTAGGGCCTCTTCGGGATATTCGTCTAGGTACTTACGTATTATAGGCTTAGGGATAATATAGATCGTTTCTTTAAGCTCTCCTTATAAGTAAGTAGAGACTATATCTATCTACCGTAAGGTAGCTCTTATCTTAATTACGAGGGCTAATAGGATCCTCTACGTATCTAGGGTCGCGGTCGATATAAATATTTCGTAGAAGTCGACGCCTTCTCGTTATTAAAAGCCTCGAGCGTACTATCTTACTTTCTTCTTCATTTCGTTACCCTCCGCGTTAGTCTTCTATCGAAAGGCGAGCTTTATAGTAATTAGTTTCTTTAGAGGTTTTCCCTATATTACCTTAAAAGTCTTTATCTTAATAACCTTCTAAAATTTAATCTTAATAGCTTCTATCTAGGTTCTTATAGCTTTCTAATCTTATTAAGGGTTACGCTTTAATACTTCGTTAGTATTACGTAAGTAGATTAAATCGGATACTACTATAAAAGTACTTCCTAATAGTTAGTTACTAGCTAATTCGTTAAGGTCTTTAAGTTTATCTAGTCTTAAGTAGCTCTTATTAGTAATAAGAGGATTTACGGTTATAACTTCTTTATTATCTAATAAGTTCTATATATTAGACGGTTCTAATATAGCCGTTAGCTCCGATACCCTAGATAGCTTTAATACGCTAGATAGCTCTAATACGCTAGATATCCCCTTCTTAGGGATACTACTACTAGTAATAGCGCTAGCTTTTAACTAACGTAGCGCTCTTAGAAAGTAAGATCGAACGTATTTTCTATATAAAAGCTTATAAATACGTTCCTAAAATTAGATATCCTTAGTAATATATACCTATCTAAATTCTAGAATCTATACTCTATAAAGATAACGGCCTTAGTATCTAACTAAGATACCTTCTACACCCGTAAGTACTAACTTAGTATTTTAGCTATCGAATTTAATACTTAATATCTTTTATCGCTAGAGGGGGTTTATATATATAATATATTTAGAACTTAGTATTTAAAGGTATAATATATTAACCCTCTTATATATCCTATAAGCCTTCTAAAAGGCGCTAATTAGCGTATTAAAGCTCTTAGAGATAACCGTCTAATTAAATATATAGACTACCGCGGTTATAATCTTATCTTATAGCTTTAGTAGGATACTCTCAGTAATAACAGTTACTTTAGTCTTTTATAAGACCTCGCGGATATTACGCTCGATATACTTATTCTTAGCTAAGTAATATAGAGGTAATATTATATATTCGATTCCCTACTCGTTATAGTAAGTAGCTAGCTTCTTAATACTAATATCGGTACTATTATCGCTATAGAGCTTCTTAGGCTTCTAGCCTAACTCTAGCGCCTATTTCTTAACGGTCTTCTAGATATATATAAATATATTACTCTTCTAGGCCGTTATATAAACTAATCGTTAGCTTATCGCCTTATTATATACTAATAAAAAGTAGCTATTCCCGTTCGTAGATACTAGTCGTATAGTACCTATATCTATATAGATAACCTCCCTAGGTACCTTAGAGGGTACTTTAGAGTCTAGTAGTTTAAAAGACGTTATCTTTCTAAACTCGTAAGCGCTATAAGGCTCGATAAGTCTAGTTACCTTCTTAACTAGAGAACTAGTAACTACCTTAACTATTTAAGATATAGCTACCTTTCTAGGGTAGTAAAGGCGCTAATATATAAGAGCCTCGCTCTCTAAGAGCGTACGTAGGGATACGTTAACGTATACGGTACCGTTAACTTCGGTATATAAGGTATAGCCTTCCTCATAAGGAAGCTCGTCTATAATCGTATAGGCCTTAGGGCCTTCCTTTACTTCTAACGTAAAGCCTCTTTCTATTAAAAAGATAGTAGTAATAACCTTATCCTTAATTATTAGCTAGTCTACTACTAGAACGTACCCCTTCTTATATTAAATAATTCTAGAGATAACGTTAATAAGAAAGGTAAGGTAATACTAGATATTAGTAATCCTAAAGTTAGATCTATCCTTTATCTAGAGTTAAATAGTTCTAATATATTAAACTCCCGATAATCCGCTCCTTAACTTAATTAAATTAGTAAAAATCTTTAGGGATCCTTACTTAAACTAAGATAGGTTATTTAAAATATAGGAATCCGAACCTATATTATAAATCTAATTTATATAGATATAGTATATAGGGTAAGGCTTAAAGGGTTATTAGTCTATAGCGGTATAGGTAGTACTATAGAGGGTAGTTAACTCCTCTAGCTTAACGTCTTTTAAAGGCTTATTACCTTTACCCTTAATAGGCTTCTTAGTAGAAGTTATAGTATTCGCGGTTCTTAGCTTATAAGTCTTCTCTTTATTATTCGCTTTCGCTTAGTACTTACTTATAATATAACCTTTTAAGCTATATTAATAGTATTAAATATTACTCTTCTTCTAGATAGGGATACTACTAGCGGTAGGCTTAAGGGAGGGGGGGGTATAGTAATCGGGTTTCTTTACGCTATTATCTTTCTTTTAATTAAGAGGATATCTAAATTACTACTAGCGCGTAACGCGGTTTATATTCTTAGCTATATATTTAGATATAACTATAATAAAGGTAGCCTTATCGTTAATATCTTTATTAAAACTCTTTAAGATAGCGTAGAGGTCTCTATTAAGCTTAAGGTAGCGGGCGGTAATATAATAATAAGCGCCCGTCGTAGTTAAGATAATTAGGATTACGAGCCCTTCTAGTCTTACCTTATATACTATAGAGACGAATTAATTTAGGATTTAGTATATTCCCTCTCTTAGTTTAGTTTAGAAATTAAAAACTACTATAATATTTTTAATTTATAACTCCCTAATTACTTAGAAATTCTACTTTAGCGATCTAAATAGGGTATAAGTATTTACCTTATCCTTAAATATAAAAGAAATCTTAGGGGTAATCGTTTCTTTTATTATACGTATTATATACGCGCTTACTAAGGGTTAGAGGTTTTAGAGTTATTTAATAGTAATACCTAACGCGTTTAAGGTAGTCTTAAACTCTTTAAACTACTATAGCTATTCCGAAGTACTAGCTAGCTTTAAGGTCTTATCGATAAGGATAACGTAGTTCTTAAGCTCCTTTATCTTAACCTTTATAGCTAAATATCTATAGTTCCCGTTTTTATCTAAGTTATCGTTATCTTCGTCTTCTAACTAGTATTCCTATTATTAGAAAAAGGATTTACGTTATCGTTCGTTCTCTTAAGTTATCTATAAAACCTTATCTTATATATCTAAGATCTTCTTAATTAATACCTACTACCGCTTTAAATCTACGATTTAGTTTTACTTCCTATCGCTATCCTTCTTAATTTCCCTTAAGTTCTTAGTAACTATCTCGGTTATTACTTCTATAAACTATACCTAAGGGAAGGAAGGATAATAGACGTTACGGGTATTAGGTATATATATAGGAGTCTCTCCTTTAGGTTCTAAGATAGCCTCGTAGTTATTAGCTAAAAGCTCGGCTCTCTTTTACCTTAAAGTCGAGGACTTAGTTAGGGATATTATTCGTTATATAATATCGTAAATAGTAAGGCTAACTTAGTAAGGGAAAGGGGGGTAGAATTAGTTACTAAAACTCGTTCTATTAGAACGTAAAAAATCGGAGTACTATAGGAATTAAACGGCTTCTAAGATCCGAAAATAGGGGGGGGGAGGGACTACGGAAGTTTTCTCGGTTCCCGTAGGATTAATAGGTAGGTTAAGGGGGGGGGGGGTAGGTTAAAACGAAAATAATAAGGTATAAAGCTACGAGCGCTAGGCTTATAACCTATTAGAAATATAGGAAATATAGTTAGAATTAGAAGCGTAACTTTATAGTTAATACTATTTATAAAAGTAAGGGGTAAAAAATAAGATAAGTAGTTAATAGCTATAAAATACTATACTAGAATAGATAGGGGGAAAGCTTCCTTCTTATCCCCTATAGGATCTAGGCTTCCCCCTATCTAGATCCCTAATGCCTTCTAAGGCTTCCCTTCCTATACTAGGCTCTTCGTAAATCTATATTATATCTATCATTATTCCCCAGGCTATTTATCGCAGCCTTATTCTTTATCATGAACTTCCGGCTGTATAAAGGATAATATAACATGAATTAATCCAATATTCAATAGTTCCTGCTCACTCCCCCCCTTTCTTCGTCTTTCTCTCGCTTCACCCCCGAGCTTGTCCTGTCGTCGTTGCATTAGAGGGGTCGTGAGTCTTTCAGCGGATACGGGAGATGGATAGAGAGAGAAAGGGGGAGAAGAGAAGGAAGATGCACGGTACGAGATAGAGGCGAAGAGGCGATGAACATTCACGTTCAGAATTGCCGAAGAACAAGAAAACAAAAAAGCAAGAATGAACAGGAAGCTCTGGTGAAATTCCAGCAGCAGAGACAGGACACAAAAAGAGAGCACCTCAAAAAACTGTTAGGGTTGGCGCAGAGCCGCCTGCTTATCAGCTGCCGATAACGTCCCGCCTAGGGTTGTACCGCCCCGCTAGGGTTACTCGGCTATGACGTCCGGCTACCCGGAGACACTCGGCCCAGAGCCCAAGCACAACCCGGCAGCCCAAAGCCACCGTGCCCTGGACGGGCCAGAACTTCCTATCTCTGCTGGAGAGGCCTCCTGGTTCCAAGACCACTTCCGGATTGTCCGGGCTGTGGTGCTAACGAGCACATTGTGCTGGCCGTCCTGTTTGACGGTCCTGTTGTGTGCTCGAGAGAGGGACTGCGGGTGTGTGTATCAGTCACGCCTTTCACATGCCGATCAAAGAGTGTGCCTATCGTACGTCCCAACTGTCACACTCGCTTTCCGCTCAATTTCAACCGACCCCACCATATCTTAAATCCAACCTCGCGGCCACTAACGCCCAGTGTCCTTCCGTATCTGCCCGACCACCGGGTCCTCCCATCATCAGCTTTGGGCCGGAGACCCAACCCGAACCAGCTCTGGACAGCATATCGTCAAACTCTCGTCGTTTTGTGCCGTGGATGGCCAAGAACCGCCGAGAGGACCGTCATCCTGCTGTCACTTCTCACATTGATGCGGTTCTTGTTCGTTGCATGCTTGAAGAGGGAAAGCCAGAGGGGGGTGTGCGTATCGGACGTTTGGGAATCTGTTTATCTGGATATGTGCGCGCGTCGTCGTCGTTGTGGCTTTCGTGTTGGGGTTCTGGCACCCGCGGCTAGACAAGCCGGACTTTTCCGGGCAACGAGGGGCATGCCACACACGAAATCGCGGGGTGTGTGAGTGCTACGGAGGGGAAAAAAAGGGGAGGGCAGATAGATATGGCCAGATAAGAGAGGCGGAGCGCACAATGGAGACAACGCGATAGCACTAGGCCCGCTAGACTTCTCCAGCGGCCGGGCCCCTTGTTGAGCCTCATCCGAGACCACAACCACCCAACACTTCTCCATCCCCGCTCTTCCTCCCCCCCCTTCTCTATCTCCTTCTGGAGTGAAGGGCTGACATGGCATTCGCTGGGGACCGGCGGGACAGCCACGGCTCTTGGCTCCCGTGCAGGCAGGCTCTTGCGAGCAGCAGCGCTGGTGTCTCCTGTTCGTTAGATATCGGACGACGACTCTCATCACGCCAGCAAACACCTCACCCACCGCCAACAGCACCGGCGTCACCCGGCCCATTCTCGTCCTTGGAAGCAACACGGTAACAGACCACACACGCACACGCGAAGGTTGTCCTGATGCATAATCTCTTTTCCCCACCGCCACCCCCATTGCCTGACACACGACAGAGGCCCCAAAAACCGGCCAGGGAAAAGTGTCAAGGTGTGGCCACCACCACCCCACTTGCGCCCCCGCTTATCTCCGAGCCGGGTCCTCCGACCCAGCCCACCTCCAGCCCACTTCCGCTCGTCCGGTCCAACACCCCGGCGCCGAGCCGACACGGCGGCCACGTTATGCCGAGAACGCGTGGACGTGGTGTTTTCTTTTCTTGGCTGATTCCCCCGCGATACGGGGGAGTGTATTTTCTTTCGTAGTTCACGTTTACACAAAGAACTCGCAATGATATATGTATGAACGCAACGCATCTGTCACGGATTGTCATTCTATGAGCTACCCGAATGTATGAATGAGCTGTGCAAAAGAGGCCTTTTTCTCCTGATGTCAGTCAGGTCCCCCTCACCCAGATACTTTTGTTTTAGTGTTTGAATCATTCATACTCATCATATTGAACCCGGTTCCCAAGCAAAGAGAGAGAAAGATAGAGAGTTCCCTCATGATGTGTCGTGATAATCCAGGTGCCGCCCCTTCCCCCTTTTCCCCCGCATCAAAAGAAACAACGAACATGATTTTTGAAAGAAAAAAGAATATTAGAACCCTAGGAGAAGGTAGGTTCACGTGGGTTCCGCAGGTGCTACCCAGAGTGACGGGATGAGTCCGCATACTATCGTCGGTTCCCAGGCCCCATGCCCGAACAGAAGCCTAGGCCACAGCAAAGTCGTTTGCTCCAAAACCCTAAAATTGTGCTGTACTCCCTCCATACCAATACACGGCAGTTGCCGTAGATATGCGAAGTGTGTTCAGGTTGACGGGAGAAGCCGCACACAGTGAACATAGGTTATGTGTAGTCGCAAAGGCTTCCAGGCACGGGAAGGACTCGATTGGTATGTGTCGTGGCCAGCCACCGGACAGTTATAATTATCGAAGGAAAGGATCTTTAGTTGCTGTCGGGCAGGATAAGCTTGATGATCTTACCGATAGCAATAGTTTGACCCTAGAAGGTAAGCAGACAAAAGGAGGGCTTTGGTTAGTAACTCTGGTGACTTGACAGTGTGCAGTGAGGACTATAGAAGTCTAACATACCTGGTCACGCAGCGTGAACCGTCCCATCTGCGGGTAGTCCTCGAAGCGCTCGACACACACCGCGCCGGCGCCGCCAATGACCTGCAGCCGGGCAATGATGTTGTCGCCGCGCTTGGCGTGGGTGGGCGGGCGCTTGGAGCGGCGGTTGGTGCCCTTCTGCAGCGAGTGCAGCAGCGCCGAGAAGGTCACCTCCTCAATGGCCGAGTGCACGTGCAGCACGCAGTTGTAGCCGTTGGTCAGGATGCTCTTCAGCTCCAGGATGCGGATCTGCGCCTCGAACTGCGTCACGCAGTGCACCAGCCGCTTCGGCGAGCACAGCACAAAGCCCGGCGACACCTCCTCCTCCTCAATGCCGCGCAGCCGCATGCGCACCTGCTCGCCGCACTGCGCCAGGCTGACCTCCTCCTCCGTCTCGCTGTACAGCGCCGTCACCTCGATGGTCTGCTTGTTCGGCATCATGATCATCGACATGCCCTTCTTGATCACGCCCGCCTCAATCTTGCCCTCGACCATCGTGCCCATGTCGCGGAACTTGCCGTTGACCGCCATCATGAACGGCGCGTTGACCATGCGCTCCATGGCCTTCATGCCGTCGAGGTACTCCAGCAGACTCGGGCCGTCGTACCACGGCGCCACCGACTTGGGCACGCGGTCCTTGATGCCCAGGCCGCGCTGCGCCGCCACCGGCATGATGAACACGTCGGTCTTCAGATTGTAGCCAGTGGCCTTGAGGAATTGCGACAGCTTGCCGGTGCACTCCTTGTAGCGGTCCTCCGACCACTCGACCGTGGGGTCGTCCATCTTGTTGATGACAACAATCAGCTTGTTGACACCCTGGGTCTTGGCCAGCATGGCGTGCTCACGGGTCTGGCCGCCTCTCTCGAATCCAGTCTCGTACTCGCCCTTGCGCGCGGAAATCACCAGAATACCGACATCGGCCTGCGAGGCTCCGCCAATCATGCTGGGAACGTAGGTCTTGTGGCCGGGGGCGTCGAGAATCGAGTACTTGCGCTTTTCGGTTTCGAAGTAGGCCCGGCCCACCTCGACGGTCTTTCCGGCCGAGCGCTCCTCCTTGGTCAGATCGAGAGCCCACGACAGGTACCAGGTCTCTCTGCCCAGCTCCTTGGCCTCACGCTTGTACTTGTCCAGGGTCCGCTCGTCGACCATGCCGGTGGCGTACAGGAGCGCACCTCCAAGAGTCGACTTTCCGGCGTCGACGTGGCCGATGAAGATGATGTTCATGTGCTCCTTGCCGTAGATTTCCTTCAGCGTGTCCTCGTCAACATCGGCAGTCTGCTCCTTCTGAACGGCGTCGGAGTCGCGGGCCGGCTTGGCCGGGGCTGATCCGGCCGACGGGCTGGACTTTCCGGATGACGGGGCCGAGCTGGAGTTGGTCTTGCTGATGGCGGCCTTGGCCACAGCCGCAGCCTTGGGCGTAGCCTCGGTCTTCTCGGCGGCAGGTTTGCCACCGGCGGCGGCCTCCTTCTTGGTCTCCTCCTTTTCCTTCTCGCTGGTGGGCGTCGACGACGATGTAGCGGCAGCGGCCGGAGTGGCTGCGGCCGGGGTGGTTAGCGACAGGACCTTGGGCTTGGCCTGGGGATCGGCTCCGAGGCTCAGAACCTTGGCACCGATGGGCTTCGCCGGCTCGGCAGGGGTTGACGATGCGGCGGGGGCGGGGGCAGCGGCTGGAGCTGCAGCCGGGGTAGGCGCAGCAGGGGTGGGCTTGGGAGCAGGGGCATTCCGTTGTTGGTAGCCACCACCCCGCTGGTAGTTGCCTTGACCGCGGGTCTGGTTGTTGTATCGCTGGTTGTACTGGTTTCCGCCCTGTTGGCCGTATTGGGAGTATTGGCCTGATTGTTGGCCTAAAAGGTGAGGCAGAGGGCATGTATTAGTATCAATGTTCGGTACGGAGCCAAGCTCCCCAGCGGTCATGTAGAATGCCGCCGAAAGAGGCCCTATGAGTCAACGGCAGATTCAAAAGACAACAGTAACTTGCAACATACCGTACTGCTGGCTGTAGCCTCCTTGATATCCGCCCTGCTGGAAGCCCTGGTTGTTGTTGTTGTTATATCCGCCCTGTTGACCGCCATATTGAGGATAGTAGCCCTGCTGGGGCTGCTGGTATTGTTGCTGGCCGTACTGTGGGTAACCGCCGCCGCCGCCGCCGCCTCCGTACGGCTGGCCGGGCTGGAAGGTCTGGGCTCCGGGCTGGAAGCTGGAAGCGCCGGGACGGAACACGCCGGGCTGGGACTGTTGGTTGTTGAGGTTCATCTGCTGGGTCTGGCGCGACAGGTTGTCGTCCTGCGCGGCCGGGTCGTCCTCCCACGAATTGAGGTTCGACATGGTGGGTGAGCGTATATACGGAGATCGGAATTAGAAGATAAAGGCTCGGTGTCGATGGTCGTGATCTGAGATTATCGAGATATCGTGAAATCCACCACCGGATAAAGCGCTTCTGATATCGGAGAAACACGAGGAAAAAAAATCTTTTTGAGGGCGGGGGTGGTTTTTGTAGCTCTAGGCCCCGCGATTTTCTGTGAGTGCAAGATAAAGACACTGTTCTGATTTTCTCAGAACTATTATCAATCGACAAGACACAAAAGCACACGCAGAAAAGGAGTCTCGAAATAAATATTAAGGAGGGATTTAAAAAGGGAGAAGAGGAAACGAAATAAGAGAGAAAGAGAATTTTGATGGAGGGAAAACAGATTAAGGTGGCCCAGAAAAAAAATAGCAAAAAGGAGGGGAATGGCAAGTTTGGAAAGAGCCTAACAGAGCTCCCACCAAAAGAATATACACACATTATCCATGCGAACACACTAAAAACTTGAGGTACCTGTCTATATACTAAGTACCTTAGGCAGATACGGAGATTCAGGGTTTTCTTCTTCAGTTTCTAACCTTTAGAATAAAGATTAATGTATTTACTTGAAGTCTGGTATTTGCTTTCTTAAATATTGGCCTGTGAGTTAGAGCCTTAGTATGGAAAATATAACGATGTCTGCACCTAAGGAAGAGGGAGGAAGTATATCTGAGGTCAGCCCCGCTAATCACCTATCGATAAGCGATAAGGAGCATACGAATCACTTAGAGATTGACCATAGAGAGCTATGATAGGTTTAGGAAGCAGAAAATTGTTTACTATTCATTTAGAGAGCCGTATCTGGCCTCCTAGTAATAGGTAGGCACTTAGCTATAGAATTCCTGGGCATAAATTGTTCTGATGGCTGGAAATCCGGAGCAATATGGAGCGAGACCCTAACCCTAATGTTTGTGCCTTCCTCCTTTGTGACCACAACAACATCAAATTACAGGAGCAGATATTGAGTGGAGGGAAGATTTTCTCCTTTATCAATCAACACCTTTGAATCTACCTTCTTCTATATTATGTATTGCTTCCTGAATCAAGAGTTATCATTCTTCTGAAGCTGTTCTTCGCTCTTGTGCCACTCGCTTACTTACTCCCTCATGACTTACACCACCACAACCGGAACAAGCCATACGAGCCCTTGCTGACTTCCCCAAACTACTACCACACAAGAGACAAAATGGACTGGCTTCTGGCTCGAATCGGCAACCAGATGGTCAGCTTGGCCATCAAATCGGGAGTGTCCGTTACCACTGCATATGTGGCATCGCAGTACTCGCAGCTGCTGCGGACGGCGGACGACTCGGAGACGTACCAAGAGCTGAAGACGCTTCAGAACACCCTGAACAGCAAGATTAAGGTGGAAGAATGCCGTTGTGACTCTTTTGATTACGGCTACATGCTAACAGTTAGGAAAATGGACGTTCTAGATCGTGTCTCCGGCTATTGATTTGATTGAGCTTAAGTATGGTTGACCAGCCTGACGTTGGGGGGACGATGGACTAACACGCTCTAGGTCTGGCCGCGGCAATGTGTTCCTCGAATGTGCCCTTCCTCTTGCGCGAGACCTACACAACGACATTAGAGCGCTGGGCCGCCGCATCGAAGCGGCAGTGTCCAACAACGAGGGCGACAGCCGCTCAACTTCACCACCAGCACGAGCAGCCAAAGCCCCCACAAACGGGGCAGCAGCAGCAGCAGCAGCAGCAGCATCCACCCACGAAGCCGAGCTACGGGCGATTGTCAAGAAGCTGCACGCGGTGCTGGCACGCATTGACCGCGACATCCCGCTGATCCAGCTCGCCATCACCGCGTCGGGCGAGACGCTGGGGTCGACGCTCGCGCCGAACATCTCGCCGTCGCGGCTCCTGCAGGCCGGCACGCTGCTGATTCTCGGGGACACGCAGTATGCGCAGCAGGACGCGCTGGGGCCGCGCCGCGGTGTGCAGATCGGCCCGGTGTTCACGGTGTCGCTGTACATGCTGTTTGTGGCGCATGCACGGCCCGTGTCCAGTGACGATGGACATGCCGGGGAAGAGCGCAAGCCGTTGTGGAAGGAGGTGATTCACAAGGCCCGGATTCGGCTGGTCCGGGTGGCTGGCCAGAGACTCGCGGATGCCCTTACCGGTGGCGATCCGGGCGACGAGGAATACGACTACCGCTTGGAGATCATTGAGGATATGAACGATGGCCGGGTGCACGACGGTGGGGATCTGCCCGACGGAATCGCTGGCGACGAGGTCGTCTGGGACGATATCATCACCACGGGAATCAGGGAGTCCATCCCCGTCTGCGAGCTTTCGAGAATGTTCTACACAAATACAGGGCGGATTCTCAACATCGGCGACGAGAACGGGTCTAAGGGCGGAAACGCCGTGCTCCTGATGAGAAGAGAACCGAGAGCCACAGCGCCAGGCCAAGACGCAAGCGACGCGGAATCTGACGGCAATCTCGACGACAGCGGCTCGGTCGACAGCGATGCGTTGAGCGGCCAGATCGTGGCTACGCATACCAAGGACGTGGGGCTGGTGAAGGGCCAGGCCGATGCAGCCAAGTTCCCGGCCGATCTGGATCCGGAGTGGATTGCGCTGGAGGTGCTGGCTCCGGATTCGGATGAGAGCACCAGCGAAGACGAAGAGGAAGATGACGATGAGGAGTCGGAGAGCGGCGACAGCGACACGACTCTCGCGGACGACGGTGACGAGGAGGAGGGGGAGGGGTCCTTTGCAAGCGAGGTCGACGCTGGTCCAACCCATCCTTCCAGCACCAACCCGGACAGTCTTGAAGACACTGACACACCCGAACCTACCAGCGGCGACGTTAGCGCCGAGCCCTACGACAACGCCGCCACCGAGCTACCTAAACAGGCACCTCGGGCCCTGCAGACCCCGTTCGCGGGCATCAAGACATCGCTCTCCCTGCTTGAAATGCTGATACGGCTGTCCAGCCTACAGGTCGCCGAGCAAGCCTCGCACCTGTCGATCCCGGACCACATCCTCACGTTTTTCCTGGAAGACTCCTCGTCGACCGGACTGGTGGGACGGGCCATGTGGAAGGCGCGCGACGAGGCGCGCAAACGGGTGGGATTCGATCCGTACACGGATAAGCCGGGGGGCAATCGGGGGAGTGCGGGGCTGTGGAAGAGCGAGGGCACGCTCTCAAGACGGGGGACGGCTTGGGGGGACGGGGAGGGTACCAAGGAGTCACTGGGGGACGAGGAGTGGTAGACGTTAGAGGTGCGTTTTTTCGAGACAAACATGGGCCGTTCTGCCGAGTGTGTGTGAGTGTGTGTGTGAGTGACGACACGCAAGCCTGGCGCAGGATCAGCGACGACAAGTTTAATAGACGCAAGCTTGAGTGGAAATCAGAAAGGCCGAGTACGAGCCCGCCAATACCTCCAACTTCCAGCCTGGGGCACACACACAAACGGCTGCTCTCTTGTTCCTTTTTTTCTTTCTTTTTTTTCTTTTTCTTCACATGACGCGTCGCCATGTCGTGGCCCTTTGCATCCTTGCCTTGCCCTGCCAGTGCCGTCGTCGTCGTCCGCTTAAAGTTTTGCGTTGTTTTGGCGCCGTCAAAATCTGAGCCTTTGTTAAACCTTTATGCCTCAGGATACAAACAAGCCCGTACCGCCCGAGCCAAGTGTGGCGGATTCGCTTCACGAGTGTGGCTGAGAACTTACAAGGTCCACATCCAACCGAGCTTTCATTCATGTTCAGTTCTTGGTATCCGGGGTTTCTTTCTATTCTTTCTTTCTATCCTTCACACTGTACACTGTACCCGATCGTTGACTTGCGAAATGTACGTACATCTGCTTTCTCATCGAAGCCCGCTATCAGCCTCACCAGAGCAATCGGCCGAACTCTCCTCCGGCCGCCATGCCACTTCCTTGAGGTCCCGTGTTTGCTGTCGACGCGCGTCGGGAGCCGCCGTCACCACTGCCTCCATATAAGGCCCTGAGCTGGGTCTCACTTAGAAGCTCCTCCTGGTACTCTGGCGGGCCGTCCTGGGTTGTTGTCTGCACTCGTATGACGCGGCGGGGGTGGCCGGCGAGCAGGAACGGCGTGACTTGTGCAAAGACTGCCCAGGCAAAGCGCGCAAAGAGGTATGGAGACGCTTGCTCATGGAACGACTGCACCGGGGTGTCGTGGTACGTGGGCCACAGCTCGGCACCTTCGGTGGAGATGATATGAGTGGTGTATGCAATACTTCTTCTCTTTCCCATCTCATCATGAGTAACTTTCGGTGTGATCACAAACCAGTTTGCGTCGAAGCATTTATGCAGGTCTGACTTGAGATAGAGCACGTTGGCCGCCGAGTTGATGTTTTGTCGAGGGCTTCCATAACGGTCCATGTCATTCCGGTTAAACCACGCGGTCTCTTCTTTAGGTACGAGGTGGACTTTTTCAACGGCGTATGAAAGGTCGCTGATGGCACAGCGACACGACATTGGCCATGTGGGACGTAGGAGAGACCAAGCTTTCCGAAAATCGCTGTGTGGGAATTCCCAGTCCTGGAAACTGGGCACGATGGGATATTGGCCTACGGCCGCGATATTAGCACAAGCCCTGCATACTTGTAAGGTCTGGTGCACCGAGTTGAGAACGGACACGTACTGGGGCCATCATCAAGCATAAAATAGTACTTGTCCATGCTTAGAACCCCCTCTAATGAGGTGGTCACCGGCTGTTGACCTGCCGAGTCGTAGGTGAATCTGCCGGACTGGAAGGCGTTTCCGGCAATGATTTGGCAGGCCATCAGAGCGGTCCGGTGGTGAACGCCGAATCTGGTCCGTACACGATCGACACGGGGGAGGGAGAGCAGTTTATTCGCAACCGAGTAGCCGGGGTGAAGAAACACGATGGGCTTCCGGTGGTACAGCTCGAACGACGGGGGGGAGGATGTCATCGCGAATCACGATATGAAGATCACCGGGATAACTGAATGGTGCAGAGTAAAAGAAGAGAGGAATCATGAAAGGGAAAGAAAAAGAGAAAATAGTGATCAAGTTAAACGACGAAGATTCCTAAATCACCTCCTCTCTCATCGTCGAACTTTCTTGAAGATACGCTGAGACAACAGGGTTAGACCCCAACCAACCCTACCAACCCTATCGCTACGCAAAACCCCATCGAGGCTGAGTCAGCGCGCTTTGCTATGTGATGACGAATGAGCTTCGACAGTCGCCTTTTCTTTGGTCCTCACATGGTTGCCTCCAGATCATTCCAATCTTCCTCTTCTTCTTTCTTTTCCCTCTTCGGCCTCTTTCACCTGATCAAAATTCCAATTCTCGAGGGTTTTGTTTTCACTCCTCCCAAACCCAAACTTGCGCCATATCGCCATCTCTCGCTGTCGCTTTTATCACGTCCTTATCTTTGGCCATCCTCGTGAGCTTGCTTTCCCCCGCCTCAATCAGAAGCTTTCGTTGGCCTCGTTTTCCGCTCTTGGACATCTTCCCCGCAGTCTCTCGCCATTGCAGGGCTTGTTCGCATTCAAAAAATCCCATCGCTCTCTTCTTCATTACCGGACGCTTGATTCGTTTTCCATCTCCCATCTCCCACTACCGGATCCCGGAACTCGATCATCCGGCCCTTGACGGAAGCTCGGCACTTCAACAACCGGCGCCGAGACTCTACGTTCGACGAAGCTCCGAAACCCCTCACCCGACCCTCTCTCTTTACCCCACCACTCCGCCTGCCATGTTCCGTGCTGCGGCTGCCGGGCCGTACGACGAGCAAGTCGGTATGTTCGCATTCTTTCGGGTGCATCTTCTATAGCCACTGGCTGCGTAGTCCTTGGCTGCATAGCCCGCACACTGTACTGACGTCAACCCACACGTTTCCGCAAACAACAGGCAAAACCACCGACGAGAACCTCACATCCGAAGACTGGGGCGGTATCCTCGATCTGTGTGACCGTGTCTCCACCGACGCGACCGGCCCGAAAGATGTTGTTCAGAGCATGATTCGCCGGCTGGCTCACCGGAACGCCAATGTGCAGCTATACACCCTAGAGGTAGGGCTTTTTGTCTCCATCCATGTGCGCTTTTACTCTGCAACACACTGAACTCTCGCTAACCACACTTTCTTGTACTTCCTCCAGCTCGCCAACGCCCTCAGCCAGAACTGCGGCAAAAACGTCCACCGCGAACTTGCCAGCCATGCCTTCACCCAAGCCCTCCTCAAGCTCGCCGCCGACCGCAACACCCACAATCAGGTCAAGGCCAAGATTCTCGAACGCATGAAGGGCTGGTCGGAGATGTTCCAGGACGACACCGATCTCGGCATCATGAACGACGCCTACCGCCAGCTCAAGCAGACCAACCCGTCGCTGCAGCCGCCGTCGGCCCCGCAGAAGAACAGCCTGACCGACCAGGACCGCCAGAAGGAGGAGGACGAACTGCAGATGGCCCTGAAGCTGTCCCTGCAGGAGGAGGAGCAGAAGAAGAAGACGTCGCCCGCCCCCGCGGCCGCCTCTTCGTCGCGGACCAACCAGTCGAGCAGCAGCCAGCCCCAACAGCAGCAGCAACAACAACAACAACAGCAACAGCACACCCCGCCCCCCGACGCACCGCAGCAAGGCACCACTGCCGCCACGGTGTCGCGCGTCCGCGCGCTGTACGACTTTGTGCCGTCGGAGCCCGGCGAGCTGGAGTTCCACAAGGGCGATATCATCGCCGTGCTAGAGTCGGTGTACAAGGACTGGTGGCGCGGCCTGCTGAAGGGCAAGACCGGCATTTTCCCGCTCAACTACGTCGAGAAGCTGTCCGATCCGACGCCGGACGAGCTGCAGCGCGAGGCTGAGATGGAGGCCGAGGTGTTTGCCGAGATTAAGAACGTCGAGAAGCTGTTGACGCTGCTGAGCACGTCGAGCTCGGCGCCGCGCGAGGACGACAGCGACGAGATTTCGGTAGGGTTTTCTTTTTCTTCCTTTGAAGCTCCTAACCGGCAGGGAAAGACATACTAACTGATGGCTTTGCAGAAACTCTACAACCGCACCACGGCCATCCGTCCCAAGCTGATCAAGCTGATCGAGAAGTACTCCCAGAAGAAGGGTAAGCTCCCGTCTCCCCCCCATCTCATACATCCTGTTTGCGCCTGGCGAAAGACCCAAGGAAGCTAACCCCAAGCCAGACGATTTCACCCAACTCAACGAAAAGTTCATCAAGGCCCGGAGGGACTACGAAGCCTTGCTCGAATCGTCCATGGCCCACCCGCAACAGCCGGCGTGGAACCACTACGGCATGCAGCACCCGCCCGCCGCCGCCGGCGCATACATCCCTCCGCAGCCGCAGTCGGTATACGGCCAGCCGCCGGCCGCGTCCGATCCGGCGAGATACTATACTGCGGGTCCCCAAGGTAGCTACTAGACCTCCTCTTCTCTCTAGTGTTTCCGTCTTTCCGTGTGTTTAGACTTTTTCTTCTTTTTCTTTTGCCTGGATGATGTGTTTCTGTTCTTTGGTCTCTCTCTCTCTCTCTTCTTGATTCTTCTGGGGCTGGTTTGTTGGGCTGTCTTCTCTTGTTTACCGTGCCGATTTCCACGTGGACCCTGTACTATTACCATATCAATGAAACACACATCTTGCAAAGAAAAAGAAAGAAAAAGACACATCATATCAAGACGTCCTGAAGTTTTGTCTGGTGTTAACGGCTGTTCATATGATATTCACAGATCCGTACCCCTCGAATGCGCCGCCATCGAACTTCCACCGGCCGTCGCAGTCCGCCGGGGCGCCTTTCTACCTCTCCGGCTCTGACGTGCGGCCGGGCCAGATGGGCAGCCCGCCACCACAGGGCCCGTCGCAGCCGCCGTCGCAGGCATACCCGATCCGGCCGGCCGGCACGCCCGCGCCCGCCTCGGCGGTCCCGCGGCCCCTGCAGCCGTCGCAGCCGTCGCAGCCGCAGCCGCTCGCGCCGCTGAACACCTCCTCGCCGTCGCCGCAACCGGTCGGCGGCGCGGGCGCGTACCAGCCGTACGCGCCCGGCGCGCGCCAGAGCGTGTACGGCGGGCCGCAGGAGCTGGCCACGTCGGTGTACGACTCGCCGGTGCAGGCGCACAACAACGTGCCCGGCCAGCTGCAGTCGGCGGGGACCTACTCGTCGTCGGTGTACTCGCCGGATGAGAACCCGTACGGCGGGCCGGCGAGTCCCGCGGCCGGGGCGCCGTCCGCGCCTGGTGCCCCCCAGCAGCAGCAGTACACGGCGTACAAGGCGTATGCGCCCGCGGAGCCGAGCGCGCCGCCGCCGGCCGTGGGCATCCCGGCCGGCCGGCCGCCGATCCCCGGCGCACTGGTCCCCGGCAGCGGCCCGGCGGCGAATAGCGGGGCACCGACGAACCCGTTCGACCACCGCCAGGGGCTGCCCAGCCAGCAGGCCCCCGCGGCTGGAGCGCCGCAGGGCCAGTACCGGCCGTACGTGCCGACGGCGGACTCGGGAGCGCCGGATCCGGACGATTACTACCGGTAGAGAACTAAGTGATCGAGATTGAGAGGAGGCAGTGTTTGGGCTCATGGGTTTATGCTAGTTTGTGCTGGGAGGACCGCGAGTGTTTTTTGTTGTTAACGTTGATACTGGGACTTTTGTGTTGGTATTCTACGAGGATTAGTTGTTTGTTCGTGTCGTATGCTTAATCTTGAGATGTTCCACGCGGATACTTGCATGTTTCTCGAATATATATATATGCCGGTTTTGTACGTCTGAAGGACCGACCTTTGCAGTACTGGCACTCTGGTATTTTCCTTCCACGCTGAGACCGGCTTTTGTGAGAATCTGTACCGTTCTTTCATACAATTTGTGCTTTTGATTCATTAAGAAAAGCTCGTCAAATACCGAAAGTCTATTGAGATAACCCGAGGAAGTGCACCCGATAATACCCACGCCAAAAACCCACCCATTCCAAGTCAACATGTCGTTGTACCGCCCGCACCGGAAAAAAGAACAAAAAAAATCATCTACCACCGCCGTCCAAAGGTCTCGCTCTCCTCGCGCCGCACCTTCGGCCGCATGACCCCGCCCTCAAGCCGGGCCGACGAGACCACGTCGCCCGGGACACCGCCCACCGCGGCGGCCGGATCCGCCGGGCCGGGCGGCGCGCCCGCCGAGCGCGGCTTGAACAGATCGAGCAGCTCGTTGAGCCCCAGCTTCATGCCGCCCTTCTTCATGCTGCCCTCGATGGTCTGCTCGGCCAGCAGCCGCTTGCGCGCCTGCAGCGCGAGAATGCGCTCCTCGACGGTGCCGGCCACCGTCAGCTTGTAGATCACCACGTCGACGGTCTGCGTCAGCCGGTGCACGCGGTCGATGGCCTGCTCCTCGATGAACGGGTTCCAGAACGGCTCGAGGATGACCACGCGCGTCGCGGCGGTCAGGTTGAGGCCGAGCGAGCCGCACATCAGGCTGCACAGGAGCACGCGCGTGCGCTTCTCGGTGCGCAGGCTCTTGAGCGCGGCCTCGCGCTCGTCGTTGCGCATCGAGCCATCATAGCGCGCGTAGCCGAGCCCGTCGCGCCGCAGGAACGGCTCGACCATGTCGAGCATCGTGGTGAACTGCGAGAACACGATGAACTTGTGCTCGGGGGTCTCGGCCGCCAGGATGCGGCGGAGCTCGCGGACCTTGGACGAGGCCAGCACCGGGTCGGCGGCCGACGGGCCGCGGGACACGGGGCCGAAATCCGCGTCGGAGCCGGAATCGTCAGAGTCGGATTCCGATGTAGACTCAGACTCGGAATCGTCTTCGCCGGCGGTGTCACTCTCGTCGTCACTATCGACAATCATGCGACCGCGGCGCCCGCCGTTGGCCTTGACATCCTTGCTCTTGCTCTTCTTCTTGTCATGCTTGGCCGACAGCAGCCTGCCAATGGGCGGCAAGTCGGCATCCTCGTCGTCACTAAACGCCGGCCGGTCGTCCTCATCATCCACAATAAAGCTGCTGAGGGTCGACCCGTTCGCGGCCTCCTCGGCCTCCGACGCGTGGTCCGAGTCGTCGCTACCGATCCAGTCACCGCCGTTCTCGGCGTCCTCGTCCGACTGGCCGCCGGCCTTGCCCAGCCGCAGCGACCCGCGCTGGTCCTCGCCCACCAGCCAGCTGCCCTCCTCCTCCTCCTCCTCGTCGTCGTCGTCACTATCTTCGACGATGCGGCGGGCAGCTCCCCGGCGTGCTCGGGCAGGCTGCTGTTCCTTCTTCGGCTTGCCCTTCTTCGACTTCTTCGACTTCTTCGACTTGCTGGGCTTCTTCTTGCGCGCGTCCAGCTTCGAGTTCAACTGCGCCATCTCCGCGTCGTTGAAGAACTCCAGGTCCTTCAGGCACTCCGCGCAGGTATCCTCCTCCGCACTACCGGGCAGCTTCGGCTTGCCGCGCGGCAGGTCCCGCCCGCAAATGCCGCAGGTCTTGGCCTCGATGCCCATGCCAGCGAACATATCGAGCATGGAATCAACATCGTCGGCCGGGGCCTGCGAGCCCTTGGTGGCACCCCCGGCGCGGCCGCCCTTGTTTGCGCCGCCGGCGCCAGCGCCCGATCCAACCGACCAGGCATCGCCATCAATACGGCTCGACACCAGCTTCGGGTGGTTGCAGGCCTGGCGCAGGCGGAGGAGCAGCACGAGCGCATTGGCGTAGTTGACACGGCCCTTCATCATGCGCTCGATGCTCTTGTCAGCACGCTGCTCCAGACGCTCGTAGAAACGCTTTTCGGCGGGGGTAAACTCCGCCACCACCGGCACCACCTTGCGCTCGGTGACGCGGAATCCCGGCTGCTTCTTCTTCTTCAGAGCAGCGGCGGCAGCAGCCGCCGGGCCATCCTTATCCTTGGTGTCGGACGTCCCGCTCTTGAGTGCTTCCGCTGCTGCTGCCGCCTCCTCCCTCTCGGCCGCTTCCATGGCCGCCTTGCCACCGGGCACCAGCGCACCCTCTTCGCGCAGAATCTGCTTTGTGCGCCGTTTCATGAAGCACTGCAGCAAGCTGTGCAGGCGACGCAGGGCAATATGGCCCTGGCCCATACGCATGGGCGCGTCAATCTGCGAGCGCCAGTGACGCAGGTCGTCGTACGGGCTGACCCGCAAGAACGCCACCAGCGAGTGCAGCTCGTCGAGGTTGTTCTGCATTGGAGTCCCCGTCAGACACCAGCGGAACTCGGACCGCAGCGCACAGCAGGCCTTGGTGGACTTGGCGTTGCGGTTCTTGATAGAGTGGGCTTCGTCCAGCACCACACGCCACCAGTGGACTCCGAAGCACCCGGCCTGCGGGCCGGCTTCCGGCGTAGCGGATGATGCGCCGTGCTCGGACACCAGGGTCTGGTACGTGGTGATGACGACGTCGAAGCGCGTGAGTTCGGAGGCGTGTTTGGTGCGAGTCGGGCCGTGGTGCACGCACACGTTCAGCCGACGGTCGGACGTGATCTTCTCCTTGATTTCCTGCTCCCACTGGCGGATCAGAGCCAGAGGCGCAACCACGAGCGTAGGCTTCTTAATTCCCTCGTAGTGCTTCTTCCAGCCGGCGTCGTCGTTGGATGAGGGGCGTTGGTTCGTCAGGATCAGGGACAGCGTCTGTAGGGTCTTGCCCAATCCCATATCGTCAGCGAGGATGCCGCCCTTGGGCACACGACCCCGCTTGACGGGGCCGAGTTCGCGGCCCTTCATCCACGTCACGCCTTCAACCTGGTGAGGAAGCAGCTGCACGGTCAAGCCGGGAAGGCTACCGTCACGCATCCACTCCTCCTTATATCGCCGCTCGCGCTTCGGCTTCGCTGTGGTGGTGGTGGTGGTAGTAGTAGTAGCTGTCGGGATGGACTTCAAAGCTGGCTCCTCTTGGGCAACAGGCTCAGACCTTGCTGGTGTTGTGGCTAAAGCTGCAGCAGCCTTGCCGTCGTCACCGCCATCGTCATCTTCGTCGGCGTCGTCATCGTCCATGCCGCCCTCCAGCAAGGCCTTCAGATCGGCCGACGCCTTGGCCGGGTCGAGGAAGAACTCGTCCGACTTGATGGCGCCCGGAACCGATTCCAAGAACGTAGTGGTGGTGGGTTTCGGCGGCCACGCGTCCTGTGAGCCAAAGGTCTCGGCCTTCGCCTGCGGCCGCGACATCGGGGCGGCGGTGCGCGCCAGCGGGGCCGGCACGCGGTACGGGTTGGCGGCGGTCAGGTGGTGCTCGGGGTGTCCACGCTGCTGGATGAACATGCTAGTTTCGGCCTTCTGCTTGCGGGACGACACGAGCTGGGTGTGGGCGTTGGACCGCTGGTTGGTGGCCGGCAGCGAAAACATCGGCTTGCGGGCCGTGGTGGTCGACAGCAGCGAAACGTCGAAGCCGTCCGGTTCGGCGCCGGGCCCGGCGGTGCTGCTGCTAGTAGTACGCGAGAACGACCGCACCGGCGAGTCGCCCATGTCGAACCAGTCCAACTCAATAGGAAGGGCCTGCGAGCCCGGCTGCGCGTTCGACGGGGCCGCGCTGCCGCCGGCACCGGCCGGGGCATCAGACGTCCGCTGAGACATTGTAGAGGGATAAGTGTGTGAGATTGTTGAGGAGCGAGGAAGATTGTTTGCTTCCGACCGAGGGATCGACGCGAGACTGTCGTGGTTCGGTTCCGGGTCGGGGGAAGGCTCCGTGTTGTGCCGAGAGTCTCGGAGAGTGTTCCGCGGCTTGAAGGCAAACTCGGCTCCGGGTTTCCTGGACGTGATCGGTGAATGTTAGATACGGCGGGAAAGGTGAGACGGGAAAGGTTAGAAGGCAGTAGCACTGACTTCATAAGATGTGGTTGCTAATGGGGAGGGAATAGCTTTAAGTTCTGGCTTCAAGTTGAGACACAGAGCAAACAGAACAGAGACATGGATAACAGAAGAAGAAGCCTGTTCACCAGGGAAAAGACACAGAGGAAAGGAATACCGAGAGTCTTATAAACCAGACCCAAGCCCAACCCAAGAAAAACAAATAGAGGGGACCAGAACCACAAATGCTGATAACCTGATATGATAAGCAACCGTGAACCAACCGTGCAGCCGAAATGCAGAGATCTTCACTTTCCAGGCTTGATACAGGGGTTGAATCGTTTGCTTTAACCACTGTAATTGTGCCGGAACTGCGTGAAGCTGTGTGAAGATGCAGGGGATGAAAATGACTGGGGAAAAAACAAATGGAGACAAAAAAAGATGGTGAAGCTGTGAAAATCTCCAGAGCAACAGAAATCCGAAAGTCAACAAAAAAAAAGTTCAGCCTTAAAACAAGCGAGGGTCCATACAGTGCTGGTGGTGGTGTTGCACTGTTTCCGTTGACTGTATGTGCCGCTTAGGGTTGGTGACCCTAACTGTGGGTTGCATCTCCAACATAGCGCAAGCAGGATAGAGAAGCAGAACGATCGTGGTGAACTAGGATATGTCAATGTCATTCTTTGGAGACAGAAAAAAATACACGAAAACCATAAAGCAGAAAGAATATTAACAGCTTCCCATAACCGCCCCCAGGACTCCCAAGCAGAAAACGGAAAAAAGACGAACATCTAGAAAAAGTACCAAGTCCACAGAAAAACAAAAAAGAAAAGAAAAAAGAAAAGAAAAGCACCGAAAAGAACAAAAACCAGTCCAAACACACAGTATATGAGTTCCGCCTTGACATGAGTAATAGTATAAACAACAGAATTCCAGAAACAGAGAAAAGAAAAAAGAAAACAGAAAATGCTCGGTCGCCCTTCCATGGTGTCTCTCCGTATCCCGCCGTTGGTATCCGGAAACCTAAGACATAATAAAATAACAATAGAAACCACAAGTCAAGAAGGGAAAGATAAGAAAAAAAACCGCGTTGTTACCAATCTGCTGTGTCTTAAACGATGAGAGAAGAAGGAAAGTCCATGATGAACAGAGTTGTAGGAAAGGGAGAAGAGCGTAATGGAGAAAGAAACGGCCAACATTGTATGAATGGAACAGTGGAGAAAAACGGACAAGTACGATCGATTAGGCGACACAAACCCCCGAGTCGTCGTACCAAGGAGCGAGGCAGCTCGATGCGCAGAGCACCTACGGACGCCCTTGACGGGCCCGCGCCTCTTCCAGGCTGCGCCGGGACTCCATCTCCGACATGTCGAAGAAGAACGGTTCCTCTTCGGCCTCGGGGTCGCCATCTACCGCGGCGCCGCCAGTGGTGCTGCTGGCCCCGGAAGGCACCCGGCCACCAGAGAACCGTCCGCTTCCCAGGCTACCGCGGGTCGACATGGTCAGCCCACGGTCAGCACCGGCCCCGATTCCGCCGGCTACCATAGCACTGCTGCTACCAGGCCGCGCAAGAGGCGGAGGGGACATGGTGCCACTGGGACCCTGGCCCACACTGCGGCTCACCGTGCTTCCGAGCCCGACAAACCGCCGACGGCCAAACGGGGAACTGGACAGTGCCGGACGATCGAACGAGCTAGCAATTCCGGTGGGTGTGCTGGCTGCAGCATCACCGCCTGCCTCGGCAGCTGCAACAACGGCAGCAGTCATTGCCGACGTTCCCGATGCCGCCACAGCAGCTCGGATGCCGCCAACTCCACCGGCCACGCTGGCACCGCCATCGTCCTTAGATTGCGCGCCCCGCATGATGGCCCGTCCCGATGCCGTTCGGACCTCAGCCGAGGCGTCACTCAGCACAGGAGGGCCAAACGGCAGGTCATCGCCATCGTCTTCATCGTCGTCGCCGAGAGAGTCGGTAGTCAGCGGCACAGCACCCGAGCCTCGCGTGTGTCCCATGAGCCTCGGTGACACGGGAATGTCGATAGCCCCACGGTTCTCAGGCTTGATGGTGTCATCCCGGCTAAGTTCGCCTCGGAACCCGCGCTCGAGCCCCGTGCGACTGCGCGCGGAAATTCTCGCAGCCTGCTCGGCAGAGTCATCCATGATGGCATTCTCGCTCAGCCGCGACGGAATGGCGGGCGTATGAGACGTGTACGGGGAGACTGCCTTGGCGCCAGGTGACGATGACGCCGAAACCGACGCTCCACTGGGAACACCAATGGCACTGGTGGCTCCGCTCTGCGTCGCACCCGAGGCCAACGGCTGCTTGGGCACGCTGGGGTTGCACGATGACCGGAACATCTGTGTCGACGATGCCATCGAGTCTGTGAGATGGTTGTTGGACTCGCGCATGTTCTGGAACCGGGAGAGCTGCGCGATGGTGCGGTTGGACGAGGTATCCACCTTGCGCGTGCTCTCAAACAGCTTCAGGTTCTTCTTGCTGTCGAGAAGCTTCAGAAAGTCGGAAATGTTGTCTTCATCAGTGTGAAGGGAGCCCGAGCTGGCCACCGCACCCGTCTCGGCAAGCAGGCCCGATCCAGGCTGGACCATCGACGACGCCATGCTCTGGCGCCCGCTGCTGACCTGGTCATCATCCACCGGCTTGCTGGGGTTGCTGAACGACGGCCGGCCGCGTCTATGCGTAAAGCTACTACTGTAACGACTGGTAGACGACGGCTTCGGCGAACTAGCAAGCCCCAACTGATGGCTGGCCTCGACAGAGGCTGGTCCGCGCAACGACGCCGGCATTCCTGCCGTCAGCGATGATCGGTTGCGCGTGTGACTTCCGTATGAGGACAGGCCGCCACCCCGTGCCAGAGAATGGGGCGATGCAGGTGACTCTGACTCATGTGTCCGGGGCACCGGTGACCCCGAGAGCGAGCCTGCCTTGAACGGGTGGAAGCTTTGAAACGATCCGGAATGAGGCCGGCCGCCCGTTACACTTGCACCTGGAGTGGCTCTTCCCGTGGCAGCACCACCAGCAGTGATGCTAGCACCGCCCGAGGTGTTGACTGGAAACGGTCGAGCCGGGCCACCTCGCAAGGTTGATAGATGGCCGGTCACGGGCAGAGAATGCGGAGGGTCGGGGACAGCGTTGACACTGGTGGAGGCAGACTCGGGCGGCGAACTGGTATCCGAGCCTCCAGGTACAGGCACGGCCTTAAGCGCCGATATCGGGCTCGTGCCCAGCGGTCCATCGCCGTGGAATGTTGACAGGCTGCCATACGGCTGCGTGAGTTGCGGGCGTGTCGCATGTTGTTGACGAGACGAAACCTTGCCCCGATCTTGCCCATGCGATTGGGGGGGAACAGACCCACGCTGCTCAGAATACGAGTCGGCGGGGTCGCGGTGGCGGGGTCGTGACTGTTGGAACGAGGGTTTGAAAAAGTTCTCATCAACTCCCATAAAGTGCGAGCTTAGCAAAGCCTCGGAGTCGTCAACCCGGAAGTTGCAGTCGTTTCGGTAGGTCAAAGACACTGACATCTTGCCAACGGGGACATCCAGGTTTCCGAAGCTGACGGTCGACACAACATCGCCAAATGCGTCGCACAGCGGCCGGCGGAGCGGATCATCCCGCGGATCAATATCACCGGAGCCGATCCGGATCCGGCACTGGGGGATGAGGCATGGGTGAACCGTCTTCGCCCGCGCTTGCGAGGCGATGCGGTATGTCGGGATGAGGTAGATAAACGTGTAGAGGGCACGGAAATAGACGATCGCCTGCTTGTAGACCACCGGAAGGACATGCCCAAAGTCTTCGCTGCTATCCAGAGCCGACGGAGTCAGGTCTATCCGCCAGCGTTCGAGAATCACCTCGGTGTTTCGGTTGGTGACGCCGGCAGCATTTCCCGTGCTTGAGCCCGACGAGTTGAGCGCGTCCAGGACATTCCACCGCTTGCCGTTTTCGTCGACGATGACGAGACCCTGGCTAGTGGTCAGCTTCGAGGCGTCGAGGTATGTCTCGAGGATCAGCACAGGAGGCAGGTTGTCGAAAGCGTTGCTGAATCTCCAGGTTCGCAGCTCGTCTCGGAAGTTCTCGAAGTCGATCGTCTCAAGTTGGAACTAAAGCACAAGGAGGAGAGATATGCCATTAGTGATAAGCCCAACCGAGAAGATACAGAGAGCTTAGGAGAGCATAGATATCCTTAAGGAATGCTGCCTCCCTTGCAAGATAACGAAATGGAAGCCTTACCCAAACATTCTTACGGATTCCCTTATTTGTAACGAGCGGCCGAAGATCCTTAACTCTAGCTTCCAGAATCAAAGCCACAGTTTTCAGAAAGAAGTTCTAGCAAAAACAGCATGGTCAGTTAACATGAGATCTTCCACCAGAAGGAGGCTGGCCATCAAGCACTTGAGCGGCCAACCACAGGAATGTTTCTTTCGGATGTGTGGTTTCCCATGGAATGAATGGATATATACCGTGACAATCTGGTCAAGCTTCTTTGCCGAATCTAGAGACACGCCACCGGTTGGTGTCTCAGAAGCAGCGGGCGAGGCTACAGACCCACGGCGCGAGTGTGACGACATTTCCGAGCCTGTACGAGGTCGGGCGCTGGAGGGGGCCGACGCAGGCTGGATATTGGGATCCCGCGGGTTGTTGGTTCGGGCTGGGTTCATGGTGGGAGAGGCCGGGGAGGCGGCCCGCGGAGGTGCCCGTGGTTGTTGGTGCATCGTGAATGGGATGTGTGTGGTGGTTGATGGCGTAGGAGGACAGGTGGGAGGAAATCGTTCGGGGGAACGGGTCCAGACGATGGACGGCTCGAAAGGTTGGCGTCTGGCAGCGTGTGTTGGTATGGACCGTGAGCCTTGTACAAAACAATAGAAGGTGGAAGAGACCTATTGCGAGGTGGTGAGAGGGCAGATACACTGGGGCCCAAACTAAATTGATGGGGAAGTGGCGGCGTGGAGAAGGATGGAGAAGATCGAAGACGAAGGGAGCAGCACATCCATCCTGACATGCACCGATGAGACTGAAAAGAGAATGGCCGCGGTGAAGAACAAAAAGTTTGGACGGTGAACAAACGGCCCAAATAAATATTGCGAGGTGGACAAAGTCGGCAAAGAGAAGGAAGCGCTGCGAGATCGGCCGAAAACAAGACGAAAAGAAACGGAGCGGAAGTCGTTTTAGCTAGCAGCGGAAACAGACGGTCGGTGAAGGTCTAGCAAATTAACGAAGAAAAAAAATGCCGATTAGAGTGCTTCAACGGGCCTCAGGATGGACAGAGTAGGCCGAATGATGGTTGTAACGAACGAGAGGGCTCGAGACGAGTTTGTATACGCTATGGGAGGAGATCAGATGAGAAACTAGGCCAGAGGGTTGTCGAGAACGGTTGTGAACGAGTTGTGTGTTGTTTGATACGAATGGATGGAATTAGAAAAATTAATGTAATTTAGGGGAAAAAGAGAAGGAACGAAAATGCTCAGTCAAACATATGTACTGCAGATAAGACGACAAAAATTGAACGGAAAATGCGAGAGAGAAGAGAGGGAATAATGGAGTGTACATATGTAGATATGAAAACTAAGGGAGAAAAAAGAGCAAGAGCAGTTGGAAACTGGAGAGGCCGATAAAAGGTTATGTATGACTGGATCAGAGAAACAAGCGTTGAAGCTAGATCTGGGGAGGTCGAGGAGTTGTTGAAGGCTGGTCGAGTCGGGCCAAAAAAAAGTTTCTCGTTCTGGGAGAGTGTTTCGCAGGTATATAAGTATGTGTATGGAGAGACCGAAACTGCCTAGGAGAAACACAGTTAGTTCGCTGCAAGCCACACCACGGACACACCACAGGCGTCTTGCTCAAAGTCAGAAATAAAAAGACTGGGGTATCAGATGGTGGTCGCCTAGATAGGACACGCATGGAGCACAACCTGGACGACACACGATATTTAGAGAAAAAAGGGCAATGGGAGCTGTGAACCAGGGAAAGGGGATTTTTGTGGTGAATTACTTTTGTAATTTTTTTATATATAAAAATTTCAAAGAATTTCAACACACGCACAAAATTGATTTTTAAACAGTAAGAAATGCCGGAAGAGACGCAGACACTTGCTGCACTGTGATCCAGCCAGGCAGATTCTCTGGATTATGCGCTGGCGTGCATTTGCATGGGGTGGTAGGAGGGAATATACGGAGTAGTGTGTCATGGACATACAAGACATGCACTAACTCTGGTGCCGGGAAGGACAAGAAGCAGAGGGCAAATAGAAACTGAGGCTGAGGGCGAGGACGAGGGTTTTTTTGGATGCGGGAAGTGTATCCCAGGTGTACGTACATCTCCGGGAGGTCATGCAGGTGTGGTTGAGAAAAAGCAAAGAAAAAAAATCGGTGTTGGAGTAGGGGGAACGAAATGTTTGTACAGTAGGCACCTGCATGTGAGAGATGATACTCGTACTGCCTGCTGCCAGTGAGTGGATCCGCGGTGTGAGCAAACTCACTGGTACGGCACAACAGGGCAGATAGAGTCGCAGTTAAGCAGGGTTAAGCAGGATGTCTCCTGCAGGGCGGAGAATGGGAAACCAGGGCCGGTGACTGTTATGGGGACGGGGAAAGTGGAAGGGAAGGGAAATGGAGAGGATGGCACATCCAACGTCGTAGGTGGTCCTAGGTCGCTCTCTGAGACGAGATAGACGATAGGACTGATCCAGCTGATAGCGAGATAGAGAATCGTAAAAGCCAAAAGTCAAGATAGTGTTGGAGTGGAGTGGAGAGCTCACCTTGGCCTGCTATTTGTTCATCCGACCCCTGGGTGGAGCATACCAAGCCAATCCAAACCGGGACAGGTGCAGAAAGACAGTCGAGAGTGTGTGTGGGAGAAGCAGTCGGCGACTACGTGTATTAAGTAGCAGCGAGACAGTGTGGAAGGAGGATTTGATCGTCTGAATGTTGTACAGTATGTATGTATCGGTTGATTGGATGTCCGTGCAGGAGTAGGTTCGTTCACTATGGTTTGAAATATATAGTCCGGACAGAGAGATGTTGGTAGTGATAGACAAAAGATGTTCGTGGATGGGTACTCTGTGTTACGGTGTGTGTTTGTGCTATCAAGTACCTAGAAAGGCTGTGTTGTGATACGGGGAGCGGGAGACAGCCTAGAAGAGGACGGTACAAAGAGGCGGTTGGGTCAGTGGCTGTGACACTGTGATATGATAGTTGGCTGGCTGGATGGATGGATGGACGGAGGACAACTCTCACATCAAGAGTGAAGCAGAAGAAGATGAGAGCAACCGCAGAGGGAAGGCGAAGAACCACGGAACCGAAGGAGCATGACTCTCACACGGAGTCTGGGAGATACACATGCACCTGACACTGTGGATTCTGTGGATATGCTAACCACGTATGAATGTACTGTACATGTATGAATGTACTCCGTGGTCCGTACGAAGGATGAGGACCGTTCACCAGAGGATTGTGTATGTGTGTGTGTGTGTGTGTGTGTGTGTGTGAGGGTATAATAAATGTGAGCATACCTTCTGGACGTGCATAAAAGCGTGCATGCATGTATCCGGACTTTTGCGAATGCAGGAGACCTCAGCAGACCAACAGGGTCGAGATGTTAATCCAAATTGGACGCACGAGTACAGTGCAAATGGGCTATTTCGCCAGTTCCAACACAGGGTCGGTGTGGTGAATGCGCGGGCAACAGGCGGTACGGTAATGTGGCATATGGCATGTGGCAAAGCAGATATGCAGGCTTGTGAGAAAGCGAGCGTCTGGGCACTACAACGAGGAGGGCGAGCAGAAGGTGGTTCTCCAATCGGAAGACGTTTAGAAGGCGACTTTCACGAAGCGAGAGCCACAAAACGAGGTTCGCCAACAAGAGGTCAAGAGGACAATAGCAGCAGGGCTAGAATGAGCATGTATAGGAAAAGGGCAATATATGTTGTAGTGTACTGTATAGTATATTATCGATTGCCGCCGCGAAGAAGAGAAGATAAAAACTGGGTAAGGACAATAGGGGAGGCGACCACTCCGTGCAGTTCTCGATGGCTTGTTCCCAAGAAGAGAACCCGGATGAGGCGATTTTAACGGGGATGATTTGAGTCTGAGGCACGCGCGTGCTCTTGCGACACTATGGTGGTGACTAACAGTAACGGGAAATAGAAGGTCGGTCAGCTCAGACGACGTTATCGAGATGTTTTAAGAGTGCGCTGTAGGCATAAGCGGTCGACACCCTGATACCCTGTGGGCCGTCCAGTGTCCTTTTTCAAACGGGCCTCTTTAGGGAAAGGCGAGACAAGGGGTGCAGGGACGGGATTAACGGTCACCACTAACACAGATGAACTGGATGTTTGTACCGTACTGTAAATGCTGTGCCATTATGTACTGTACAGTGCATCCATCCTGCGTATCTGCGCTGGTGACAAGATAAAGGAAGCCAAAGACGAGCCCCCCGAACACGGCAACGCTGGGCAACCCAGCTCCAGCAACTTGCCAATACAGTACTGAGTGACAGATCGGACGTACCACTAAACCTCAACAGAGGGCAGCGAGATCGGCTGCAAGGTATCCGGGATCGATCGGGGGAATAAAAACAAACAGCAGGACTTTAATTTTAGGGAGAAAGAGGGAGAGAAACGAAACAGAGAGAGGAGGAGACACAGAGATCTCTTATCCTTGTTCCTTGCAATAGGTAGTATCGCAAAATTAGGGTACAAAGTCGTCGATGCTGGAAAGGACCGTATTTATATCTCGCAGGAAATATTGAGGTCGACGCTTCTGGTATATAACCAAACAGAAGAGGACGAGATGGGGGGATAAGAAAGCCCAAAGTCATGATCCAGATCGTTAAAAAGACAGATGAGTCAACGACAAGAGCAGCAGGGGTAAAAAGATACCAGCAGAAATGCACAGGTCAACAATACAGATTACGGTACAGACACCCAGGGAAGGAGCCATGATCTGACGCCACCTTCCGGTTTTCCTCAATCGCGCAATGGGATTAGATAAGACGGAATTCTGCAACTTTGTAGAAGTGAGGTGATCCGGCGTATTTGGAGATTGGAGAGGCGAAGATACATGTTCGTATTACTGGGTCCATGGTTGACGTTCACATGTTGTGATTATTGAGATGCACAGAGTCATGCCGTCCTTCCCGGCTCCTAACAAGCGGTGACAGCCAGTGCCGTGATCGGGGGCCAGATTGGACAGGCGCAATTTTTGGTATGGATGACGGCTGGCTGCTCCGGTTTCCAATGCAAGTGGCCGATGCAAAGCAAACGCATGTGTTGTTGTCTTTGCCCTAAAGCCCTATCCAAGCCTGGACAAACCAGACGGAAGGAGCAGCCCTGCGAACGCGCACAAAAACACACAACTGAATTAATTATTGATCTTGGTCGAAATATTGAGGCTGCATTGAGGTTTGCGCTGAAATCGTCAATTGACAGAGTACATTTTCGGTTGAACCGAAGACAAGTGAGTGAGTGGGTGCTACGCTTGACCGTGATTAGGTAACCCGAACCCTAATACTACGCATATCTGCCATCTGTGACCAAGCACCAACGAAGTTATCAAGCCCGCGTAACATTTTTACGCCAGCTGTGCCTATCTTGCGTCCATTTCTGAAGTCCCAAGACTAGGAAGACGGCTCATTTTTCCCGGCTTCTCGTTAGCTTGTGTTCGATCAATGTGGGTGAGGTTGAATCCAGTCACACACCAACTCTTCTCGCCTCAGCGAGAGCGAAAAAGTCAGCGGAGAAAGTGGAAAAAAGGAGCAGCAATCAATCAATCCCATTCACATGCTCTCGCTCACTCTCACCCCTCTCGCAAGGGTTCTGGAGTTTACACACCACAAGAGAAGTTCGGATCACCGCCCCCTCTTTGTTCTCCTCCCTCCTGATCACTTCCCCTCCTCCTCGGGCTATCAAATATCACATCTACTAAAACTTCAATAATGAAATAAAAGACCAACAGCCGCGAAGACAAAGATACATCCATCAAAAAGCCACCTTGCGCAACCGTAGATATGAGCACCACCAGGAGCCAAAATGACGGGGCCTCCGACGGCGCCCGCACCCGTTGAAAGGGGGCAAAAAGGCCCAATCCGCGTGTCTGCTGGTGCTCTCCCCCCCCACGATGTTACACCCCGACCCGATTTTTGTAGCCCTACATGCGGTCCTCCACGGCCGAGCTTCCAATTGTGAGCCCTGCTCGATGCGCCCAGTCTTCAAAGCCTCCTCCTACACTTTCCCCCTCTCGGTTGCCGCCCCCGATTTGATTAGTGCTGGCTTGGACTTGTTGCCTATTCGTTTATCCAGGAGCTGCTGGTGTGCATTTTTGCCTCCCTGGTCACTACGAACGAACGGCTGTCGAATTTTCGAAACCGGAGGGCTAGCCTCAATTGCATCGGGCGAAGCTGGCGATACTGATCCATCGAGATGAAGGGACCTCAATGCATCCAAGGCCTCTTCCTCCCAGGGCCAGGCCAATCTGGGGGCCTGGAATTCAATGCAAAGTTTGTTCAATTGAACCCCGCATCCAACCATGCCCATTTCTGCATTTAATAACCGATTGAAGAATGGGAAGCAAGAAAAGGAAAAATCACTTCTGGGCTGTGCCTCTTGAAGATCTCAGATTGGCTGTCCCGCCCTGCTGCCTATCAATATCTTTCTTCTTCGGTAGGTAAAGCGCGGCAACGGCAACGTGCACATTTTCTCTGCCTAGATGGCTATCTGACAGCCACTTATGCGGCTCCATTTGCTTGTTTGGGGTGTGTGTGTGGCTAGAACATCACTGGAGCGGTCGTACCTGGTGGCCCTCCCTCCATGATGCATGGTAGAAGTGTGGTAAGCTCGACAGTCCAATCCGATGCTGAGGACGGCGAGAGGAAGAGGGACCGCACTGCATGTGAAGAGTCACGACGGATGGGAACCATACATTCCCCCTAGTCTGGAAAAAAGGCTTGTTCCAGCCAAATATGGCTCTGATATGACGCAGCTGAGGCTCTCGAACGTTCGTTTCGTGGCAGCCTGGATAGGACTTTTATGTGTAAGTCTCTCGACTCAAACCGGCCAGAGATTCTCTGAGGTTGTACCAAGTGCTGGAGGAAAACCAGCCCACCCTTATCAGTGCTAAGACCTGCAATTCCTCGTGAGGATGAGGGAAGAGAGAGCTGACTTATATTACCTCCTGGATGCTCATAAAGGTGTGCGGGGAGATGAAGAAGATGCGACAATGATTGTAGATCATATAGAGAGAGCTTGCCACAGAGAGAGGGAGCTTGAGCATGAACAGTCAGAAAGCCTTCTGGCTGCCGTTTGCAGATTGTAATAGCCGCGGGGACTTTCCATGTCCTGCCGGTGAAGCGTATAGGACTCAAACTACCATTGACTACAGCAGATGGGACTGTAGAAACACTCTAACAAAATCGCCATTGACGATGAATCCAGACCTTTTTGCAGCTTGGGGGAAGCGTCGAATCGAGAGTACCCTTCATCCTGCCTCGCCTCTGATTCCTCCAAGTCCGGCGTCTTAGGGTCCAACAGACCCTTACCATTGCCCCAGATTTCAAATCACTTAAGTCATGTGATTTCGCGATCCTGAGGTCTCGTGTTTGCCTGGAGTCTTTTCTGATCCACGCCTCATCCATCACGACTGGCGATTTCTCTCTGTTCCGCTGTGCAGAATATCTGGTGATAGCTTCATCCATACCCCAACCCCCGATAGTCATAGTCACTCCCTGGCCATTCCCCTGATGTATCTCTTCCACATGTCTTATATATAAATTATACCTCTCTCTACCTGACTCGTGGTCTTTATCTTAACAATCCTGTAACATCACTTACCTATCATCCATCTCCTCGTCTCTTCATGATCTTGCACAAAGGCTGGGCCAGACGTTCATCTACCGGTTCATTTCGCTTCACTCCGCTTTTGCTTCACATCTCATCGTATCTTTCTGGGTATAAGAAGATTTCTTCTCCCCCGGGGGCAAGACAAAATTCTTCTTCCTCTTTTATTTTTTCTTCTTCAAACCAAACCTCGATTGATTCCTGCATCTACCTTTTGAAACAGTTCATCAACTCTCAATCATCAGATTCACAAATCATTCATCATCATCACAGTAATTAACATCTCCCCTTTCACTTCCTTTGACATTCATTCAGTTTTTTTTTAATCCAGGTATATTAAAGTTCATCACCACTAATGACTGACATGGTTCTTTGATACAATCTAGCCTTCCACAACCATCCGGTATCCTTTTTTTCAGTCTTGCGACCTGTCCTTTGCCAAGGTCAATTAGCGGATTGAAATCACACATACCCTTTGGTTATTTTCTTTTGTTCAATCCCATTAACCCATTTTCTTTGGTTTTCGGTTAATGGATTGGCACACAAGCAACTCCGGTAACGGGAGTGGTCTCGATAACACAGTCGGGTCTTCTGATTTGGAAGATTCAATTGAGACTGTCTCGACAACTGCTCCTCAACCGACTTTCCAAGATCCGGAAACTCCGATTGGCTCTCCAGCCCAATCACCCGACACCAACCGCGCTCCTGGAGCCCCCCAACGTGGATAGAATCCTGGTTGGACTTCAAGAGCGATGTCGGATCTGAATCGCTCTCCGAGCCTTCGTCAGCCTCGCGGCGGGAGTGCTGGGAGTCGTGGTGGCCGGACCACTGGTCGTGGCGGCCATTCTTCACCCTCTCGGGGGGGAAACAATGTTCGAGTGTTCACTATCGGTTGTCGTAATGACTCCGATATCTCTCAGGATATTGATCAGTCCAATGCAATGGACTCAACCCATGGTGATCTCCCAGCTTCGTCTGGCAGTCACGCGGGGATTTCAAGCTCTTCTCCCTCGAGACCGGGTGTCCAGGGCAACAATGCCTTCGAATTTGGAATGACCACCAACGGTCTTCAGTCTGCTCGCACGAACATGGCGATAGCTTCTGGTGGACAGGAATCTGCCACCTCACCAGTGAACAACGGGGGTGTTGGTGGCACTCGTGGAGGTCACAACCTGGGCCGTGGGCGCGCAGGTGGACATGCCGGGTCTTCACCCGGAGGTAGAGGTGCTGCGAGAGCCCTCACAAGACGCAACTCGCGTCAGGCACACAGAACTTTCACTCTTCCGACGCCTATCTTGGCGGCTAGCAATACTACTAGCGCCCGGGGAGGCCTGAATCAGGGTCAGGGACGAGGCGGCGGCCAGACCGCGTCATCTCCCGGAGCCAGAACTTCTCCCGGAAACGTGAATGCTGGAAATGCTCGTGGAGGTTCGAACTGGGGCCGCGCACAGGGAAGCGGCCAGACTAGAGGCGCAACGAGAACGGCTTTAGCCGGGAATCGTCGACCTCTTCTGCCCTTTGACGCGATCACTCGGACAACCACGCCGCCAAATGCAACTGGTCGTCGGCGTCCTTGGCATGAGGATCTCTCGCAATTGAATGCCGAGGACATGAGTCCTTATTCAAAGTTGCTTTTGGAGGCTCTTTCTAGCCCTGATGGGCCCCCGCGGGCTCCGAGCCCCATGGGAAGTTTCGGGTCGTCGAACAAGCGAGCGCGGCTAAGTCGAGGTGGTTTTCCTAGCCGCGATTTGCACTATCCGCGCCTCATCCCCTCGCCTCCCCCCCAACGCTTTCCGCCCCGGCCCCCTGAGATGTCTGCGCCGCAGATGGACTTGGACGTTGATGAAGACGATGTTGCTTTTGAAGATGTTCCTCTTGCAGTGCAAACGATGACTCGGGAAGCGGGGGATTCGGAAGATGATTCTTCTTCTTTTTCTTCTTCTTCTGACGATGATGAGGACGAATCCAACGATGGAAACGCGGACATGGGTGATTACGCCGCGCGCATGGCGGCCATGCACAACGATAAGGACGATGAGCATGATGAGCCCGCCGACCCGTCATCGGCGCCCGGAATCGTCATTACCTTGGACCGGACAACTGAGACTGGTGGTGCAGGCGGAAAGTCCGTGCGCCGGCTCCCGCTGACGCGCGAGGAGAAAGCGTGGCGGGTCGTGATTCACAAAACACATGTGCTCAGTCTGATGTGGCATGCCGCGCGCCGCAACGCGTGGGCAAACAACGAAGCTGTACAAGATGTGCTGATCACAATGCTGAAAGAGCACACGGTCGCGCAGCTCAATCCGCCTAAGAAAATGACACAGTATGCGCGTTCACAAGCGTTGAAGACGGGGTTGGAAGAGATTGGGCGTGTCTTCCATGAAAAGTTTGTTGTTGACCAAGTGGGCATTCGCCGGGCCCGGTGGGCTGCTGATCGGGCTAACCTGAGAAACGTAAGTTCACATTAGTATTCTGATATTTCGGGTTCCCCCGCACGTTTCCTGCTATTTGACTGTGGGGCCAATACTAACCGTTGATATAGTATCCTAAGCCGGGTGAAGATGTCATCGACACCACCTATGATCGCCATGATTTCCTGGAAGCCGCCAAGAGCCTCACCGGATCAAGAGATGTTGCCGCACAGTTGTTTTGTGCTCTGCTCCGGGCGGCCGGACTTCAGGCTCGCCTGGTGTGTTCGATACAAGCTCTTCCCTTTTCTTCAGGAGACAGTCTCCCTCGGTTTGAGGATACAAGCTCCAAAGACGCCACGGCCCACGCCAAACGGATTAAGAAGCTGTTTTGGGAAAAGGAGTCGAAGTACCCAGTGTTCTGGGTTGAGGTTCTTGATGAGTCCCATCAAATGTGGCGGCCGGTGGATCCGATCGTTACTATGAGCCTGTGGCGACCGGGAGCCATGGAACCGCCGTTGACGGATGAGTTCAACAGAATGGTGTATGTTATTGCGTTCAACGCGGATGGGACCGCGAGAGATGTGACTGCACGATACGCGAAACATTTCATGGCGAAAACCGCCAGAAACCGAATTGATGGTGGCTCCGACGACACCCGAAATCACAACCCTGGTGTGATGTGGTGGCGGAAGGTCATGAAAATGTATAGCGATCGCAAGGGGCTCAGCGATCTCGACCGCATCGAGGATTCGTACCTTGCGGAAAAGAAGGTCAAAGAGCCAATGCCTACCAGTCTTGAAGACTTCAAGAACCACCCGTTGTATGCGGTGGCTCCGAAGCTGTACCACAACGAAGTGATCCGTGAAGGTGCAAGAAGCGTGGGAAAGGCGAAGCTGACAAGCAAGGCAACGTGTGCAGTGTATCTGCGCAAGGACGTGCTGACGGTGCACACGAAGGCCCGGTGGTTCCGACTTGGACGAGCTGTGAAGTTCAACGCAATCCCGGCGAAATTTAAGAAACCAGCTAAGCGTACGACGACACGCCAAGGCTCAAACAACAAGTCGGAGCATGTGCCCGACCCGCGAGCGCCGGAGCTTTCCGTTCCACTTTACTCTGAGGACCAAACGCAGTTGTTCCGGCACCCGCCGGTACGAGACGGAGTGGTGCCCAAGAACGAATTTGGAAACCTGGAACTGTTCGTCGACACGATGGTGCCCCCGGGCGGTGTGTATCTGGCACACGAGTTTGCGGTGCGTGCGGCGAGACTGGCCGGAGTCGACTATGCGCCGGCGGTCGTGGGATTCGGGTTCAGCGGCCGCACAGGCACAGCGGTGACCCTCGGCGCGGTCGTTCCGGCGGAGGCGGCGGCAGCGGTCGGGGCACTGATCGAAGGCCTTGTCGATCTGCACGAGGATAGCGCGGCGGCGCTGCGGACGTTTGAGATGCTGCGAGAGTGGCGCAAGATGCTCCGGTCGTTGCGGATCCGGGCGCGGTTGTGGCAAGATGCCCACGATGAGCCGAGCGTCTCGGCGGGAAATCGCTCGGTTGGTGTATCGAATGTTGGCAGAGTGGGTGTTGAGACGGTCGAAAAACCTACTGCTGGGTCTGGCATCCAGGAGAGCGCCGGGGCCCGGCACGAGACAACGATGTCTCCCCAGGCCCGCGCTGGTGCTTCGGATAGCGAGATGGACGCAGAGGGCGAAGGATCTTCGTCTTCAGATGAATATGTGATGCACGAAGATGAGGAGGGTGGATTTATTCTTGAAGATTAAATCCGGCTGCTCGGTTGTCTCTTTGTGTGTCTTGACGGAGGAGGAATTTTTCCTCTTCAGTGGAGGGGAGAAAAACAGAAAAAGGGGACAGACACACAGCCTGGAGGACGGAACGACTGCTCAGGGGCTCTTGTTGTTTTTTTCTTGTCTGCCCACTGCCCTTTCTTTTCTTTTTGATTTTCCCCTGCCACATGGATTTGTGCGTTGCTAGGCGTCTTTGCACGAACGAGCGGCAAGCACTTCTATGTATCAGTCAAGATCGAGAACGCAGAATGTGTGTGCGTGAAGCAGCGCTTTCGGAGAGTCCTCGTCTTCCCGCACGTGTTTCTTTCTTCGACTTCTCTTGACCGGACGAAACGGCCGAATTATGCGACGATTGCTCCTGTTTCCTTTTCTTTTTGCGACGAACGAACGACTATTATGCGATGAAGCACGGTTTTTTATCTTTCCTGTTGAGGAATGCGAGTTTTTATGCGGACGATGATACGGTTTTTACTCTCTCTATCCCCCCTTACCGGAGTTTGGTGGGCTTTCTACGGCCATCTTGAGTTTGATCCTCCGGTTCTCTTTTTTCAGTTAGCTTTTTTTTCTTTTTTCGTTGAGTCAAAAAGACCTCTCCGTGAGGGAGTTTTGTTCCGATATGCATGTGTCCAGCTGTGAATGTGTGAATGTGTGAATGTGTGAATGTGTGAATGTGTGAATGTTGAATGTGCTCTTATACAATACGTCCTGGTGATATTTTGGCATAAGATTTAGTACACAGTGACGAGCATGGCCAAAACTCCCTGTTTGTTCAAACGCCAACTACGAGCAGTTATAGCGGTTCGACTTGCACTGCCGCCCAAGGAACCAAAACCGAGCCATAGATGAAGAGATGAACAGATGAGAGTATGTATGGTTCGATCTCAAGCTGTCAACACTGTCTGCCACACACATCTGGTGAAGCGACCAACCCTAACCCTACACAAACAACCAAATGCGGAAAGTGTGCCTCTAAAGCCGTAGTTAGCCGTGCACTCCGGCACAAAGCGAGACAGGATCAAACGACATCGACGACAGTGCTTGTAAAGTATCTGAGTAATTTCACCCAGAAGACCAACTTTCACTTCCATTCCCTGCCATTGTTATCCTTCAATCGTACATACACTCTCTCGCCCTAAAAGACTGAACCCGGCCTGCCCCACACAATGTCCGCTCCGTCCCCGCCTGCGCCGCCGGCGTCGTCCTGGCTGGCCATCGATCCCGCCTCCGACTTCTCGCTCGCCAACCTCCCGTTCGGAATCTTTTCTACCGCGGCGGCGCCGTCTCCCCGCGTCGGTGTCGCCGTTGGCACAGACATCATCGACATGGCGCAGCTTGTCTCGCGCGAGCAGCTGCTTGCAGCCATCGGCGGCCCCGTCATCGCCCCGCACGTCGGCGTGTTTGGCCAGTCAACACTGAACGCCTTTGCTGCGCTGGGACGCCCCGTGCACGCCGCGGTGCGGCACGGCCTGCAGACGCTTCTGGCGGCCGACTGCGCTACGCTGCGGGACGACCCCGCAGCCCGGGCGGCGGTTCTCGTGTCTGCCGCCACAGCGACAATGCATCTGCCGGTGGAGGTCGGCGACTACACCGACTTCTACGCGGGCCTGCACCACGCGCGCCACGTCGGCATCATGTTCCGGGGGGTCGAGAACGCGCTGCAGCCAAACTACGCCCACCTGCCGGTCGGCTACCACGGGCGCGCGAGCAGCATCGTGGTCAGCGGCACGGGGGTGCGGCGCCCCGTCGGCCAGGTCAAGGGCGGCGCCGTGCAGCCGTCCGCACAGCTGGACTTTGAGCTCGAGCTGGCGTGCATCGTCGGCGGGGCGAACACGCTCGGCGAGTCTGTCGGCGTGGACGCTGCGGATGCGGCGGTGTTTGGCTACGTGCTGATGAACGACTGGAGCGCGCGTGATCTGCAGGCGTGGGAGTATGTCCCGCTGGGCCCGTTCACGGGGAAGAACTTCGTGACCAGCTTGAGCCCGTGGGTGGTGCTGGCGGACGCGCTGGAGCCGTTCCGCGTCACGTCGCTGGAGAACCCGCGGGGCGAGGTTGCTGAGTACCTGCGGGAGAGCCGGAGGGAGAATGTGTTTGATGTGGCGTTGGAAGTCGAGCTACGGAGTGAGTTTTCCTCTCCCGGTGTCCTTTGAAGCTTTTGTGGGCTCACTGATTTCCATGGATACTAATACATGAGCGAACAGCCGCTGCTGGCACATGCGCAACGGTGACCCGTGTGTCCTCCCGCAACCTGCTCTGGTCGTTCCCCCAGATGATCGCTCACCACACCCTCGGCGGCTGCCCTCTGCGCACCGGCGACGTGCTTGGCAGCGGCACCATCAGCGGCGAAGTGGACGGATCCCGCGGCAGTTTGCTGGAGATCAGCCGGGCCGGCCGCGAACCCTTCACCCTGTCTTCTGCCGCCAGTGCTAGCGGCAGCGGCGAGACCCGCACGTTCCTGGAGGATGGCGATACTGTGAGCCTGCGCGGAGCGGCCGGACCTCTCGGTGCGCGGGTGGGCTTTGGCGAGTGTGTCGGGACGGTTGTGCCCCGGTGAATCAAGTGGTGTGGCTAGGGTTCGGGTTTAGATCGAAACGACGTTGATGCTAAGATCTGGGACGTGGGGAATATATTGCCACACGCAAGCAGCAGGATGGGATGGGGGTCTTAGTCTTTGTTTTACATGATTATAAAAGCTGGGATGGATGGTGTATGCCCGGCTGGGTACGAGGGAAGAAATTGCATTTGCCTGCTCTATTATCCCAGACACCCCGGGACATGATCTCATCTCCCCCCTCTAGGCGGTTTACTTCCTATCTCGCAGCGCAATATGGCATAGACGGAGCCAAAAACGCAAATATTGCAAACTCGTGCATGGTACAAATGCAGGTAAACTGGTGCATCCCGAGTACTTGCGGACACAATAATCCGGTGGCGGTGGTGGTTTTGGGACCGTGTAGGGTTAAACCCTAAATATCGGTTCCTATTCTGAGCCTTGTGCAGACTGACCGGAGAGAAGTCCAGACGTGAGACTCATAACGATGGAAGAGTGGCCCGTATACATGCCCTGAAAGCAAAACCACATCGTCTCGGACCGACTCGGCGCCTCGGAGCGTGGCAGGGAACGAGGGACAGCTGACCGGAGCTGCACAACGGCGCCGGAGAAGTGGGCCGACATTCTGCCGTCGGACGTGCCTGCTTGAACTGCAGTTGGCGCCTTCCCGTCCTGACATCTTCACGATACCTAAACGGCAAGAGCGTTAGTCAGGACTTACAACACGTCGCGTGTGTTGTTTTGGGCTGACTTTGCCCTGGTGTTCTTACTTAACTTTTGAATTCTGTTCTTTTCTGGCTTTTGATTCTTGACTCTTCCACATCACATTTTATCTCGAACCACATAGTCTTCAGTTCAAACTGGATCACTGATATGCCCGTTCGTTTCTTTCTTTCGTTCAATCTTGTTTTATTCTATTTCATTCTGGTTCATTCTTTTATTCTTTTCTGGCCCTTGGCCCTTCACTCTTTTACTATTCAACATCAAATTTGACTAGTATACTTTAGATACATAGTCGTTTCCTCTCTCTCTCTCTCTCTCTCTCTCTCTCTTCATTTGCTTATTTTGTTCTTCGTTCTTCCATTCTTTCTTCCGCTTCAAGATATCATCTTAAAGTCGTTCTTTAATAAACAACAATAGCGATTCTCTTTCCCCCTGGCTCCTCTCCTAATAGTCCCGGCCTTCCCCTCCCACTCCCCCTCACCCACTCCCCCTCACCAACTGAAGACTCTCTCCAACGGCTCCGATCAACCTTCCACACCCACGGGCACTTCTTCAAATTGCTCACGGTAGTATGCTACTTACCACATATAACCCCTTCTGAGCACGTGTCTAACATTTCTATACAGCCTGCCACATACCACGATGGCCCAGGATCAATCGGCCGCAGAGGCTTTCGCCCGATACGCCAACGCCATCGAAGAGGCGAACAAACGCTTCGATGAGGGGCGTGAAGCGCGACAAGAGGACCAAAGAATCCTCCTGGCCGCCTACACGAGCATCTGGGACGACATGAAGAAGGGCCGCGAAGACGACCGGAGAGAATCGGCCCAACGGACCCAGGCGCTTAAGGACCGTCTGAACCGCGCGGCGGCGGCCGAGGAAGAGAGATCGGCCAGGCTGGTCCAAGCGGTGGAGAGCCGCTTTACCCGCGCCGCCGCCGCCGAAGAGCAGGCGTGGAAGGCGATGCGGCTGGAATTTGCGCGGGAGAGCAAGAAAATGTGGAGGCAGGAGCGGGAAGCCAAATTCCAGGACCGCCGGGCCTTGGCGGCCCACCACAAAGCCAGCATCCGCCAAATGAAGGCGCAGTGGCGGGAGGAGCGGGAGGCCCAGATCGCGCCGGCCGCAGTAGCAAGTCCGCCTTCCCCGAAGACCGAGTCCTTTAAGGAGTACCGGACTCCGTGGTAAGCTGGAACCCCCCTGTTATCTTGAGATTATTCTTTTGGGGGCCGTTCACTAACCTCTCATTCTTCTTGGTCTTCGCAGGAGCACGCTCCACCTCGCCACGCCGTCTGGTGCCCGGTCCTCCGGGTACTCCGTCCTTTTGTTTTTTCTTTGGTTGGGATTGGCGCTGGCGCTGTGTTTTGGGTTGTCGAGGGGTGCTCCGGGGCTGGCGCAGTGGCTGTCTGTGGTGTTGGGGAAGGGGGGCAAAGAGAAAGATGAGGCCCATTAGCGAAGAGGGAAAGCATCTTAGCGAGTATATATATAAAGCAATGCTCTTTTCATTGTTGTGGTCTTCGTTCTCGACTCTATGTGTGAGGCTGTGGTTGGTCTCTCTTAGTCGTGATTTGCTGGGGCGGTTTTCCGACACAAAAAGGCCCCCCCCCCTTTAAAGCATAACGGTGCGGCTTTATATCCGCCCGCAACGGAAATGGGGCGCTCTCAGCGGTGGGTTATTACTGGACAGGGTGGAGTGAGAAGAACCAAGAAAAAAAGAAGAACCAAACAGAAATGCCATGGTTGGTAGGAATGTATTTGCGACAATTTGGGCGGTACTGAGTGTGCGCGTTTCGGGCCTGTTCGGCCTGTTGTACAAGCAGGGCCCGCCCCCTTCTCGCTTAACGAGGGTTCGGCCGGCGTGTTTGTCAGTCAGCTCTTAGACACTCACTCGCCGACACGGTGTCTCTGCGAAGAAGAGGACTCTCTCCGACACGATGTCTCCCCGAGAGGACGCCCCGGACATAGGAGGTTCTGAAGCGGTTGGGTTGCTCCGTGGAGAGACGAATTCGGTGAGATCTTTCTTTGTTTTTCTTGGTTTGTCCCAGACTGACTGGGGAGGGAAGGGGGGAAGGGGAGGGGGGGCCCGGAACCAAGAAAGACGACAGGTAGAAGTGAGGTCCGAGTTGCGGGTTCCATTGCAGAAAGGCCAGCAGCGTGAGAGAGAGAGAGAGTGCGTGAAGTTGAGGCGAGTGAGACTTGGGAGAGTTGTCCCGCCCCCTACTGGAGCGCTTCGGCTGTCGTTCCGGAACGGGAAATCTGGTCCGGGGAGAGGAAGGACGGGTGGGAATTGGGTGATATATGGTTTCTTTTGTGTGCAAGTAGTGGTGGGCTCCGACTACTTGATACACGTATCACGGAGAGAGGACGGAGACAGCATTCCTCTGTCTGGATCTGTTTGTGTGTGTGTGCATATGCAGTAGCCAGCCACGAGTGGCACTTGGAGGACATATACTGGTGGGTGCGGACAAGTGCAAGGATGAGTTGCATATGCAGTGATACTTGAAGGCGTGTGTCCTCTCTCTCTCTCTCTCTCTCTCTCTCTCTTGTACGAATGGATCTTCCGCCAAGCCCGGGATTCCAGAGGACGGTAGGAACAAGCGAGCCGGACTGCGTGTATTCTTGCTCTCTTGACATGCAGACTCCGAGTAGTGCGGGAAGCCGGACACTTTTGGGGGGAGGAGCTTGTACTGCCGGTGAAGGAGAGGGGAGGGGGGCACCGACCGCCCGAGAAGAAAATCCTGGCGGTTTCTTCTTCACCTCCATTCCAGCCAGCGACCAGAGTGACAAATGCGGCTCCAGGGTTTTCTGTGTGGTGCCGTTGTCACTGACCAGTTGAACGAAGCCTGCTGTCGCATTAACCAACCATCGGCTGCTTGCTGCTGCTGTTGCTGCTGCTGCTGCATATCCTAAAAAGGACTGCATGGTGCATCTGCATTCATTCGTACTGGACCGGATGAACAGAAGTGCACACACTTCAAGGTGACATCCACACCCACAAAAAGCAATGAGCCAAGCCGGAAGCCCTGCCCATACCCTCCACTCCGTCGTTCTCAATGGCGCAAAGTGTTCCGCCCACTCTCCCGTTCGGTTGGTCTGGTCTGGTCTGGCCTGGTCTGCGCTGACTCGTCTTGCCTGCTCTCCCGCAGCCCCGAACTTTGGGTGAGCGAGCGTTGACTAATTGGGTAATCGGATCGCCAGGCTTTTTTCTTTTTCTTTTTCTTCCTTTCTTTCTGTCTGACTTTTCGCTGTTCCGTCCTTTTCGCGTGGCTCCGGGCCTGTCTGACACCTCCGCACCTCGATCTATGACCTATCGAGAAACGCAAGAGAGAACCGACCGTGTTTAAGATTGGCAAGTCTCAGTAAACTTCCTTGCGGGTTTAGCGAACGTGTTGTTGTTCCACACGTCGGACAGACAGCAGACACCAACTACAGCTTGTATATGACCGGTGGATATACTGTTCAAAGTCTGGAGTACATGCACGTCCAGTGTCGTACAATTGACATCTTCGGTTTTTGTTGGGTAGATCGGGTGGTGGCTGACGATAAAAAAACCGGAAAGTGCTCTGCATGAGCTCCTTCCTGCTGCAATAGCGCCTTTATTTCCGTCTGCTAGGCTCGGCTCTTTCCCTTTCCGCTCGGGGTAGTTTTCTTAGTTTTTCGTTTTTATTAATTTATTAATTTATATTTACATTTTTTACATTTTCTTTTCTCTCTCACGGGGTTGAGGTATCCGGTGTGTGTCTGACTTTTAGGTGCAGGCGGGGGTTTCCCTTCCTTTCTTTTTCCTTCTGGGGCTTGTCCGCCCGCGCTGCTTAGTGTCCGTTCCTTCCTCACCAACAGTCGGCGCATCGTAACTCTGCGAAGAACCTCCGATCTTTGCCTCTGCTGCCAAGTTCGCATATCTTTGTGTTTGTCTCCCGTGTATCCAAGTGTCTGTGTCTGAGGTGTTTTTTCTGCGGCTCGTCGTCGTGTGCCGGCCTCTAAATCGATCGGCCGCCACCTTTCGTGCTCTTTTCATCGCATCAGGGCCGGCCAGGTGAGCTGAGCTTTGCCTGGGCACTGCTTCTGTGCAGCCGTGGAGGACTTTTGTTGTACCAGCACGGAGTGAAAAAAAAAAAAAAAGAAAAAAAAAAAAAAAGGCTCCACGCCAGAAATGCCAGGGGACCTTCGTTGCTTCTTTACAGGGCAGCCGGCTATCAGACAACAACGTGCGGATGATGGACTTAGCAGGTGCTAGTGGCCCCAAGGTCCCCGTTGTCTCTCGTACGAGACAAGAGAGGTGCGCTATCCGAGCGGGCCTGATTGCTTTCCCCATCCCCCCTGGGAAGAAACTCGGTCCCGGATGAACGTTGTATTTCTGGACTCGGGCTATCTCTGCCTCCGCCCTATCAGCGTTCCCCTTGTCTCTGCACCTTTTCCACCCACCAAGAACAACATGCATTGTGCTGCATCCTGGAACCCTAGAGCAAATCCACCGTTATGGTGCAGAACTCGAAAACGCCCCTTCCTTCGTCCCCCCCACATAACCACCCGACCAAAGGAAAGGAAATACTGTTCATATACCTGAGGGAAAGAGCGATGGGCGGCCCACTTTCCACTTCGCTCCCCACCCCCCCTGTAGCCCTTGACATTCCGCACTTTTCTTGGAGTCGTTGCTCTTGCCTTGTCGCGAAAATGCTGCAGTTGGTGGATTCCTATCATTTGGAGAAGTGAGTGAGGGTAAGAAAGAAGCCCAAGCTTTTTATTTGCTTGGCAGGTAAACCCTCCCCTAACCGGGCTTTGTTTCGCTCCTTCTTCAGCACATCCCGCCCTGTTTCCGCCCTGCCTGTGTGTTCGATCAATCGCTGAATATCCATCCATCCATTGGCCAATCGCCGTCTTCCGCCGTTTCATAGGTGGATTTGGAATCGACATTTTAATGTCTTTTCTTTTCTCTCCTTTTTTGTTATTTTCTCTTCTTTTTCTTTCCTCGTGAATCAATCACCACATCGTTCCGCGGCGCACACTCCATACAAACCACACCACCATTTCTTACTATCCTACACCCCACCCCGTACAATCTCCCAATTTGCTCCGGGCTGCGGCTGACTTTCTAGCATGTCCACTATAGCACAATCTTCGTACATATAATAGCGTGCTACTACATCCTTGCCTGTATCGTGGGGCTCCGGCTCGAAACCACCTGTGATGAACCTGGCCGCCAAATCCGCATCCCACCACATGCTGGTGGCACCGTCTTGACCCGAGCTGCTCTCGCTCTCTCTCTCTCTCTCTCTCTGCTGCTATCTCTGTCTGTCTTACTCAATCGACATCTCCTGCTATGCCATCCTCGCACATTCTCTCTGTCTTACATACGCACAGTCACATCGCTTACACACCTAATGCTACATCTGGATAAGGACGTACTGTACTGTACATACTCACACTCTCACACGCACGACCCCCCTTTCACTCCCCCCAAGAGCTGCATATCCTGGCCTGCAATCTGGTAGCGTGGCTTGCTTTTCCCGCTTACCCTCTCACCCTCACCCTCACCCTCTCACCCTCTCTCTCGTTCTCTCTCTCGCTTCTCTCCGCTCTGCACGGAAAACATCCCGTGGTCTCTCCGACTCATCCACCCTTTCTCTCCTCATCCCAGCCTCTACGGGTTCTTTGTCCCTTTTTTTACCCCAATCTTTCCCCCCCTTCCTTTCTTGTCAGCCCTTACCCTTCCTTTCCCTCTCTTTTTCCCTCTCCGACCAACCTTGGCCGTGTGTCTGTCTACCTGTAACTGCTCCATAGGGCTCCCCCTTATCCTCCTCCTCCTCCTTCGTTTGTTTGCTATCTGATTCCCTCTCTCCACGAAGAGCCTTGCCCTGTGGCAATCTCTCTGACTGTCCAGTAGTTACATGACTATTAGCCCATCCTGCTCGGATTTTACTCTGTACTGTACACACACACACACACACTCCTCTCTCCCATATCTCGGTATCCTCCTCTACCGTTATTTGCCATCCCACTATCCCTATTCCCTACCGCCATCGGCTCTTCCTACTGCAGCCGGTATACCTTGCATTGTCCCATTGCCCTTTGTATTGTCTGGCGTGTGAGTGTGTGAGTGAGCGAGAGAGTGTGTGCCGTGTTTCCTTGGGTGCTTGGTGGGTGTGTTTTGGGGCCTTGTTTGGTCGATCAGTCTGTGTCTGTTTCTGCCACTCACTCTGCCGGTTCCGCTCCTGCCCTCATCCCATCCCCGTCATTCTTCGGTCTCCCTCCACTTCTCTTCTTCCTCTCCTTTCTCTTCTTCTTCTTCTTCTTCTTCTACAATGGAACGTCTCGAGTCGCTCGTTAGCGATCTCAGATATTTGGCCCAATCAGATGACCCTCTGCTCCCTCCCGTTGCACCTTCCACTTCTTCCTCGTCGGTTGCTCCTGACTCTGCCGCTGGTCCCACCGGTCTTTCCGCTCCTTCCCAACACCACCACCAACAACTCCCGCTCTCTCCTTCCGCTTTAACTTCGACTACTACCCCGTCACTTGCCGCCTCAGACCAGCACTATCACCAGCCACACTCGCTCCATCAACCGCCACACCTGCAACCGCCACACCATCCGCAACTCGCTTCGGCATCTCCATCTTCATCTTCCTCCGCCGCCACCGCCGCCGCCGCTTCTTCTGCTCCTTCCGGCCCGGTTGCTTCCGTCTCTGCTACTGCTGCCGCGTCCACTACTAACACTCCGACCCCTCTTTCTGCCGCCGCCGCCGCTGCCGATCCGTCGTCCGGGTCCGTTCCGTCTGCTTCCGCCTCAGCCTCCGCCGCGACTGCCGCTCCTCCCTACGCACCTTTGCTCTCTCCCCGTCCGGCGGCGCATCCGGGTTCGGCCACCACCACCGTCACCACCCCTACTACCACCACTACCGGAGGAGCCGGAGCCGGACTTGGTCCTGGCTCTGGTTCAGCAGCAACCCCCGGCCTCGCGAAACCGTCGTCGTCGTCCACGCCTATCGCCGCCGCCACGCCCGCCGGTGCTGCCGCGTCTGCTTCAGCCCGGCCGACCACCCCGGCCACTATGGCCTCGTCGGAAGCCAACTTCATGGGTGCAATGTCTCTCGATACCGATCCGTCCGTGTTGGGCGGAACCAAGCGGAAAAGCTACGACGACGAAGGGCCGTCCTCCGGTAAACAACAACGGAGTAAACGGAACCGGGTACGTGCATGGATATGTTTGGCTGCATTTGCTCCCAGCCGTTTGCTGTGAATCTCAGATCTTGCTAACATGTCATGTCATGTCCTGTCTTCAACTCTCTGTCTAGTACATCTCGATTGCATGGTAATGATACACTGGCCCCCTGTTTATCTCCCCGAATTCCAATCACGACATTGTATCGGTAGGTCGTCTTGGCTGGTCACCTCTAACTCTCATCTCCTTCTCTCTCTCTATAGTAACGAATGCAAACGCCGAAAGATAAAATGCAACGGCGAAACCCCCTGCCAGCGATGCGGAAACCTGAACCTGGCGTGTCTCTACGCCCCCAACTGCTGCTCCAACAACTGGAAAGACTCAGACGAATACAAGCTCATGGCGGCGCAGATGCTCCGACTCCAGGAGCAGGTCGACAATCTGTACCAGAACGTCAATTCCCTCCGCACCGAAGCCCTACAGCTAGCGCCGATTCAAGATCGCGTCCAGTCGTTCACCGGCGGAGTCGCCTCCGCCTCCGCCTCATCCTCATCCGCTCCCCCCGCAGCAGCCGCGCCTGGCTCCGCTACAGCCGGAGCCGGTGCCTCGTCGGCGTCGCTCGCCCATCAAGCTCCCGCGACGACATCTCCATCCGTTTCGCACTCATCGACGCACAAAACCGACAAACACCGCACGTCGATTGCGGCCGCCTTCCAACTTGACATTGCCCGCAACGCCATCCAAACCATGGGCTACAAGACGGCGGGCGACGATTCATCCAGCAGTGCCCCGTCTGTATCCGAAGAACCCGCCATGCACCTCAGTTCGCCATCGGTGGTCACTGAGGACCCGCTTTGGGACATGACCAAGGACGAGATGGAGCGGTTGTGTCTGCTGTACCAGGAAGAGGTTGGAATCATGTACCCCGTGCTCAAGGTCCAGAGTGTGGTGGGCCACGCGCAGAGTCTGGCGTCGCTGATGGAGAGCACGCCGAAGACCCAGCGGCCGCACCTCAACCTCACCGACAACAAGACGCTGATGCTGAAGCTGGTGCTGTGCTGCGGGCTGGTGATCGACGAGCACGGCCACAGCGACAAGGCCACCACCATCTACGAGAGCATGGAGAACGTCATCCAGCGCAAGCTCACCACCGACTCGTGCGATATCCACAACCTCCCGCTGCTCTGTCTGCTAGCCGGCTACCGCTACCTGTCCAACGACGAAGTGCTGTCGTGGCGGGTGATTGGTATGGTGGCGCGCCACTGTCTCGAGCTGGGCATCCACCGACAGCAGGGAATCATGCGCTACGAGAACGAAGACCTCCGCCGACTCACCATCAACTGCTTCTGGACGGCGTACGTGCTCGACCGCCGCTGGGCGTTTGGCACCGGCCTGCCGTTTGTGTTCCAGGACGACGAGATCGACCCGAACCTGCCATCGCCCGACGAACACCCGTTCCTGGTGGCCATGGTGACGTACTCGCGGCTGGCCGGCAAGGTGTGGAAGCACGTGTCGCGCATCGGGCCGAACTACGCCAAGGACATCGACCCGGAGGAGATGGAGATTGTCGACCGCGACATCCTGAAGTGGTACGATGAGGTGCCGGAGGAGGTGAAGGTGCGCAACTGGGACAAGGAGAAGCAGGTGACGACCACGCCGTCGTACAACCTGCAGCGGCTGCGCATCTGGACGTATCTGCGGCTCAACCAGCTGCGCATGTGGCTGTACACGCCGGTGCTGCACAGCTCGGCGAGCATCCAGGCGAACCTGCCGCAGGCGCAGCGCGTGGTCGAGCTGGCGAAGGACACCATCCGCTACCTGACACACCTGAACAACACGACGGGGCTGTACCGCCGCATCCAGGTGTTCTACAACCAGTTCCTGGCGACGGCCATCGCGGCGGTGTTCCTCGCCGCCGTGCACTCGCCGGTGCACTTCAGCTCGTCGTGCCGCAACGAGTTCTACATGGCGCTCGAGCTGGTGCGGGACCTGTCGGCCAAGTCGTATGTGTCGACGCGGCTGTGGCGCACGATTGGTGCGTTGAAGGAGGCGGCGCCGCGCTTTGGGCTGATGTCGCTGGATGACCAGCAGGACCTGTCGATGCACGGCGACGTGCCACGGGGCGCATCGGCGGCCGGGTCTGCGCCGGGTGGCGGGTATGCGCCGGGCCAGTTCCAGCAGGACGCGCCGCACCAGCCGCCGCATACCGGCGGGAGTTCCTCTGGAATGCCGGCCCGCGGTGGGCCGTCGTCTGGTGGTGGCGGCAGTGGCGCGCCGTCGTCGTTTGTGCGGCCGACGCTGAAGTCTGCGCCACTGCAGCCGCCGGCCCACACCGCCGCATACGCGGGCCCGAGCCCGGGCGGTGGACTTCACCAGTACCACTACCAGCAGCCCAGCAGCCACCACGGCTACGGCGGCGGCGGGGCCCACCACCAGCACTCGCCGTCGGGCGGCAGCAGCAGCTACGGCGGCAGCCACGCGCCGTCGACGCACTACGACCCGACGGCGCGCAACGGGCTGCAGATCCAGTCGGAGATGACGCGCATTTTCGAGGGCTATGTGACGGGGCGGCCGTACCACACGTCGGTGGCGTCGACGCCGGAGAATCTGGCCAAGATGGCCGGCGGCGGAGGCGGGCCGGGGCCGGGTAGCCAGGGGTCGCCGGATACGCCGACGGCGGGCGGCAGCGGAAGTGGGGCGCCCGGGCGGCAGCAGTATCCGAGTATTCCGCGGGACGGGTCGATTTTCGACCATGTGCGGGATATTCTGTAGGCCGTCTTTGTTTTCACGTCATCGTGTTTCTTTCCAGCGGAGTTCCTTTTTTCTTCTTCGAACCTGTTCTTTTTCGCCCCCTTCTTCTTCGTCTTTTTGTGTCTTCCTGCTCAGCACCCGGCCAGTTTAGCTCTTATTTCCATGCATGGCGTTTTCTTCCGTTTCTTCTTTTTTTGTATTCTTCTATACCGGCAGCAAGGGAAAGGGGGAACTCGGCGTCTTCTTCTTAATGCTTTCTGTCTGTCTGTTTTCAGCTACGTCTCTTGTTTCGTTCTTGTCGGACCACATGTGATGATACCCTCGCACAAAACTTGGGCTCTGGACTTTTTTTCTTACGTTGTATTTTTTCTTTTTCTTTTACCTTTTGATATTGAGGGTATAGACCTTGATCTGGAAGCATGGAGATGGCACTTGCGGTCTCTCATGTCTCATGTACTTCCACAGTGTATACACGATTATTACTATGGGGACTGAGATAGTTTGAGGGGTGGCTGGAGTGCATTGCTTCTGGCTGCGGACATCGCGGCCGAGGTATCTAATACGTGGAACTTATTTGCTCTTCTTTTTGGAGTGTTTCTTTTGTGGTATGTCTCCTTAGAACTGGGCTCTATGGGTGTGTTTTATCCTTCCGACTTCTTCCTGTATGGCTCTATCCGGCCTCCGGCTCTCACTGTTTCTCTCGATGCCGTCTTCGTCCGGCTCCTCCGGCTTCCTTCTCGGTCCCGGAGATAGTCCGCCCGCCACCACCTCTCAACCCCAGAAGTACCAGTACACCAAGCCGGAGATCCCCAGCACCACACTCCAGCCCATCACGCCGGCCACCACCAGCTCAACATAGATCTTGCGGGCGTCCTTCTGGCTGTTGTTATGCGGGAACGGGACATCCGGCACCGGCAGGTTGAGGATCTTGCACAGCGGCTCCCAGCCGTCCTTGACCTCGTACCAGAACAGCTTCTCGGGTGGCACAGTCTCGCGCAGCAGGGCCTCGTGGGCGCGCAGGGTGTCGGCGTTGAACATCTCGACGCCGTAGCGCCAGCGCGCCATCTTCTTGAACTTGAGCAGCCAGATGCCGTAGGCGCCGACCTGCGGCACCCACATCAGCAGGATCGGCAGGTGCCAGTTGCTGGTCATGCGCTGCACGAACTGCATCGAGCGCCACCAACTGGCCGGGTCGCGCGTGGTGGCGATGACCACGGCGTCGGGGAACACGGCGAGCAGCTCCGGGGCGAGCAGCGCGGCCGGGCAGTCCATGGTGGCCACGTAGCCCTGCATCAGGTCGGCGAGGAGGAAGTCGAGGCGTTTCTGCTGGGCGATGGTGCGGGCGGCGCCGAGCGGGGCGAGGTCCATGACGCCCAGCCACTCGTTGACCTGCTTGATGGTGCCGCCGGTCGAGTGGATGCCGGAGTCGTGCACGGGGCCGTTGAGGAGGATGGCGAGCGCTTCGTTGAGGGTTTTGGTGCCGGTGCGGGACCTGCGGGCGTGTTAGTTCGGGGTGGGTCGGAGACAGGAGCGGGAGCGGGAACGGGGGACGGACATTCCGGCGCCGATCACCTGGAACTTGGTCCCGGGCGGACCGGGCCTTGAGGGGTTTTGGCCCATGACGGAAGAGGCTGTGAGTCTCTCCGAGGCTCTTTTTTCGCGGTACAAGGGGATCGTCCGCGCCCAAGCTTTGTCGAAAGCTTGGCTGTCTTCGTGCTCGTGGGAACGTCAAAGCTAGGCGAGAGCCGGACAGACAGACAGTCTCGGTGAAGTTTCTCGAAGGCAAGCGAGAACGGAGTACAGAGAGGCACGCGAGGTCTCGGGGCTTCCAAGGACCACCGGGACCACGGCATATATAACAAGATCGGAGCCCGGCGTTCGTGACGTGGAGTGTTCACTATATATTTTTTCCCACACGGTTTTCTCTGCTAGATATTATAACTCAGCATGAATAGAGACAGATAGCACTCCTCCCATATGTGGCCTCATCCGGGGTTTTTTTGACCACCGATCGGACGGTGGGAGTGCAATTTATCCTAAATTCTGCAGGCGGGACGATCTTGTCGAGTCGGTGCGTGTGGTATTTTAACAGCGGGCTATATCTCAGTGAAAGACAGAACCGCAGGCCACTGGAGGAGGGATGGAGAACTGCGGGAGTATTGGCTTACGTCGTTCTAAGTAAGACAGGTAACTCAGACAAGCTTTAACGTGCCGCGGATCCGGGCGTGATGTCGGGTTCAGCTTCTTTGCCCGGGAGATCGGGATACACTACATCGGCGTGAGAAGGATGTTGGCCAGCGATTTGTTCTTTCCAGAGAGGGAATCAGATAACAGGAACTTCATTTTATTTTTGTTTGTTTTTCTCTCCGTGAGTGTCCCCGGGAGAAGGGCATCTCGTTGTTCGTCGGAACGGAGGAGGACTGACTTTCCAGATGCGGTTTGCGCCGCCGGCTAAACGACACAACCTGGCCTCTTTTCCGGAGTGGCAACGTCTATTCTTTTCGGAGTTCCTGGAACATCGGATGGGGCATGTTGAGACTATTTATTTTTGTTTTTTATCATTAATGACTAGACCTGGAGAATCTGGAGTCCCAGTTGAGAGACATGCTGGCTTTGAGATATCTCTATGCACAGCCATACTGTCCGACTTCAGTCCAACACGCCAGACCAACTTCGACATCAAAGGAGGTCTCAAGTCTACAGGACTCTGAGACAATGACATCTCTCCTGATGTATATAACATCTTGGCTGCACTCTCACCATCTGCTAAAATAGCGACAGCAGAAACGCCACCCCCGGAGCGCCACACAATCAACATATAGGTCCGCCGTGCTATATATTTATACAGTTCATTGAGTATTTCAGTCTTCGATATTACCAGAACACATGTTCCCGCTCTTCTCTCGCACGCGAGGGCCAATATAACCGGGATCTAGCACGAATAGTTTCATATGAGCCGCAGATATTGCAGCTTGCGCGTCGACCTCTGTCCCTCTCTGTGTGTCTTATCAGGGACGGTGATGCCATCGGCGCGGTTAAGCCTAAAACAAACTCAAAAGTTCACGCAAAGCTGAGCAGATTGCCACTGCAATAGACATCGCCAGAGATGCCGTGCCGAACGCCCCTCGCGGCCTAGGGAAGAAGTGTTATTCTCCTTCCGAGCCGGAACACGGGCGGTGGTTAGAGATAGAAAGGGTCGGTTTGCGGGGTGCAGATGGTGGCGTTTGTGCCGAGATCGGCAGAGAGGGAGGCAAATTAAGAGGCGTCGCGGTCAAGAATAATCATACGGAGGTGGTGGTTGTCTGTCCATATGCAAACCCTAGACCCTAACGAGACAGGATTATCGCCATGTTGAAATGTTGGACACACAAACGCCGTAGAATACAAAAAGGTATCGAAACACATATCATACACATTAGTACAAACGCCGTCTACACACTGCGCTTGTCCTCCTTCGCCTCCCTCTCGGGAATCTTGTGGTCGTCATGCATGCGCCGGAATACCGCCACGAACCCGCCGCCCACCACCCGTGTAAACACCATCGGCCGACACACCAGCACCTCGCGGCCAGCGTCGGGAGCAGAAGCGGGATGTTGAGGGTCCGAGCCAGCCGAGCCCGGCTCGCCAGACGCTGCATCAGGGCTATCCTCAACAGCGCCGGCCTCAGCCCGCGGCCGCACGTACCGCACATCCCACTCGCGGCCACCAACACCGCCCCGGATATCCTCGTCCGAGGCGGCCGCCACCGGCATCTCGACCACCTTCTCCAGCCGCAGCTTGGTGGCCTGGCCGTCCGGCCACCCGCGCGCCCACTTGACCACGTCCGCGATCTGCGAGATGTTCGGGCAGAACACCGCCAGGGACGCGTTCGGCCGCAGCGCTGCGGCCACCAGCGGCGCGAACCGCTCGGCGTCGGGCAGGTCCAGCACGGCGCCGGCCAGGAACGCGCCGCGCGGTTGCTGGGCGCGGAAGAAGTCGTGGATGCGGCCGGCGTACAGCGTCGTCGACAGCAGGTACTCCGCGCGGCGGAACCCGCGCAGCCGGCGGTGGGCGTAGCGGCTGTGCTGCGGGTTGGCGTCGACCGAGTGCACCACGGCGCGGCGGGCGGCCAGGTACGCGTCGAGCTCGGCCTGCAGCGCGGGCGTGGGCAGGGCGAGCGGGTGTGCGCCGCGCGGCGAGCCGGCCGCGATCGCGGCCATATCGACGTCGGTGGCCACGTACTGCGACTCCAGGATCGCTGTGCGCAGGGCGGCACTCGGCGCGCGGTTGGCGGCGTGCACGGCGCGCGCGAGGTGCAGCGTCAGGCTCGCGATGCCCGTCCCGGCCTCGAAGATCTCCAGCGGCGGCTCGGCGTCGGCGTCGCCCGGCGCCGGCGGCAGCGTCGGGTGCAGGTCCAGCAGCGACACGATCAGCGCGGCGTCCTGCGGGTAGATCGGCGTGGCCAGCCGCGCGGGCGCGAAGCGCACGTACGCGCCGAGCGTCGGCTCGTGCAGGTCGACCAGCCGGCCCGACGAGTCGCGCACGCAGTCGAGGATGCGGCTGCCAATCAGCGTGTCGGCGGGGATCGACGCGCCGAACGCGAGCTTGACCGAGCCGCCGGCGCGCAGCGGCGGCGTGAGGATCATGCGGCGGCCGCCGGAGGTGGATTGCTTGAGGAGGAGGACATCGTGTTCTGGGGGATGTTAGACGCGGCAATGAAATGAGGAATGGAGGCTTTAGTAGAGTTTACCTTGGACGGTACGCGACAGTGCTGCTGTTGATGCGGAGAAGCTCCGTGCCGAGCTCCGGAGGTGGAACGCCGTGAAGCTCCGGGTGGCTCGGGGACGCGACATGTCGGCGCGGTCAAGTGTGGGCAGATTGACCACGCGTTTGTCTGATATATACACTGCTAGAGAGATGAAGGGCTGATGAGCAAGGAGAAGTTCAAACACAATAAAGTCAAAACGCAAATACACATCTCGAGGTGATGAAGTTCAGGGGAAGCCGGAGCATGGAAATTTTCATAGAGTCAGTCTCTTATCTTATCTAACCCTATCCTTGCGCCACAACCCTAAGTGGGTCCAAAAATCACGGCTTTCTGTTGGAGGCCCAAACGACATCCAGATTGAAGAATGCCGCTATCTTGAATGAACTTTATCTCACGTCTTTCACACATCCCCATCTCTGAAATACATCACATCGTGCTTCACATTTCATCTACCTACGAGGGAAAGCTTTCTCCCCCATGAACAGAATAGACTCGGGTATCGATGACCAACACCAAAACAGAAAACCAAACACAAAACCCGCTATAGAACCGCTTCGACACACACACACACACACACAAATACAAAAACATGAATCTCCCGCGCTTCCTCGTGATCGGTCGTCCTGCGAACTCTCTCCACCTGCACTTCACCGCATCTCGGAACACACGTCCTCGTCCAGACCGATCCCCCAGGAACCAAAGCACTCACCGAAAACCAGCCGTTAGAAAACAGAAGAAGAACAAGACTCGCTTATATCAAGAATCGAAGGACGAAGCACAAACGCAAAACACCGGGGTTCGTAACGCCGTAAACCAGAACCAAAACCCACCGTCTCATCCAGAGAAGCAAAGAAACGAAGGGGTAGAGGGGAGAGATAAGTATCTGTAACAGGATCAGCCAGATTCTCGGAAAAAGCAACCTGGAGATGGGATGTAGTATGTGTGTATGAATGAATAATCAAGTTGTAGTGGCTTGCGCCTCTTCCTGTTTTTGAGTGTTCGTAGTTGCGGATGTAAGATCATGTCGTTTCTGGTGTAGGTCAAGCCGCTGGAAAGGCTACTGCATGTAAAAAGCACAAAGAACTCCGTGAAGTGCAAGTGAAAACAGAACAAAACACCAAAATCATTGAGTATCGCCAGGGTCCAAGTCCCTCAGATGCTCACAACCCGGCTGGGGTTCTCCGGGACGCGCGCGTGGCACACCATCAGCTTGAAGCTGGTGCCCCATTCCTGCGCCTCGGAGAGGATCGCGCCGTCGGCCCACAGGCTGTTCCGGCCGCCGGTCGACCCCCCGGCCAGCGGCGCTGCCGCGCTCTCGTAGCACCGGCCGTACCACCAGCGCGCCACCTTGGACACCATGAACGAGATGCTCTCGTCCGCCGTCTCGCTCTCGTCGTTCATCATGTCCGCGAGACTGCGGTCGTCGCGGCGGTGGCGTCGCCCAGTCGCCGCGCCGGCTCCAGAAGCAGCGCCGCGGGTGGCGGACGCGCCGCTGTTGGACCGCTTGACCAGACTGGCCACCGGCACGCCCACCCGGCACGTCTTGATCTCCGCGAAGCCCTTCCGGCCCAGCAGCTTGAGCATGACATCCGCAGTCGACCCCAAGCACACGTCGGGCGCCTGCGTGTGGATGCGCTCGCGCAGGCGGCGGATGGCGCGGCGGCCGCGGTTGCCCATGTTGTTGAGGTCGAGGTCGAGGATGCACAGCTCGATGTGGCCGCCGGGCTTGAGCACGCGGCGCGCCTCGGCGATGATGTTGCGGAAGTGCGTCTCGGGCGCCGCCGCCGGGAAGCGGTACACCACCACGTTGAAGCTCTCCGCCGCAAACGGGAACTTGGCCAGGTGGTCCACGTACTGCACCTGGTGGTGGTTGACCGGGCTCAGCGGGAACCCCGTCGAGTTGCGGTGGGTTTCGGGGAGGGGTGCGCGCGGCGACAGGTTGAAGAAGCTCGCCGACGAGTAGGTCTCGGCCGCGTAGAACGACCAGTCGTCGTTGCCGAGGCCGTCGATCACGAGGACAGACGTGCGGTCCATCAATGGCGACGGCGACGACGACGACGACGCCTTGCTCTTGTCCGCCAGGAGCTCTTCGCGCGCCGGGCTGAACAGGACGTGGCCGAAGGTCAGCCACTTGCTCACCGTCATCGAGCCGACCCGGAGATTGACCTGCGAGATCGGCGACTCATCCTCCGAGATCTTGCTGCTGCCGGACGACGACTTGCGGGACACCATGGAGAGGGACGCCTTGGCCTGGTGGCGCTGCGTTTTCGGAATACTTCTCCGCGAACTGGGCGACTGAGCCGGGTCTGGCAGCGGCCTGGCCAAGCCTCTGCTCGGGTACTGTCCGGGGCTGCGCAGTGTGTTACCATCGCTGGGACCCGCCATGGACGGATGGCCTTCGGGTTTCACAGCAAACGCCGCCGTGATTCGCTCGGCCATCTCTTCGCTGCAGGCATCCGACGCACTGTTTGAGCCAACGGAGGCTCTCAGATGGGTCTCAGTAGCCAGCGACGACTTCTGCAACTCCGCAGTCGATCCGGGGTGTGCCTCCTGTCTCTCTTCGCTATGGATAGTCGGCGACTCGGGCGCAGCAGACACAGCCTTCCTGGTCAGCCGCGTGCTGTACGTCTCGAGGTGGAACGGCAATCCCCGCGAGGACGTCGCCGACACGGGCGGCTTGAGCGTGTCGTCGCCGCCAAACAGGTCGTTGTACTCATCCCACACCTCGTCCTCCGCGAGCGGCCCGCTGGGATCAGGGATCTTGGCGATGGTGTCGGCGTAGCTAAACATGCCCGAGCGGCTGGACGACGAGGTTGTTGCTGTGTCGGTTGTGGCGCTGGAGTTCTTGCGGTTGGCGCTGCGGGGGAGAGTAGCTGCGGCGGCGAGACTGGGCGATGATGGCTCCGGCGGGCTGGGGCCTTTGGCCACTGACTCGATGTCCACCACAAACGCCAGCTGCTTCGGCGACATTTGCATGCTGGCGCGCGCAAACGGGCGCGAGAAGCTCATCGGCGACACCTGCACGTGCTTCTCCTGGTCCGGACGGCTGCTGATGACCTTGGGAATCCGGCCAACCTGCTGCAAGCGGCTGCGCTTCTCTGTGACAGTGCCAGGCGGCGCCGTGGAATTGACTGCTAACGACGATGGGCCGGAAGCCGACCGGGCTTGGGTGTGGCTGGGAGCACTCTGAACCGGTTTCTTGACGGGCGACTCGTCGAGGCGGGCTGTGGGCGGACCGGCCGGGTTGACTCCCAGGCCAAGCCCAACACCGCTGGTGATGTTCGTCGGCGCAGAAGGACGCTTGATTCCATACCCAGAGAGCTGGGGAGACGCGGTAGTCACAGCCGTGGCCGTGCCCAAGCTCAGACTCGACGACGACGCGTTCGAGTCGGCGTTGGGCCGGTCAAACACCTCCGCGAGCCGGAGAGCCTCCTGCACGTCCATCGGCTCCATGTCTTCGTGCTCGGACCACTCCATCATGTAGTACGCTACCTGGCGCGGGTTGTCCACCGGCTTGATGGTGGCCACCACCGGCTCCACCGGCGTCTTCGACGGCCCAGACTTGCCGTGCGAGCGGCCGAGCAGGTTCCACCGCCGAGGCGACCGCGCGCGCTTGACAAGCTTGTTCGGACCCTTCTTCGCCGTCTCGGGGACCACGGCCGGGCCGGGCTCGGAGATCGCCTGGTCATCTGAGAACACCGCCGTGTCCACACTCCCGATAGACGGCGACGCGTAGCCCGACGTGTTGATCGGCGGCGGAAGCTTCATGTCCGGTGTGACACGCATGCGCGACCGACGGAACGCCATCGTGGACCGCATAGCCAGCGCCTCCGAGTCACTGCTGTCCGAGGGGCGGCGGCTAGACGCTCCCGAGCCCTGGCCGCGCGGAAACGCCGACGGCCAGAGCGTGTTCCGGGGCCCGTCGGACGTGGTGGACAGTTCCGAGCTGACCTTCGAATCAATGCTCTGGCGCCGGAAATGCGGGCTGTGGTTGCTGTCGACCCGGCTGGGCTCCGGGCTGCTGTTGTAGTTCTCAATCACCTCGCCACCGGCAATGACCACTGGGTTGATCCGGTCGCGCAGGAACGGGTCGTTGCTGCTGAGGCTCTCCTGCGACGACACGGTTCCTAGAGGCCTCGGCCCGTTGGAGAAACTGCCGCTGCGTCTTCTGGGGGCGCCAAATCGCCCGTAGCCCTCGTGGCCGGTTCCGGCGGCAGGTCCCCTGCGCACCGGCTTGTCTTTGCTGGCTGCAGTGCCAGGGCCTGCAACACCGGACATCAGCGGCGCAGTAACAGGCTCGGGGGTGGACTTCTTCCGACTGAAAAAGGCAAATCGGGAGGGACCTGCAGCTACACTCGGACTGGGAGTGCGCAGCGCACGAGTAGTGGGGACGCGCCGGTCTCCCGAGTCTGAATCCACATCGCGGGCAGGAAGCCGGGATGGAAGGGGATACGTCTGCGCTCGGTCGGGGAGCGACGAAGGAGTGGTTGATCTTGGAAGAGGTCGGGGAGGAGCAACGCGAGAATCGCTGCCGCGTCGCTCGGGAGACAGCGGGCTGTGGGACAGGTTGCTGTGGATCACTGGCATCGGGCCGTACAGCTGCGAGTGGATATCGGGGGCTCCATCGCGACTGGGCCGGGTGGGAGGAGCTCTGGAGTTTCCCGCACTGACCGACCGGGCTGATGATTGCACTGGTTTAGGCTTTGAAGCAGGCGTACTAGAGGATGGTGTGCTGGACGACGGCGTCGGGATTGATCGAGACGATGTTGACCGGCTGGAAGGAGCTGAAGACTTGGTCTGAGAAGCCGAGCGGGGGTCCGGAGAAAAAGTCGACGCCGTGTCCGAGGAACCCTTGTTGAACCTGGCCGACGACTTCCTCGGCGGCGGGCTCGGCGGCGGAGGCGACAGGCGCTTCCGTTCCTTCTTGATTTTGGCTTCCTTGCGAAGGCCGTCTTCGCGCACGGTCGAGTTGGACGAGCTGGAGGTCAACGACTCGCGCACAACAGAGAGCCCATCGGACTCGTTCAAGATCGGGGTGCCGCTGCCCGGCTGGCTGGAGTTGCTGCCGGACCGGTGTCTCGTCACCACGGGCGGGCGGGTTTGGGGCGACGCGGAGGCCTTTAGCCGGGGGTGTTGGATCTTGGGGAGAACGATTCCGGGAGACTGTGACGACATGGATGTGGGGGTGGTGTCGCGGCTGTACGGTCCCGGGCCGGGTGACTCCGAGAACCGCGTCGATGGGCTGCCGCTGACGACGCTCCAGCCGCTGCTCGTTCCCGACAAGACACCGGGCGTCGGCGGGGGGAGGTTGTGGGTGGTCAGATGCATGAAGGGCGCAATAATCACGGGCTCGGATCCCGGGGTGCGCCGTAGATCATAATACTGGTACTGGTCGAGGTCTGTGTACAGGGCTGGTGGGTTTGGCGACGATCTTGGGGAATCATCACTATACAGTGGGCGGATTTCCGTCGGACTCTCGGTCATTCTCCTGGGGCCGGAATGATCCAGGATGCGCGGACGATCAGCGACGCCGCGAAGTGCGCGGTTGACTGATACTGGGGGTCGGGAGGAAGATTCTTTCCGGGGAGGGCGCTCAGGGAAGTCTTCTGGTTGCGGTAAGGAAGAAGAGGAGGAAAACCGTTTTCTCACAGGCATGGCCGAAGGGGGTTTGGTCTGGACGGGAAGGGCATCCTGGCGGGTCCGGGAAGATGAGCGGGAGGAGGAGGCAATTGTAGGGCGCGTGGCGCTGGAGGGCGGTCTGTCTTGCGGTCTGGACTGGGGTGGAACAGTAGAGGTTTGGATCTGCACAGGCCGGCGTTGGGATGAAGAGCGAGGAGCCGAAGCAGACGCAGGGAGCGGTGCGGATAAGGAGGATGAATGGGCAGACAAAGTAGGGGCAGCAGCAGATCCGGGCTTTGCTGTCGATGAGATAAGAGGCATGCGGCGGCCCTGGGTCTGGCTCGGGCCCTGGACGGCCTGGCCTGGTTGTGACGATGACAGACGGCGGTAAGATCTGGGTAGGCGTGACGAGGAGCCCTCGCCGTCAGACGCTGAGACGGCCATCGGCTGCGACTCTGGTGGCGAGGCTGCTGTGTAGCCGGTGGCGGCGAGCCTACGCGATGGTGGCCCAGGCGGCATTAACCGAGGTATTCGCTCGGAGGTGTAGAGGGAGGCCATTTTCAAGACATGTAGGTGGGAGATAGGGGGAAGACATATGTGTGGGTGGCAGGTTCAGATGTTCTTATGTGGGTGTGGTCTCTTTGGTAGATGGTCATGATGGTGCAGCCATCTTCGATTAACAGCAGCAGCGTTGTTCACAAGCCACAAATCAAACACTACCAACACGCGGCGTTAGAAAATGTCAGCACTTAAACGCCGGGACAGCTGGGTTGGGGAGGGTAATTTGCGAGGACATCAGACGGTAATATATATAAGATGGAAGAAATAAATGGAAGGTATACGAGAGGGAAGCGGCACATACCACACGAGCATTACAGAAAACAAAAGGATCGTGGACCCAATTCAGGGGACGGGCCAATTCACTCCACGTGTGGACGGGAGCAAGGGAATCAAGAGGGTGGTGCAACTGCTTGAGTAACGCAGACGAGTCTCGAGTCGCGGTTTCACGACAGGACGAAGGTATCACGGCGTTTGGCGGGCTTTCTTCACAGGAGAGAGGGTAGTGCGTGGTTTCGAAGCGTGGCGAGGGTGACACACGGGGGGGGGCAAGTGTGACTGCAGAAGAGGGAAGCTGAGATGGTTGGTTTGGGGGTGAAGATGAGATCGATTAGGGAGGACAGTAAGAAGCGATAATAGAGGAATAGAGGAGGCGGAAATGGAGAAAAATAAATTAGTGCGAGAGCTTTCGGGGATAGTTTCGAGCACAGAGAGGCTTTTCGAGATATTAATGTTCAATATAAAGACGTAAATTTAAAATGTTGGTTCTCCTGGAACAAGAATTGAAGCACCGAACGCGGGTGCATAACTGCGGGCGAAAGAGAGCCGAACGAGAATGCGTCGATGGGAATCGCGGGGTTTCGTGTAGACAAGAAATTCAAGCCGGCGGTATAAGTGGTTGACTGAAGGTCCAAAAGGAAATGCGAGCACACTGAGTATTATAGGATTAGCCGAGAAGTGAGCAAGTCAGGCGAGAAGGTGTATGTCGTAAGATACATCAAGAGAGAGAGATAGGCTGGGGTTGACAAGAGTGAGTAAGGGCACTCGAGATGGTATATATAAGATGGGAGTATGAACAAAAGAGAGGCAGCGAGACTACTCGGCTATGAGGGTGGAAGAGCCACAGTGAACGATTATAAGAACACTGAAAGATGGGCTGTTATATCCAGCCGTTGGTCTGTCTCCCCCACCATAAAGGTCTTCTTCAAGGCAAGAAAAGAAAGTGTACGTGCTCTCTCTCTCACACTTTTGAGTATAGCACTAAGACACAGACGAAGCTTGGCAGAACCAGCCAGTTTTGAACCAAATTCTGGGTTTGAATCTGACAAAAAGGGAATGAAGAGTGGGAAAGGGGGGTGGGGAGAGAGAGATGGAATGGGGGGGAAGGACTATATAAGAGGAGATAGGCAGAAAATAATAAAAAGGACTGGCTGTCAGACAAGCAAGCACTCGAAAGTCGGTCAGAAAGGAGGGTGTGTGTGTGGGAGGCGAAAGACCGGATGATATTTTGTGGGTTATATAGACTAACTAGTAAGAGAGAGGGCATGAAGGAGGATGGGTGGTGAACCAGAGAACGAACCAGAGCCGACAAGGAGAGGCAGGGCGAGGAACGGCGAGTCAAGGGTGCGGAAGACCACCAAGCAGCCCAAAAAAACAATGCGGCGGGACGCTGGTTGACAGGTGAGCCAGCCAGTCTTTTTTCCACTGGAAGCCCTCACGGTTGCTATGCTATGGTATAACGAAGGACATGGCCAGAGAGGGACAACGGGAGTAAGAAGACATCGGGGCCGGAGAGAGTGTGGGTGGATGGCAGTGTAAGTGCTCATATGGAGAGATTTTAACGTCGTCGAAGATACTTACCCGTTCTAATATCTCCTGGCCGATCTTATACCGGGGATCATCGTGGAAGTGCCCGTCAGTAAAGAGGCCGATAGTGCTAAGCGCTTTCTTCACGCCCGGGACAGGTGAGACAGCAGATCTCCCAGACGCAAGGGGGAAGAGAAGAGGAATAGAAGAGAGGTAGGAAAGATGAAGTGAATCAACAGCACAAGGCGAGCAGAAGAAGAAGAGGAAGGAAAAAAGAGGACATGAGAGAACACCCTGGGTACTTGTATCTTAGCATTTCATCCTCGTCCTTGATTTTCTGGCGTATAGGAGTACAGGACCTCGAAAGGCAGACTGTGGGAAAGAAATCCAATCATCGACGATCTCCAGGTTTTTTTTTTTTTTTAAAAAAAAAATAGCAGGGCCCGTCCAAAGGACTGAGATACAATAAGTAGCGGTGCTATAAAAGAAAGGAGAGAGGGACAGATAAAAAAAATATAGTAGGTGTTGGATGGGTGTGGGAGAAACGGGGCGTGTGCATATGGCTGTGGGTGGGTGCCTTTTTTTTTTCCTTACTCGTTCACTTACAGCCGTATATGTTGTGCTGTGTCTCTATCTGCAGTGAACGACGAGCAGACTCACTGAACACAGAGTCTAGTTTCCAAGTAGCCGAGGATACGGCCGTGACAGATCTCGAGGCACACATAGGAGAGAAAGACGGGAGCAGGCTGTGATGGGAAAGCCCAGCAAGAAACGGCTGCCTTATATCGTATCGTGCATCTTGCCGTTCCGTTGATGCCTTCGTGCCTCGTTCTGGTGGCGTTGGTTCCAAATACCCTTCACGGCTCTGTTTCGCCACCCACTGCTGGGGACAGATGTCTTCCTGTTATACGTCTGGCCGCGCCCGTAGCAGAGCACTGTTAGTGATATAATACCGGTCAGGTTATAGCAAAGTCCACTGTAGGTCCCCTTCCTTGCCGATATATACGTCGTAAAGCATGGGCTCTTCCACGACGTCCACAGTCAACGTGGGTTAAACCCTTGTTTCTCACCCGCAGATCTCCAAGCCCCCAAAAGCCCGAGAAACAAGGGGGGCCCTCAGTCAGCGGCTCCGCCACCGACGGTACCCAGCACAGAATGCAGTATCAGAAGCATCTGCAGGGACATACTCTGGCCTATAGAGTGCGCTGAAGGACCGTCTAGTGGTGTCTGCGGTGTTTGCCTGTGGTGGACCGCGCCAGGGTAATAGAGCAACACCCTGTGTTTTTTCGTTGTTTTTTTGGTGGTACTTCTCGCTTCTGTTGCACTAGGGACGGGGGCGTGTGCATCGGCGTGGCAGCCAACAAGATCGCAGAGCTTCGATTCTGAGGGGGGTTTGCCTGTGTACAGGAACGAGGAAGTGCATGTAACGCCTCCTGGGAGACGAAGAAGCATTTGCAATTCGTGGCTTGTTCGCTCACGCCGAGGGTCTCCGTTCTCGAGCATTTCCCTATAAGACTCACGATCAATCGGTCCAAGTAAACGAGAAGCCCCTCTTTACCTTTAACGCAAAGATATAACATTGACAAGGGACTAGCGGCCTTTGTCCGAACCAAGAGAACAAATGCTGAAGCTGCAAAATTCTCCGGTCTGCTGAACCTTCCTGTCTGTATTGAGAGACCCGCGGCTGGACGAATCACCAGCCAGCACGGCCCATTCGCTTGATGTCGGCTACCTGTGTTGCATCAGTCGTTGGGTGGTTAACATGCCTATAGAGACGCAGGATGGCCCCAGGAACAGGTTGCAGGCTGGTGACGGTGACGCCTTTCCGTTTCTTGATTGCCCAAGTGTTAGTTCCTGGGCGAACAACAACCCAAATCAACGTCAGTGCGTTTCGATCAAGTGGTGCACGCACTCACTCTGTTTTTCTTTTCTGTCTTGGTGATGCTTTTCCTGTCTGGGTTGGGAGGGTTGCAAGAAAATCACCCAGAGAGACAAGGCTTGTTGGATGTATTTTCTTGACGCGCGGAGTCTCCGCTTCGCATCCTGCACTGCGCCATCCTAGAAAAAGCAGACAGATGCATACTTAGCAGTCGGGGCCCTGTACGGGATCCTCCAGCGAGCATGGATGACGGCACCCTATGGCAGTGCAGAACACCACCAAGAATAACCATTGGCTATTGGCGCCTCTAGACGCAGCGCCGGACGCCCCACCGAATGCAGCAACAAGAAATCTTGCAGTGCAGTAGATGGAAAAAGGAGAGTCTGGCGACGAGCAGTTCTGCTCCTGGGACTGGACAAGAGAAATCCAATAGACGTGCTAGTGGATCGTCGTCGTCGTCTGGGTTTCCTCTTCTTGCGTCTTTCTAGCTTTCGCACTTGGAAAGATCAAGACTCAATTTTCGCGTGGCTCAACTAGTGGTTGGCAGTACACACACACTGGGAGGCGAAAATGGGAACGTGGGGCAACCACAGCCGGCCAGAAAAGGCGGCCAGCCATACTGGGCTGAATGGCTGGTGTCGTTTGTCTGACGGAGGATGAGGGGAAAGGAAGCCAATTGAACATGACAATCCCGTCTCAGAGACAACCTGCTCACAGGAATGGAACAGCCGATAAATCCCAAGGATTTCTCAACTCTGATTCTTTCTGGTCGTTTGTCGTCTGACATCAGTCACTTGATCGATAGCGGCAGGCCGGGAACCAGTCTGTGGTGTTTGACTGGACAGGGATGCCAGACACTCGTATCTTTCTGGTGGCATGAATCCATCCTGGAATGACATGCTCCTGTAAGTCAAGACTTTGGGTGCCAAGATGCTGAGAGCCAAGGACCTGTTTGGCAATGGCTAATTCCCAGCCTGTTTCAGCGGGCTATATGCTGAGAACAGTCGAATGATATAGTGTGAGTCAGGTTCGTCAGCGTGCCAGAATTCCTGGTTCGGCTAATACCTGCACCCAGAGACATCTCCCCAAGACTGGTGCTCGCTGTGAGACGGAGGACATGCAGGTCATTCCTCGAACATTAAACCGACTCAGGCCAGCAACGACATAACCAGACAGCCAGCCGGCCAGAATCAACCCCAAGAGCCACTTAGAACCCGTAGACGAGGGGTTGTCCAAGAAGGCCTGTGCAAGTCGTTCGTTCCTCTCTCGCTCACTCTTCCGGTTCATACGCGGGCGTATCGCGACGATATTCATGCTGTAAGTGTGTGTCTGCCTCACAGATCTCTGGTGATCCGGGTGCCCGCACCAGGCCTTAGCCAGCTGCTAGCCGGTGGGCCAGCGTCCGAGCATAATGGCTAGAGCAGTCAAACTAGATCGTTTTAGGGCTATAATGGCTAGTGTTATAGGGCCCTCTCCACTGCTGTCCTGTTAGTTGAGAAAAGCATTCTTATACGACAAGGATCAGATGTGCGGGAGCCCGGATGATAAGTTTGGCCAGAATCCATCCACCAGGGAGGCGAGGGACGATAGCTTCTGAGCAGGTGAGTGGCTGGTTGCAGAACTGCAGAGAGACCCGTACAGAAGGTCCTAGATTACGGAACCGAAGATCCAGGTTCGTGAGTCCACTGATGGGCAAGGATGATGGTGGGTGATATGAGGGAGTTCGGAAGCGCAGATTCGCCGTAAGTCAGAGAGCGACTTACATCGAGCCAACACAAGCCGAAGTTCGGCTGACCAGAAGGGACCAAGCGATGTCGGAATCCGCCGCCGTGTCATTGGAGGAGACGAAGTGTACGAGGTGAGTGGGCATTATACATCTTTCGAGTGTGGAGAGGGGAGTTAAAAGAGGGGAAAAGAGGCGAGGAGGATATGGATGATTCGAAGTTGTAGTCTTCGGATATAGTCCTCGCGTCTGGGAAGGTGCGACCGTGGTCTGTTCTTGCCTCCCGAGTTTGTTCATCGTAGATGCTAGGGTTAGGGCTTGCTGTACTCCGAGTCTACCTACATAGCTCACTTACACTCACGCTTCGCTTCCAATAATGGCCAGTCGATTCTTTGCGGAGTAATCTTACAGCATATCCAAGTCTCTTAACTCTAGTCCACCGATATCCTAATTTTTTCCATTCTTTTAGAACACCATAGACACAGAGCCATCACACCAAACAACCCTCCCGCGACTCACAGCTGTGTCATATCTCCTATACTAAACTAAACCCTAGTCTCAGCTCACGGCTCGGTAAACACTTCAGTCCTCATCACATGTAGAAGTTTCATTAATCTCGAAAGACGTCCTCCATCCATCGGAATCTTCACCCAACAAGCACTCTCATAGCAAGCCCCCGGTGTCTAGGTTGAAACAAACCACCCCCGCAAAATCCGGAAATATTGTGTGTGGGTACTAATCACCTTCCAGGAGGTGTAAAGAAATGCCTATCTGGGTATAGGTTGATTTGGTACGGAACTTATTGATTCTCTCACATTTCATCTTTCCTTTTTCCCTTGTTGTTTGTCGATGACCTCGCTTTTCGATGTGACAAGGTCAAACCACCCCAATGTCACCTCGTCTCTTCTTCGGACCTACCGGGATTTGGTGACACCGAGACCAAACGTCCAGGACTATCACACCTTGTTTTTCTGGCCGCACACAGTGCTGTGATGAGTATTGGAGCGGGCCTGGAAACCCAGAGGATATTGGCACATCCTTCCAGTCACGTAGACAGGCTGGAAATATAAAATTATCTTCTTTTAACCCGACTGGGGACGATTACCAACCGGCATATTATGACGGCGCCGATCACGACTGATGGCCAGTAAACAAATGGAGTACTGTATGTATGTCTGGCCTTGGTACATGTACTTCACCATAGCTCGGTACGATATCTTCGGATGCCGGAAAACTGCTGGCTGGCGATGTGACCGGTACCCCGCGAGTACAACCGTGCGCGTGTGCTGGTACACTTCCGACAAAAGTAATCCCAATACTCGGCGCCGAAGAATCACCACTCTGGGAGTGTGTGTGGTGGTGTGTGTAGGGGACGAGCAGAAGTCTGGTCGACTAAGAATTTAGAGTGAACCACAAACCACCCGAACTGGACGTGCGGGCCCGCCTCGGATGCGACTTGGTCGGCGCCTAATTTTTGCTTCTGCTTGGAGAGAACAGGAGCACACTAGGGACTGCTAAGCTTCTACACGCAGCTATGCTTTTGAGCCGATCCCCGATGTTGTTTCAACGTCTGGCGTCCTACTGGTGGTGGATATCCGGAAACAAGAGAAGGATATGCATGTCTCTCGCCATCCATGGAACCGAAGCTGCATGTCTCACTCTTGTTTTCTTTTTCTGCGCACGGATGGAGTCGTGAGAAACTGCGAGAAACTGCGAGTGGTGGGATACGGGAGGGGGCCGCGTTTAGTATTTTTTTGATACCCCGTGAATGCATGCTGACGATATCCGTCGACGGGATTTGGCTATCTCTGCTTTTGGAGAGGAGGCGACATGACGAATACAGGACTGGAAGGCCGAACCGGCGCATGTAATTCGCGAGAAAAGAGGGAGCGGAAAAGAAGAAAAAAGTACGAGGGATCTGGTTCTCCACACCACCATAAAGGACTACTGGTGCACACGCAAAAGATCTGAATGGGGGAGAGATCTAGAATATCATGGACTCAGCTTAGGGCGGGCATACCGGGCAAACCTGCTCAATCCGAGCGAATAGAGACCGGAACTCTGTCTAGGCATGTGTGTCGCGTCTTGGTCCTGCTGAACCTTCTCGCCTGGCTTGCGGGCGGGGATTCACTCAATATGTGTATGTCAGGATGGATTACGCTCGCGGAGGCAGTGGCAGTCGGTCCATATCCACCCAGACATGTTGGTTCAGTCCCTACGTTCTGTCCATTTTATTTTGTGTTTTATTTTTATTCCTATAAATATGTCTTCCAAAGACCAAGCCCCCAGCACAAGTAAGACGGAAAGCGGATAAAAAGAACCTTGATGGGGGCGCATCAGAGGATCCTTTTTCGCCCCTATCGTATACGGGGAAGCACTTTGCAACCCTATAGGAGTTTTCAGGAGACCTCCAAGATGGAATGCCGTTGGATGACCAGGCGTCCCCACTAACCCGATTGTTCATAGCCGATTCCATTCGCACCGTACACGGGCCACACCAGATTCGCTTCCATCGACCAGGGCGCACGGAAGAAGGCCAGTCGATTGCAGCAGAATATGGCCGGGAGAATAACTAGTCGGGGCGTCGAATACTCGAGTCTCCCGTTTTCCCCCTTCACCAATAGAGTAGGGAGACGTCGAGAAAGCCTTATGGGGACATACAGCTAGTTTTTTCATCTAGCTGGCTTTTTTCCCCCCCTCTAAACGAGGAGATAGGGGTGGAAGGGCACAGAAGATAACCCAGGGTCGAGGCCAGTTTAGTCTGCTCAGACAGGTGGAGAGAACCCAGATAAACGCAAAAGAAAAGAAGAGAACTAAGTCCAGTCAGGAGAGCTTTGGCGGGTCGGGGGTGGCGATACACGGCGGTAGTTGATGGGCGAGACTAGGGACGGACCTGATGGCAAAGAGCGTAGTTCGGACAGCTTCGAGCAGGGAAGATGGCTGTTGGGGAGCACCGGAGCTGAGGAGGACAGGAATCCGTTGCAGATGATAGCAGGCAGAGTCGATAACGTGCAACCGCCCAACAGAAACACCCGCAGCCAGTCTCGACCTCGTTTTTGCTTCTGGTGTTGGCCTCTTAGAAGTGCAGATGGCGAGTCTGCATGATGCAAACCAGAATGTCGCGGCCCTTTCTACCCCTCACGTCGGCTCTTCTGTGTGCAGATGCGAAACACGCACACAATCTGGCGAGGTGACTGCTCACAGATGATATATGTACGAGTGTATGGGATATATAGCTCACCACCAGCCTTCGAATATCAGAAACCAGACAATGAAACCACTTTGTGCGAGATATCAGAAACGACACACACACACAGACACACTCGCAAAAAGCAGATAAACCCACCCACCACCACCCTCCATCACGACCAGTCCAGCATTCCGGAAAAGCTCGTCTGCATATAACTTTGGTCTGGGCCCAATGTAACCCTCCTCCTTGCGTGGACTGAAGTCAAGAGCTCCCCCTATTTTGTTTTGTTTCTTTTTGTCGTCGTCGTTAGGAGGAGGCATAGGTCCCACCGCTGGAGAGTCCCGGAATAGACTTCTGATTGAATTCCACACCGGATGACCCGAGAACGACCGGGACCAGGCCAAACGGAAAGCCAGCCAGCGTCATGCCATAGGATCTTCTACGAAGAGGACGTTGCACTTTGAGCACGGGCGAAACGGGGGGGGGGCACGAAGAAAAGAAGAAGAGAAGAAAAGATATCAAGAAAACCAGGGTTCTGGAATCCCTGTCGGCTGGAATTTTGTGATTGGCTGCCTCCGTGGGAATTTCCAGCCAATCAGGAGGGCAAAGTCGCTTGTTGGGAAAACTTTGTCGCCCCGACTAAATATATCTTCCTTTTCGAAGTTTGAAGAGGATGCAGGGCCGCGAGAAGTGGCCGGGACAGTGTTGTTGGCACGGTACTGGTTGATGCATCGTGGAATCGCGTGTGGAAGTGTGAATACTCCGAGTGGGATTTGGAGATAAGGAGGTCTGGGAGGAGTGTTTGATACCATCCTTGCAAGCCTTCCCGTGGTGTTCCGATGTCTGACTCTCTGTATAAAGGTTGGTAGAGTGTTGGGCCTGGGCGCTGGGCAGTTGACGATGTTCTGCCTCCTTCTCATACGTATCCCACACCAATACCAAGAACCCCCATCGGAGACGTATAGCGTCGTTGGTGTGGCTGGGAAAGGGGACTTGAAGGCAACGCGAGAGTCGCTCCCGACGGACCAACTGCACCCACCGATGCGACAAACCCAGGAGCAGAGACCCAACATGTCACCCGTCGAAAACTTTGAACCCAGCAGTGTTCTTCCGCTCCGCTACAGGGAACGGCAACACAAAAGAAAAATAAGTACTGCCTCGGTCTAGTTTCGACTCCCGCCGGCCAGATCTCAGGCTATAAGAACCCAAAAAAAGCAATATTATCCCGCAGTGTGGCCAGTGCCTTGGGAGAGATTGCTGCCCTGGTTTCCCTGCAGGTGTAGCAGATGCGAGCCCGGTCGGCAACATTTGCGCCTGTCAGCTTTCCCGTGTTCTGGAGATACACACGAAAATCGGATTCTCTCCCTGCTTCTTTGTTTCTCCTGTCCGTCCATCACCAGTAATCGTGAAGCTCGCGACCGATACCACTCTCTGCGCAATAGACCGGCTCAACAGCGCTGCACGAGTGGTGACAAGCACGTAATTCCGCGATCAACAGCCCTTGAGCTGACCGGTGTCTCTGTCGCTTGACTGGACCTGCTTGCTTTCGACCTCCAGCCGTGGGCTCCGCACATGTCAGCCTCATCGCCGCCTGCCACCAGTCGTTGCGCCCCACCCTACTATCTACTGTACTGCCATATCCAGGTTGGTTGGAAGAGAGCGTTGGAGCCGTCGCCAGCCGCTGGTTCGACGATGCAGGATTGCGCGGGAGGAGGAGACAAGCAGGATTCCAGCGGCCGTTGTGCAGGATGGCCACGAGAAACGGCCACCGAAACAAAGCAAGATCCAGCCCCCGTGTTCCCGTGACTCTCCCCTGCAACCCAAGTCGAGAAACCCTCACCCAGTGGACGGCTGTATTTTTCGCTGGGTGGTGGAAGTAAAAGAGGGAGTAAACGTTGGCTGTTACTCCACCGCTTGCTTCGCCCTCTCGGCCTCCCAACCACAGCTGAACTTATCATGCAGTTGTCCACGAACTTGCATATCCGACCCGGTAAACGCCAGGTGATGAACACAGCGAAAAAGGCATATGTCAGTGCTGAGAGGGTTACTTTGGCTGAAGAGAGTTTTTATTTTATTTTCCTCTGTTCATTTGACGGTGGGGTGGGTGGCCTGGCTGCAGGTTGCAAGACATGCAGATGGGGGGCCTCCGCTAATGCACGCGGGGAGTGTGCATAGAAGGCGCTGGCCATAGGAGGAGGGAGCCCGGATACCTGACGCAGTTCGTACAGGACGAGGAAAAAAACCGGACTGCAGCGGCGAGTATCGTAAAAACTGCTGTTGCGATCGGTCGCCGCGAAACATCCTGTCTCTCTCTCTGTCTCTCTCTCTCTCTTTCTCTCGTGCTACCCGGGGCCAGCCATATCGTGGCGGAGCTTGAAGAAATCTCACCTCTGCCAGCCAGGCTTTGGAATATGCCAACCCGCACCGGCCGACGAACAACCCCGGCCGAGCTGGACCGTGGTTGACGTGGCATATCGATTGTTCAATCATTCAACACCATGAGGTGGCGAGGTTTTCTTCTCTTCGTGTGAGTCAGATTGCGAATTCGGCGGCCGTGAGCTCTTGGTCAAGTGACCAGCTTGTGTGTCGTCACGGCAAGCAGAGGAGAGACATGGCTCTTCTATCGAAGCGGTGTATCGGCCCAGCTCGGCGGTTGAGAGAGTTAGGGTTTGGCGATGCTTAGGGTTTGAACTGGGGATTATTGATCATTTGAAACACCTGAAGATATCCTCAAGAATGCAGTGTGAGCTGCAAAAGGATGAGAAGAAGGGCATGAGCTCTGAGGACATGTGGCAGTATCAAGGGCATGACTGCTGATAACAAGATAGCACACGCGTAAGTAGGAGCATAGAAACATAACACCTCACACAATGCCTCAAATCATAAAGAAAGGTTAATATCTACCAAGAACAAGCAATCCCATTAATCAAACGCCACGCAGATAAAAAAAAAAAAATCAAACTAAAAAGCCCATTCTTCCTGCCTCAAACTTTTCATCTCTGCCGCATAAACGACTACTGACTATATCTCCTTGGTGCTTGGAAGAAAGACACCTCATGAGGGTGGCCTGGCTGTGTAGATAGGACTGAAGTAATGCACTTCGGTTATAGATGAATCACAGATGAGACATAGCCAGACCACCCCAATCACCCTATGAAGACAGCAAATGAAAGCAAATAAGGACAATTTGATCCAGATACAAACGCACATGCGAACCCTGAAGATACACCACCAAAAAGAAAGAAGAAAAAACAAAACCCAGCATTAAAAAAGAAGAACCAAGAACCGCGCATATTTTTGGTGGTTTGTTTAAAGCCATGACAGAATCAAAGATGGAAGAGAGAAAAAGGACAAGGGAAGGGTGATGGTACACATCAATCATTTCGCAATTGCGGACCTAATCTAAAGAAGTGCAAGGGAAAGAGTAATCACGAATGACAGAAAGGAGAGGAGAGGAAGGCCAGAAGAGCGCGCTTAGGCAGTGGCCGCTCCAAAGCGCTTCGCGCGGGCCTCAGCACGCGCGCGCTCGGCAGCGTCGAGGCTAGGGCCGGCGCGGCGCTGGCCTCCGCCGTTGCGCTGGCCGCCGTTGGTGTTCCGCTGGCCGTTCCGCTGGCCACCACCGTCCTGGCGGCCGCCATCACGGCTGCGGTTCTGGGCGTTCTGGTTCTGGTTGCCGTTGTTGTTGCGGCGGTTGTCCGTCGACTGGCGCTTACCGCGGCGGTCGCCGTTCTGGCCGGCGCCAGCCTCGTCGCGACGGCGCTTGCGCGGGCCGTCGGGGAGCGCCGCGTCGAGGGTGCGGGCGATCGACGACTCGTCAACGCCGAAACGCGCGGCGCGCTCGGCCTTCTGGCGCTGCTCGTCCGACTCGACCAGCCCGAAGCGCTTGGCGCGCTCCGCACGCTTGCGCGCCTCCTCGGCCGCGTCGGTGCTGGGCAGCGTGGCCTCGATCGACTCGCCGGCCGGCTCGGCGGCTTCCTCATCCGTGGGCTCCGCTGCGGCGGGCGCGGCCTCGGCGGCAGGGGCGTCAGTCGAGGGAGCAGGAGCAGCGGCTGACTCGGCGGCAGCGGCGGTCTCGGGCTCAGCTGCGGCGGTGGGCTGCTCGGTAGGGGCGGCCTTGGAGGCATCGTCGTCGCTATAGTCGATCTCGTCCTCTAGAGAAATTCACCGCGTTAGCAAGGTTATTCGAAGATAAGCGCATCAAGTTTTGAAACTCAACGATTCTGCGCGTTGAGAACCGTCATTGTGCTGATGATCAATGCGAAAAGCCGGGTTCATGATACATACCGGCCTTCTCCGTCGTCGCGCCCGCCTTGTCGGCTTCGGCCAAGCGGGAAATCAGATCCGGCTTGTTTCCATTGATCGGAAGGCCCCGCTCCTGGAGAAGCTTCTTCAGGTCCGGAACCTTGAGCGAGGCGTAATCGGTAGCCATGGCGATAGAATCAAAGACCCGACGATGGACCAGCGTATTGATCTTTGTGCTGTGGAAATTCGACGCGACGTGTAGGGGAGACTAGACGTGGAATCGTTGGCGGATGAATAAGCACTGAGATTCGGCCGAAAGAACTGTCGAGCGAAAAATGAAGAGTGTGAAGAAAAAGGTTATGGAGATGTTCGGAATTCAATGATGAGCGGGACAGTGTTGTGGTGAGGATGAAGGTCGGGTGTGAATCATCAACAAACAAAGGAACAGATCGAAACATATCGAGATGCCTATTGACCAGTTGCACGGGCCGGCCGACCCTAACGACCCTAACAGAAATTTTCGCGCCACAGCCCCCTGGCACGTGTGGCGCTTGGAGCAAGAACCCTAAGCCAACCCTAAGCCCCCACTGCTTGACCAAGCGCATCGCAACAGATTATTCTTCTTCATCAGATGGTTGCCGCGAGGGACGAATTCGTTTATGACCTGAGCTGGATTTTTGAAAGCGCGCCAATCTTTCTCGCCCACCAACGAGGACCAGCAGGATCTGCGAAGGCTTCCACGTCGGCGCCAGTCCAGACATAGATGCAACCCCAGCGGCACCCCCGTCTCTCCCGAGCATGCATCCTGCAGCCAACAACCAACAGCCAGCAAAGCCCCGCAATGTCACAATCGAGGCCCCATAGCTGCTGCTTCTGATTTGGCAATTGTGAATGGCGCTCTTAGCCTTGGGTGCACAGCGTCCGAGTCCACCCGGACTAGAGACAGAGCCATTCCCTCTTCCGATGGCGTTCGTGTGGGTGGCACGTTCTGGTCGGCTGGACATGTTAGAATAGGGCAAAGAAGCAGGTTACGTGCCGAAATATCGGCAGACCTCACATCCGAAGGAGCGAAGACGTGCAGGCAATATCCTGCCCGTGAAGACCGGCCGGCTTACTCGTCTTGGGTTAAGGGGGGGTTGCGTTGACCCTTGCCGTATGCAGGTGTGTCTGTGTGATAGAGACTTTTTCCGTCTAGTTTTGCGGCTTAACCGGAATGGGATTCATTTGGGACGAAGTAACCGCAAGTCTCTCGCAATATGATATCGCAGACCTCTGCAGTCGGTATGTCTGGTTTTTTCCCTGTTGATGTTAGGCTATGAAGGAAGTCGATTGTCAATCAACAGCTCATATCCGACTCGGCGTGGGATGGGGTTTCCGAATGGGGGCACACACACAGAGGACAGCGTTTATTCCGTTATCATATGGCCAACTTGGATATTTTAAACAGCTTCACTTGGATCCTGTTTCTGCCACTTCTAAACAACAACTCTCTTCTGACTTGAAAACCTAAGGTGAGGCCGTGGAACATTCTGTCGACGATAGTAGCCTGTTCCCTGGAAGGAACGCTTCGGCACGGGCCGGCTCCTCCCCACTCGCTCTTTCCCTCATACATTGATATCTTCAACTTCAAGTCTATCCAATATACTCTTCGTCCGTTAGCGATATATCCTGCTCATATACGACGACTATCTTTCACGGTTTTGCGATTAACACCCGCTCTTCTCTCATACCTCACTCACAAGGGCCTTCCCGTCTGACTTGGCACGGAACTGGACAAGATAGTGCTAATCCTGCACGAGAGGTTGGCCAATGCTACATGCATAACTATTGAACGATTGTATGCTCTAGTATCTTCCTCACATGATTAGTTGACTTTCCCGAAACAGACATATCGGCTTTTGGGAGCAACCTAGCAAGATAGTTCGTGCGTGTGTTCGGCGACCAGTTCCTATCGTCGGTCCCTGTTCTCCTTGCAGGCCACGGTAGCATCGGCAGGTAGATTCGCAGACTTGCAGGTGCAAAAGGTCAAAGCCCCCGGATTTGTACCCCGGACATAATCTGTTCCGCATGGTGGTGCGGAGTCTCGATATAGCCTCATGCTATTGCCTACATGAACCTTTCCCCTCCCCTTCCCAGCCATTCCCAGACAATGCGACCCGGGTCCTACTGACATGTGTGTAAGTGAACAGACTGGAGGCGGATGTTACGCCAGCCATGTGTCTAACGGGACGGAACACCGGTGATTGCGAGGGAAAGTGGAACTCGGGAAAACAGCTCGGACGGAACGGTACTTTTACGGTTTCTCCTCCTCCGTAAGCCTGTCTGTCCTCGCCAGCTCTCTTCATAATCGTACCAGAAGGCCAAGGCCCAGTGGAGTCCGCAATGGAGCCGAGAGTCCACGGTCCGAGAAGGGTGGTGTCCAGTGTCCAACATGTGGCAGGACTCCGGGCCCTGGCCTGTTCAACTCGGCGCAAGCTCCGGAGTTATGCATCCGAATATGTCTAGCCCCGGCGGTAAGTTCTGGGATGTCAGGCCTTACCGACAAAATTGATGCGAATCCACTCTGCGTGGCCATGTCCAGTGCTACAATACATGCAAGGGTTCGGTGGGGAGGATCCAACGCACAGCCTGTACAAGTTACACATCAGATTTTCTGGACTTTAGCACCGCTTACCGCATATTCTCTCCTTTCAAATCAGCACGTACGGAGTAAGGTTGTATGAACGGAGTAATGCATGTTCAACCACGAATAGGTTACTTACACAAGTCGATGGCAGAAGTGATAAATCCCAACTTCATTGGGTTCAGGGACAAACGCTACGGTAGAGGCAAGGAGAGGGAAGTATAAATAGACCCGGGTGATCCTCTCATGGAGAATGTTCATGAAGACAAACAAGGAGGCTTTTGACTCCAAAGCCGGGCGGATAACCTCATTTTCTCCTGCTGATCATTTCGAGTGATTACTTCCAACTTACACGTGCGATCATGAAACCGTCACTGGGTCTCCTGGCCACCAGCGCCACCCTTTCATCATGCTCGATTGTTGTGTCTGCAGTTGTAAGAAGTCGACTTCAGAAAATAGCCGCGTCCAGAGAAAATCTGTCTAACACATCTTCATGTAGTGCCTGTCCCTCTCCATCCTGTGGCCGGGCAAGGTTTCCTTCCCCAGCACCACCGAGTACGATGAGCTCAACCAGTACTGGTCCCAGCGTCAGGCCGAAGCCACTCCGGCCTGCTTTGTCTCCCCCGACTCGACCGCCCGGGTTTCGTTCCTCGTGCACATCCTGCGCCTCACCCGCACGCTGTTCACCGTGAAGTCCGGCGGCCACGCGTCCTTCCTCAGCAGCAACACCGACACCGGCATCACCATCGACCTGTCCAACATGAAGATGAAGGAGGTGCTTCCCGGCACGCCCCTCACGGTGTCGGTCGGCCCCGGAAACCACTGGATCGACGTGGCCGAGTTCCTGGACCCGCAGGGCCTTGCAGTGGTCGGCGGCCGGGTGTATGCCGTCGGCGTCTCGGGACTGATTCTCGGCGGCGGCATCTCGTGGTTCTCGGGCGAGTACGGCTGGGCGTGCGACAACGTGCGCAAGTACGAGGTCGTCCTGGCGTCGGGCGCGATTGTCTCCGCCGAGCCCACCGGCCCGTACAACGACCTGTACTGGGCGCTGCGTGGAGGCGGCGCGTCCAACTTTGGAATCGTCACCCGCTTCGACCTGGCTGCCTTCCCGCAAGGCCCCGTGTGGTTCAAGATGGGCGCGTATGCGCCCGCCGAGACCGACACTGCCATCGAGACGTTCGTCAACATGGCCGTGGACCTGCCGACGGATGTCAAGGCCCACCCGGTCATGTTCATTGCGTACAGCGCCGACTTTGGCGCCGTGATGACGCAGATCTTCCGCTGGCACACCACCGTCCCGGACCCGCCGTCGTCGATCCCGCCGATCTTCCAGTCGCTGGAGACCCTCACGCCGCTGGTCACCGACAGCGACATCCGCAATATTTCGAGCATGCTGCACGTGTATGACGACCCGGCTGGCTACCGCAAGGGTTGGTGGGATACCACGGTCGCCGGCGACGACGTGCAGCTGATGCAGGATATCGCGGCCATGTACGGCGCGTGGATGCAGACGGAGATCCTAACGCCCGGCGTAACCGCTGTTCCGGTCCTCCTGACGCAGCCGCTGCCAATCAACACGCTGGTGCAGATGCAGAAGAACGGCGGCAACGCGCTGGGTCTGTCGCCTGACGATGGGCCGCTGATGAAGATCACGGTGTATATCACCTGGTTCACCGGAACCGAGGACGCGTATATAGATACCGTGGCTCGCGCGCTGGTGGAGGGCATCGAGTCCCTGGCGTCGTCGCGCGGTCTTCTCCGTGGTGGTGGATTCCGCTACATGAACACCGCCGAGCTGTCGCAGAATGTGTATGATCGCTATGGCGCCGCGAACAAGGCCCGGCTTCAGAGCATTGCGGCCAAGTATGACCCGCACGGAGTGTTCAAGAACCTGTGGAAGGGATACTTTAAGCTTTGAGTTGATGGTTGTGTTACACTGGTAATGTTTGGATTAAAGTGTGTATGTGAACATAATGAGAGACGTTGGATGGGGAAAGTGGGAATATATTCAAATTAGACTGCAATTGAACCAATGTTTGCTATCTCAATTCCGTTGGATGGCCATTGATGCTCTGAATCTCCTCCTCGGTTAGTGTGACACCAAAGTATTGTTCCAGTGCAGCTACACGCTCAGCCTCACTTGTGAGTTTCTCAATTATGTCCTCTGTAGATCCACTGGAGCGAAGCTTGATGTAGTTTCCAAACAGGATGACCATCCCGTCTGTCCGACTTCCCATCCGATCCGGGGCAGCCTCGGTATTAATCGTTGCCCGTTGTGCCAGCACGTTCTGCACAAAGAAGCTCGTCGGCGATGTCATCACATGGTACGACATGACCTCGTAGTCGGCGGGCGTGAACTCCATCTCAGTGAACGCATAGCCGTCCTGCCAGTCCTTGTCCGGGCTTGCGCGGTATGTGTACACCCACAGTCTTTGGGCGCGGTTGACATGCTCCGGGAGTGCCTTGTACTCTAGTCGAAAGCTGAGGCCAAATGATGTATGGTATTCTTGTCCACGGAAAACTTCTTCCACCTGATCCAGAGGTTTGAGAAGCTCGAGATCAAGTTCGAGCGGCACGGTGGCGCCCAACGCACCGAAACCAACATCCACAAGATAGCGCGAGTTCCCAATGTCCACGATATTCACCATGTGCGACCAGCCAGTGTACGGTCCGGTGGGATCCGGCCGCACGCGCCCGCCCACGGAGGTCACAGTGTACCCCAGTGAGCGGAGAACCGCTGCGAAGAACGTGTTGAGTTCCATGCAGTAGCCGCCGCGCCGGCGGTGGACCACCTTGGTAAACAGGATCTGGGGGTCAAGGAACAGCTCGCGGGAGCGGGTATAGTGCAGATCGAGAGACTCAAAGGGAACACGCGCGCGTTGATATTGCATGAGGTCTGTGAGGGTCTTGACTTGCTCTTCCTTTGAGTCCGGGAGGGGAAGCGCGGGTCTGGGGAAGCCGATGTGGGCGAAGTACTCCTCCAACTGGGAGTGCGTGTAAGTGGGATAGGGGTTGTCCATTGTGGATATTATTGCTTGGAAGTTGAGTTGAGATGCAGTTTTCTGATGCAATGCCGATTGAAGGAACTTTAGAAACTATGGAGAGACGGGAGATTGTACTGGATTTATATCGACAGAGGCGATCGATGCCCCGCTAATTATTTTCCGTCAAGTGTGACCTCGGGAGTGGAATCGGAAGTACCGATGGAAAGCATCACGGGAGTAATACTAATACGCGTTATGGTACAGTTTAGCTGAAGCTCACAAATCAGTTTTGTCGTCATGACCCTAACTCGCCGGCTCGCTGAATTACTCCGAGCGCTTACCATTTAGGTCCGGCCTGTGCGGAAGAGATCCCCGCACATCGGGACTAAGGTGGGCCCGTGTCCGGAGACTGCATCTTTGTTGAAGCACAGTCTTACTAATATGAATCTATTCTGATTTGATAAACGGGAAAAAACTCGTCGAGAAAGCGTCTTTTGTCTGGGCTGGACTGGCAAACTGCCGAGTGACATTCACGTGGGCTCGGAGGAGAGGCAGTACAACTTGTATTCGATCGTATGTCTGATAAACCACCATGCAAGTTACGAACGGTGATAGGTATCCCCGAAACCATGCAAATTGTGCATTCACTGATATCGATTGGACGAAGGTTTCTCTCCAGAATGATGGATGTGCTAACCCAAACCCTAATACTAGCTCCCCATTCCAGAGCGTGTGAGGTTCCTCTCAATTTCTCGGTTAACACAACAATGAGGGATATTTGTAAACCGCGGATTCACCGTACAGTTTCTTGTCTGAACATCGGCGTGAATGAGTATATACAAGGCGATGCAGGTCCAGCACATGAGCACAGCTCAGCCGCACCACTCCACTGCGTTGTGCCAGTGGAACACATGACAGGGCGCAGTCTTGAGGGGCCAAGGCTTTGCGTGGTATGGGCGAATTGCTGAAATACGAAGTAGGATACAAAATGAACGTGAAGATGACATATCAGAATGAAGCGCGAGCACTAAGGTATATGTAATACATTCATTTGCTTGTCCATCTTATCTGCAGTAAAAATAATCGGTCTAGGAATAGATGTTGGGACAGATGCTGCTTTGGAGACCGCTTCGCATCTTAGGGTTAAGGGTTAATCGCGAAGACCCCCAACACGCGCACGTCATTGGCTTGTTGACAGCCAAGCGCGCAGTCGCGCCTTCATTGGCTGGCATGCTCCAGATCCGTTTAGGCAGCTACGCTTCTTCCCGCTCTTTCCTGGCCCACCCCAGCCACCCGCGTTTGCTCCTTCCTTCCCTTCTGGCCGCATATTGCCAAAGGAGGCCTGCATGCACAGCCGTTTCAAGTGGCAGCACGAGGAAGGTGCAGTTGGGCGAAGGTGGGAGAGAGGGGGGAAGGAGCCACCAACAACACGCAGTTCTGCATGGATGCGGGTCCTTTCTTATACGTGGGTGCCAGCGAGGAAGGAGCGAGCCTGGCGGAGGACCTGCCCTTTTGCTGGGTCTAATTTCGTGTATTTACAGTACGAGTGCATAAAATTGCGAGAGAGCAATATCAGACCATCTGAACTCTGCATTTCACGATCTGGTGATGCTTTATCACGCTGCAGTTGGATTTGCCGAAAGTGCGAGTGTGATTGACTTGCTGTCACAGTCACTTTCGCTGTTGTTGTGACTTGTCCGGGCAGAAATCCACGCCAGAGTCGCTGTCAGGCTCTATCGCCCAGATAACATCTTATCTGCGCCACCTTGCTGCGCTTCTCTCCGCCTTGGAGACATTCCTGATCCCATTCGATCTCGTGGGTTTCCCAGAGAACCCGATTCCTATAGAAGTCGTCTCTAAGGGCGTTCATACATGATACCCAGAGTGTCAATCGCTCTCTTTTCACCCTGCCAATCGTCACCTATCACTCCATATATCCCGCCATGCACGTCACAAACTCGCCCGAGTCCCGCCTCCAGCGATCCGACTCGAAAGACCCCCGAACAACATGCCACGGTCTCACCTTGGCCGGCCGACCGTGTTGTCGCGCGCTGAAGAAGTGTCTCGCGGATGCAACTCCCGGCCACAGCTCCGAAGACGTGGCCGATCCGGCATTGTATTGTTGGCAGCACAAAGACCAAGCCGTGGTTGTGGAGGTCACTCCAATCAAGAAGACTCTGAGGCCGAGAACCAGCCTGGATACGCTGTATGACTTGTTGAAAGTCACCATCGAGGAGGAACAGCAGCAACAACAGCAGCAACAGCAGCAGCAGCAGGAGACCGGCAAGAAGAAGACCGCCCGGAAACACACCTACAAGAAGCATGATTCGCCTTCAAGCAAGTCTTCCGACAAATCCGGAGGGGCCCGCGCCGCTCTGCATGGCTTCCTGCTCTCGTTGGCCGCCCGACTCGAACCCAACCGGCGGAAGTCTGAGCCGTCGAAGAAGTACCACCACAAAACGTTTGAGCCATCCCCGCGGCCGGGCTTCAACAAGAAGTTTGAGGCGCCTGCAAAGTCGAAGCAGCATGGCACTTCCCGGCGATCAACCAACATCGGCCCAGAGGCCCCGTCAACACCGTCGAAGAAGTTCCCCCCCACCCCGCCGCATACACCCCCAACCAAGCACTCGTCCCATTCGTCGCCACACTCTGAACGTGTAGTGGCTTCCCCACTCACTCCTGTGTCGATGAAGTCGTCGCCCAATACTGTCGTCTCGGTGACCTCGCATTACCTGTCGTTGGTCTCGAGTTCTCTCCCCGCCAGCTCGATCTCGACTCTCCGTGCCGAGATTTCCAAGCCGTTCTCTGCTAGCGACGGGCCTGGATACATCTACATGTTCTGGATGACCCAGGAGAGCGACCAGGAGAAGCTCAAGTCTCGTACCGCAACCACTCGGTCTTTCCTGCTGGAAGTGGACCCATCAACCAAAATGTGGAATGCCACTGATAAGAGCGAAAGGAGCAAGGAAAAGTCAGGCAACACGACCGCGGAGAAGGCCGCCCCCGTCCCGCAGCGCACCATGTTCATCAAGATCGGCCGCGCGAGCAATGTCCACCGCCGGATGAACGAGTGGACGGGGCAGTGCGGATACGCCGTCGAGCTGCTGCGTTTCTACCCGTACATTCCCAGCACTACTCCCTCTGCCACACCAAAACCGCCCAAGGCCTCCGACAAGTCCACCACCCCGCGCACCACGCCGCACTACAAGCGCGTCGAGCGGCTGATCCACATTGAGCTGTCGGGCATGGGCCTGCGGGCGAACGTCGACACGTGTGTGTGTGGGAAAAAGCACCGCGAGTGGTTCGAGGTCAAGGACTCGCGGGAGGCGGTGCGGTCGGTCGACCAGGTGATTCGGCGCTGGGTGGCGTGGGATGAGCAGGTGTCGCGCGCCGGAGCCGTCTAGAGGATTTGGCTCTGCGCGGAACACTTGTTGATCGCAGTTGTTGGTGAAGACACCGTCCGGAGTCAATGGAGGTGTGGCTCTGATAGACCTTCTCCCTCTCTGTTGAAGCTTTTGTGTATCGCCGATACACATACGCTTCCATAGTCTTCGGGCTGCCCCGGGTATCGACAACGCCTGGCAATCTCACACAACAGAACACGCACACCCGCGTTGTTCACAACACAGGAAGATAACTCCCACAATCTTGGCACATCTCTCTGATTCATGGTTGTAGAGACCTACCGCCATTCCGAGGGCTGAGCTGAACTCTGGACTTTGTACGACATGATGTTTTTGTTATGGCTTTGTTTTTCTGCTTCTGCTTTTTTTTCTCCTTCTTCTTTTGCCTGGCTGTTTTGCGTTTCGCTTATATCGAGTCGGCCTGTTTGATGATATCCATGAGATCGATATATTCGGTCGTCTGATCCTGTTTTCCTTTTCTGTTTCTGCCGCTTTCCCCTGTTTGTTCTGGTATCAAACTGATGCACGCTCTTCCTGTTATATTAGTGTTCGACTGTCTTGTCTTGTATATTTATTTTTGGAACCACATCACTCACACCATAACTTGTCGCCTCGTGTTCGTCAAGACTCGATATTTTGTACGCCGTGATTTCGTTTCGTGTGGCCGATGGGCGAAGCTGTCGTTGCACAGGCTGGGAACAGTGAAAAGCCTTGCAGACGTGATCGGGGCATTCGGTACGGAACGGAGCGAGCGTATTTCGCCAGTGGGAGACACATTGGCGTCGCTTCCGCATCAGACTCGTCAATAGTGATGCTGCGAGTGGACGTCTCTAGTAGACAAACGAGAGGATCCGGCAGCTGCCTGGTGTCTTCCATAGCCGAGAACACATCTGGCCGTCACCCGAAATTCAGGGCCACGTCCACCGCGGTTCCCGAGACCTCCAATATACGACATCTTGGCCCGGGCACGGGGAAGCGGTGAGGAGGACAAACGGCGAGATCTTTTTTTTTTTTTTTGGTTGGCTTTTAGTCTTTTTGCTGATCTGTTCTGTGCGGGTGCGTTTGCTTTGAACCAGTCTCACTTGCTTTGTTTGCATGTGGCGCTCGTGGGTGGTGACTTGCATCGTGTTGGGGTTACACGCACATTTCGGCCGTGCAGATGGGCCCCTTGGCCGGACGTCTGGACCGTGCAAACGACGCAGGTACAGATGCTGGCCAGAGACATTTAAACGAAACGGGTGGCATTCGGGTGTGATGGTTTGGGCAGAGCCGGCTTGTCAGTGCGCGCTCAAGCTAGCACGATCAGCGGTGACAGGAGGGATTGGCCATGTGTTTTGACTCTATGGATAAGGCTGATATTTTAAGTCATGACCAGCCCCTGTTCGCTCATTGCTATCCCTCCACGCTCTCCAGGACTAGGAAGAGTCTCCAGCACAGACTGACGAACTCCATGACTAGCTAGGCCGGTGACACTCGTGTCGTCCACGTCGAAGCCACACACTCCACGTCCGGACGCCGCTGCAACCACGGGCGGGGGACACGGCCAAGAGGGTGTTCTACTCGTGTTCTAGCTCGACGTCTAGTGGGCGAGGCCGTTGGTGTGGTGTCGTCAGCTCATGTCTCTGAGCCATCTTACGGCTGGTTGAATGGCGTGGATGAGCCGTGATATCCCACATCCGGAACACGCTCTCTCCCCTCTTCTTGTTTTCTTCTCGTCCCAAGTTCCAGGAAGCGAAGGTGGCTAAGGCACGACCAGACCATGGCGGTCCGGTTTGACGTGAGAGTGGGACTGCGTGTCTTGCATGATGGTCTCCTCAAGTGTGCGTGTCATTTGCCCTACGACGGAAGACTTGGGGCCCTGAAGCCACTCACTGCCAGGGCAGGGTATATCCCACGTCTGTATCCTATTGTGGGATGCGACCTTAGACAAGCTGTCGTAAGCTCTGTCCAAACAGGAAGCTGGAATGTCTCCTTCATATGAAGGCCGAGAGGAGATGCCAACAACTACCCTCCGGACATCACAGCGCTGGACTCACTGCAAAGTCTCCATGTGGCTGCTGGCGTTTGCCCACCAGGGTTCCGCTGCGTTTGACAGTGCATTTCTAACACCCATTGGTCATTGTGGCCGGGGACACAAGCCGGTGCATGGCGTCCAGCCTCATTCAGGCCGGTGGAAAGGTGCATATCCGTCCATGGCGGATGACGGTGGATGCTCTGGCCAGCACATTTTGGGCGTGAAAGAGACGGTGAGCCAACAGAGCAGACACAGCAATGTCCGGCTGGTCCTGGGAATATATAAACGCCGTGGTCTTCTGCGGTCCAGAGTTGGTTGTTTTGGTCTCTTCTATACCACACTCACTCTCACACACTCACCTTCTTCTCGATACTCAGCAGTGGTTTTCTCAAGGCTTCTGGTCTGGCACATTCGTTTCTTCGGTTTCTCTTGCTTTTATAGCAGCTTCACTCATTCGGATCTTCTTTCGTTAACTTACACGCACACTCGTTCAAAGTCGCTTTCGTTCCATTTTCTTTAGCTTTTGCTTCCCGCCATGGCCATCTTTCGTCCGCTGGCCATTGTCGGCCTAGGGTAAGTTCACGTCTTTGCAAATGGAAAAGACGACACGTTCTCTGCACGTTCGGGGAACACCAGACTAGCTAACACGATATCCTATCCATCTACAGCGCTTCCGTTGTCCTCGCCGCCCCGCACTACCCCGGTGGAGAGCACTTCGGCACGGTCGTGCCGTTCCCGTCCGGCTGCCCGGCGTCCTGCCTGGCCGGCTGCGCCTCGGTGCTTGCCTACACGGTGACGGAGACTGAGACCGAGACCGAGGTCTACACGTACACCGTCACCGAGACCGAGCCGTGCTTCGTGACTTCGGTGCTGCCGACGCTTATTGTGTCGTCCAGCGAGAGCACCTCGTACATCCTGCCCGTGCCGACCTCGGCCTCGGGCTCCAGCGGCCGTCCTCCGTGCACGCTCCGTGGCAACACCACGGTGTCGCGCCCCACCGCTGGCCCCACCAGGTCTTTCCCGATGACTGACCTGACTGCGTCGCCGTCTGACGAGCCGGCCAGCTCGTCGGCCACCAAGACCGAGACCTTTCCCAGCTCTTTCCCCACCATCACCGATTGGTTCACCTCCAGCAGCTCCACCGAGGAGGGTGTCCCGACTTTCACCTCCTCCTCGTCGGTCGGAGAGTCCAGCTCTGATGCTACTGGAACCCCTGGAACCTACACTGCCGTCACTAGCGAGACTGGGGGAGTCTCGACCTTTGCGTCCACCTCGGTCCCCGTGTACCACAGCTGGCGAACTAGCAAGTCGAAGTCTGTGCCCGTCACCCGTGAGACCAGCGTCAGCTCGGAGACCCCCACCGAGTCCGACGATCCGGTGTCGTCGACCACCACCTCGGACTTTACTGCCTTCACTTCGTCTGAGACCACCACCAGCTCGTGGACCGAGTCGTCTGAGTCTGTGATCTCTTCCTCAGCGAGCCCCGTTTGCGACAACCCGTACGGATGCTGGGAGACTGAGGGTACCACCAACACTGAGATCAGCTTCGAGACCGAGACTGAGGAGGTTTCCTGGGTCACCAGCAATAGCCCTGTGACCGCTGAGACGTCGGGCGAGCTCCCGGTCCCGACCACCACGTCGACCTCCGAGTACGTCTACGGGCCGTCGTCGGCCACCTCGGAGACCATTCCGGTGTTCACCAGCTCCGAGCCCACCACGTCGCCGCCGGCCCCGGAGTCTTCCTCCACCGAGACGGAGATGGCCGAGCCGACCACCACGACCAAGATCTGCAACAACCCGTACGGCTGCTACGCGCCGTTCCCCGGGTTCCCCGACAGCTCGGACGCGCCGTTCCCGTTCCCCAGCAGCAACGACCCGGTGACCTTCATCACGCTGACCCGCTCCGAGCACGTCACCGTCACCCTGTCGTCGGCCACCGGCGGCGGCGTCACCTCGCTGTCGGACACCATCTGGACCTCCACCGCGGTGCCGGTCGTTCCGTCCGAGACCACCGAGGAGGAGGCCCCCGGGCCGAGCTTCACCACGCTGGAGCCCGCCCACCCTGGCGGAGAGACCGTCACGGCCGTGACATATGAGGGTGCCCCCACGCCGGTTGCCTCTGGCGACCCCACCACGACTGAGGAGCCTGCCACCACCACCGACACCTTCGTCATCCCGGGATACCCCGGCGGTGGCGGCTACGAGCACGGTGGATACGCGGGCGTTCCCCCGTGGTACCACAGTGCCAAGCACCGCAAGGGCTTCCCGTTCCGCTTTGGAAACTGGCAGTAAATGACGGCGGGTTCCGAACGATGCCCTCGCTGTGTTGGTGCGGTGTAATCGGCCGGCGGGAGCGAGTTCGGTGTAAGCCAGGACTGTGTCCGTGATACTGCTCTCCATCTTCCCTTTGTGAAAAGGTCCACTGGTGACCCTACCGTTCATTTGAGAATCAGTATTTCTTTTTTTTTCTTTGTTTGTTTTTGAGGCTCGAGTTCGCCACTGGTCCCCTGCCACATATATTAACTGGATGGACAAGCTTGCCTTTTCGGCCGGTAGAAGAGAGGGGCAATCTACAGGTAATACGTGTGGGATTAGGGGCGGAGCTTGGGAATAATGGATGTCATTAAATAGAAAACAAGATAATCATACGCCAAGCTGTCTGCAAAACTCTATGTGCCGTCCTACTTAGTATCAAGGCCGTCCTCTCGTGTCTGGATCGATTGATGTTGCTTTTGTTCTATCCTTGCTTTTTCAATGACATTCTCATCTCGACACAGGGCCGCACATATGATTGAACCTTGTGGCGGTTGTGTGTTAGTTGCTCGTATGCGTAGGCGAGGCCGATCAGTTTCGCTTCGTCGAAATGGCGGCCGAGGAACGACAAGCCAAACCTGGATGCCTCAGATTGGTTAATATCAGGCCCAAAGTACGAGTTTGTGGATAGTTTTAAGTACTTACGGGACATTCGGGCCAGTGGCCACCAGGTTGCCTCTGGTGTTCATTACCACCTCGGCATCCGGCGGGTGGAACCCCAGCGGCACGGTAATGATGGGCGTCCCGATGCCGGCCGCAAAGGACGACGCAACATCGGTTGGCATGATCACAGCATCCAAGTTATGCCGATCCAGCGCACCAAGCAGGCCACCTTCACCTCCGAGCAGCATCTGCTCGTCGCGGGCCTCCTGGAACCGCGGATCCGTGTTATCGAAGCCCTCGAGCGCCTCATCCCACGTCTGCACGTCCCGCGAGGGAAACTCCTCCAGCGGCTCGTTCACGGTGAAGTTGCGCACGTCGGTAAGTGAGAGCACGTTGTGCGGGTTGACCGTGAGCTGGGCGAGGTAGTCGGCGAGGTTGACCAGGAAGTCGGCCTTGAGCACGGTGAGTTCAGCCGAGGACTCGACGAACTCGGCGAGGCGGGTGAAGTTAGCCTCCGGCTCAATTGAAGCTCCAGCGGCAGACATCACGCCAACGGCCTCTGTGAAAGCGTTCCGCACGACGTCCTGGCCGACAAGATCCAGCACGTTCGCAGCCACGCCGAGCCGCGCACCCTTGAGCGCATCGGGCCGGCACGCGGCGACGTAGTCCGGTAGCGCGGGGATGCCGGTCTTCGGGATCTGGGAAGTGGCGGGGTCGTCGGGGTCGAAGCCGGCGATGGCCTGCAGCACGATGGCGGCGTCGCGCACAGTCCGGGTCATGGGACCGATGGAGTCCTGGCTGGCGCTGATGGGGATCACGAGGGCGCGGGAGGTCAGGCCGACGGAGGGTTTGAGGCCGACGATGTTGTTGCGCTGTGACGGGGAGACTATTGAGCCGTCGGTCTGTGGGGATGTTAGTGGCTTCCTGAGATAGAAGTTATATCGGAGAGGGTCCCCCGAGATCGGAGCGTCGCCGGGTCCGGCCCCCACTCCGGTGACGAGTATGTCAGGGAGAAAAGAAGGAAACTCACCTCGGTTCCCAGCGTAACAGCAGCAAGGCCCAAATCAGCCGACACACCACTACCGCTGGAACTTCCACTAGGATCCTGGCCCTGGATATAAGCAGCAAAGACTTGACCGCCGTGGGCCGACCAGCCGCTGTTGGAGTTTGACGAGCGCCAGTTGGCCCACTGGCTGAGGTTGGACTTTCCGATGATAACCGCCCCGGCAGCACGCAGCTGCTTCGCCATGAACGAGTCTTTCGGGACCTTGGCGCCGAGGAGCGACAGAGAGCCGGCTGGAGGGTGTTAGTTTAGCTATCTTGAGGTAAGTTGAGTAGGTGAGCATGTAGAGAACTTACCGGTGTTGTTCATCTTATCGAACGTGGCAATGTTGTTCTTGATCAGGATCGGAATGCCGTGGAGAGGGCCCCGGATCTTTCCACTGGCCCTCTCCAGGTCGAGTTCGGCGGCGATGGCCAGCGCGTCCGGGTTGACCTCGGTGACGGCGTGCAAGTCCGAGTTGACCTCGGCGATGCGGGCCAGGTATTTCTGAGATACTCCGTGTCAATATTTGGAACCGGACCTGTGTAGAGTGCCCATGTACGTCGATATACGCCCGTCAATGGAGTTCTCACCTCGACAAGCTGCACGCTCGTGAACAGCCCTTTCTCCATAGCGCTGGAGAGGTCATCGATGGTGGCATTCACCAGACTTGGGAAGTTGGAGAGGTCTCTTGCTGTGAATTTAAACAGGTGGTCAATGAACATAACTCTCTAATTTTGAAAATATCTAGCGAGACTCCAGGAATATCAAGGAGACTTGGGGTATGGAACAACTCACCCAACGAGAGCGCCACGGCCTGGCATGACAGTATCGCCAGGATCAGGGCAACCCCGCGAAATAGAGCTGTTAAACTGGCCATAGTGAACGGCCTTAATAGTCTCTATATACGGAGTTGGATATATAGTATGAATATATCAGGAGAAAGCCAAATGGGTCAACTTGGTGTTATTGTATATCGCAAGACTCAGGACGTGGAGATTATGGGAACTGAAAAGTTGATAAAACAGATAAAAATGACAACGCCTGGAACTTGGCTTCGACATCCGGGGTCCACCGACTTCTTGTACTCTTGATCTCTGTTATAAAGTTCAGAGTTTAACCCTCGAAAATCAGTATGTACAGAGCCCTGCCATAGACTGTCCGGGATTCGTTATCAAAAGCCACCCCAGCAAGCACGGAGTTTAGGCACGTTTATACTGGACCACAGACGCAGAAACAGCTAGCACAGTTACAAAGGCTCCATGTCGTATCGTTGCATTCACTTTCAAATCGCCGATATCTTCAGGATTATCTGTCTTCTGGTCCATGCAACTCCAGCGTCACACTGCAAGCCACACATGCAATAGCAGCCACAGACGTCGAGATAGCACCAGGAGTCCATAGAGTGCAGGGTGTGTGATCGCCGCTTCACTGCAAACAAGACCAACCGCCCCCGGAGCCAAAATCTGGCTGTGGTCGGCGATGAGACGGTGATGTGCGTGGGGGACAGCCGGAACACTAAGGGGACTCACTGGAGCAAGCCACAGCAAAGGATCTGGCGACTCTAAAGGTCTTATCTGCAGACGGATCTCATCCTAGACTCCTGATACTACAGCACAGTGAAGATATATCCTCCTTATCATGCATATATGTAGTAGTCATGACAAGTTGAGTTAGTCACCATGAAGCGATATAAACTCGTCTTGAAGGATGTGTGTTCGGCGTTATCAACCCGAAACTAGTTCCCGATGCAGTAAGACGGGACAAAGAAAATCAAGGGACCACCACAAACTTGCTGGGGTGATCCTTCACCGGGACGTCCTTGATAGGCAGGTCAGTGAGATGATTCACCGTCGCGTCATAGTTTAGCGGACTCCACCACTAAGTTTTGTTCCTCGAGGCCCTGTTACTCGTATAGGATCTCCTTGCAGCAGTTTCTCGGTCAAGGTGCCCACACGTCTGGGCTGGGCGGGATTCCAGTCCCCCGCAATGTCTGTGGGTTAAACCCTAATGTCAGTCCCATATCACGGCCCCGATGTGCACCGATAAACTCCCTGGAAAGTTGCAGGTGCCGAGATTCTCGCTTGAAATCGCAAACACTACGATTCCAGAATCCGCGCTTCTGAATTCAGGAAAAGAAACCTCGACTCTGAATTCAGAAAAAAACCCTCGATAACACCTCCAGACCCTCTTTTGTTTCACGCAAGATCCCCCTAGTCCGAATGCGGTATATTCCGAGTCTTTTCCCCGGCCTTCGTATTTCTTTATACACACGAATTTTAATTCATTCTTTTCTTCCTTTCCCCACGTTTTCTTTCTGTCTCCAGATCAGGAAAGAATCTCAGCTGAGCTTCTACTGTCACCGCCATCATGAACTGTGACGAGCTTCAGACCGGCCATCGCGCGCCGCAGTACCTTTTCAAGCGGCCACGGGCCCTGCAGTGGTTCCACAATGGCCAGCTGCATAAAGAGAGCCACGAAGAACGCCAGGCCGGAAGGTTTGAGCTGTTCCTCGATCTATTGTGTGAGTTCCCGCACCGAACACCGAATCCCTCTGCCGTCTATCAAGTTCTAACCGAGACCCGTACAGACGTCGCCATTGTCGCCAACTTCAGCGACGATCTCGCCGAGCACCCGGACGCCACGCACCTAGCCAAGTACCTGCTCATGTTCACGCCGGCCTGGCACATCTGGGCCGACCTGCGCGAGATCATGAACTCGTACTACACCGACGACCTGGCCCAGCGGCTGGTGATCCTGTGGATGATGGCGCTGCTGGTGCTGTACGCCAACAACGCCCCGCTGGCCGACTCCGACCTGACGGCCATGCGCACCGCCGTTGCGGCATATGTCGCCGCGCGGCTGACGGTGGTGCTGGTGTTCACGGCTACGTCGTTCGCCACCTTCCACCACCGCGTGCAGAACCGCCTGTTCGCCGGCTGCATCCTCGCCGGCGCGCTGTTCACCATCCCGCTGTTCTCGGCCGCTCTGTCGCTGACCTGCAAGGCGTGGATCGTGGCCGCCATGCTGCTGTACGAGGAGATCACCTGGGGCCTGATGCTCAGCCCGTGGCTGAAGGCGAAGCTCAAGCTGACCTACAGCACCGCGCAGGACATTGCCCATGAGGTCGACCGCATGGCCGGCTTCTTCATCATCATCCTCGGCGAGTTTGTGTACGGCATTGTGGTCGGCAGTCCGGCGGGCACGGGGCTGTCCCACGGCTACGAGAAGGCCGTGTGCACACTGACCATTGCCTTCTGCCTCAACTGGCTGTATGTGACCGGCGACGGCAGCCTGCAGGCCACCCACCCGATCCGCCGATCGGCGTGGACGGCCGGCGGCTTCTTCCTGCTGCACCTGCCGATGTCGGCGTCGTTCCTGATCGGCGGCCACATTTCCGCCATCAGCACCCGCCAGAAGCACTTTGAAGGCGGCCAGGCGTGGCTGCTAGGCGGCGGCTTCGGCATCGGCATGTTGTGTCTGTGGTGCTACAGCATGCTGTACCGCGCCGACGACGACAACGACCTCGTCATGAGCAAGATCCCGCGCACCGGCATGCGTCTGGTGGCGGCGCTGCTGCTGTTCATGTTCCCGCTGTTTGAGCTGACCACGCTGGAGTTCATGGTGCGCGCCGCCGCTGTGTTTGTGGTGGTCACGCTGTGGGAGACTGCGGGCGGGTTGATGCGGGGAGCGCAGATTTTCGAGAGTTGGGAGGACGGCCGGCATCCGCCCGAGGCGCTGGAGGGAGACCCGGAGGAGGGCCGGACTACGGCTCGGGAATCGGCTCCGGACGGAGAACGGTCGCCGTTGCTGAAAAAGCCGGCGGCTGGCAGCAACGTCAGCCACAATGGGAATGGCAGTAGTTCGGCAACAAGATAGGGGAGTGTAATCTCGGGCTGGAAACAGTTTCATAGGGACACATGACAATGTACTGAATGGATTCCAACTGTGTCTCTATTTATTGACATATAACCATGGAAGCAAGGTTTCTATCATTGAATGGCATTCTATATGAGCACGACGAGGCAAGCAGAGCTCTTCAACTCTCACAGCCGTCTCTGAATCTCCACGATCCAATCGCGAACCTGGTCACAGACGATATCAGAAGCTTCTGATGAAAGGAATCGAGAAAAGTTAGTCCTTGACACTAATATTACGTGATATTAGCAGAATGAGAACTTACGAGGATCAAGGCTGAACGAATGGGGAACCTTTCCGGTCTTGTCGATGAGAACCTCCATCGGCCGCGGGTTCTCCGCAGATTTCGGCCGGGTCGCCTCGTACTTGCGTCGGTGGTCGAGCCAGGCATCCCGCAAGTCATTGTTGATCCAATGGTCACTCTGGGCGTAGAACAAGAACATGTCTGGGGCTGGGCCGTTGAATTTCTGCTCGCCCTCCGCAGTCGAGTCTCCGGCCTCTGACGCTCCGGGGCCCCACAAAGCCGGTCCCCAGACATCGTCCTGGATCTTCTCCATCTCGTCTCCCGCTAGGTACAGCATCTCCGAGAAGCCATCCCGGCTCTTCAACATGCCTAGAGTAATCGCGGCCATCTCCGCGGGCATGCCCATAAGCACGCCACACGCCACCGAGAGCGGCCACAGCGGGATCAGCCACAACGCCCACTGCAGAATGTGCGGCGCGGCGCGCATGACGCTGGGCGCGTGCTTGAACATCGCCGTCACCGGCAGTCCGCTCGGCGCGCGAGCAAGGAAGATAACGGTCGGAGTCAGAAGGATCGCGAACCTGATGTTCAGGTGCGCTGCGAACGGCGCGGGCGCGCGGCGGTGGCCGGCCATCAGCTCGGAGATGATGAAGGCGCCCACCGAGTGCGCCATCATCACGACGGCATCAAACGGCGTTCCGGCCCGGGCCTGGTCGGGCGCCGAGGCGGGCACGCGCAGAGACGCCACCGACTCGTAGCAGAAGGCCACCTGCATTGCCAGGTCAGCTGGGGCGCTGACGGTTCCGTTTGCCGAGCGGGTGCCGAACGGCGGGTGGTCGATGTCCAGAAAGCCGTACAGCCCCGTGCCGTGCAGGTGGAACACGGTGTTCGAGCCGGCCGCGGCCTCCAGCGCATCAAGGCGGGTGCGCAGGCCCTGGAGAAAGCCGGCGTAGTAGCCGACAATTCCCGGGTTTCCGGGGGTGAAGAACACGAGGACGTGCTTGGCACCCGGTCGCGCCGGGCCCGTGCTCGGGTACGAAAGTGACTGTGGAGACATAGTACAGCATGGAGAGGTGCGGAAATCAGTAATCAATGCGCCCGGGATGAGCAAGGGCTGGGGTTGTGGGCTGAGGGATGATCTTACGCCGCCGGGAGAAATCAGCGGAGGACGTCACTATAGCGGTGGACGCGGGAGACTCATTCGGAGGCTAGGGTTAGTGGCGACGATTGGGGTTTGGAGATAGGGTTACGTCTTACGTCTTAGTGAGCGAGACTCCTCGGTATCCGGCGCCCATTCTGCTAACAACACCCCATTCGAGCGTTCATTCCGTGATCTGCGTCAAATGACTGCCCAGGCCCTTGCATCCTCCTCTTCATGCCGGGTCTCGCCCGAACGTCTGCAGCAGAGCCTCCAAGGCCATTATCATCCTGCCCTGTGCTTCTGCCGGTGCTGCAACATGAGGCTCAACCGCGAAAGCTCTGGAGACCGTGGGATTTAGCCGGCGGATGCATCCCTGGGACGAGCCGGGGATCCCATGACACTGGTTTCTCTCTGCGAGCGCTCGTACATATGCGTACTGTATGCCCACGCTTGCCGAGTAGATTCAGGTACCAGCTGCGCGAGGGACGTGCAGAAGGAGCAGCAAGGCTGAACAGAAACGAGGGGTGTTTGCAGCGAGCAAGAGATGCAGAGGTGCAGAGTTGCAGAGGTGTCACGGGGTGCGTGGAATGCGGGGGGCCACGGTGGGCAGGGGGAGGGTGTCGATAGCAAGTAGTAAGAAAGCCAGACAGCCGGACGTCCAAGATGTCATATATTGGACAAGCCTGCGACTACATATAGCCGTAATTGATACAGGTGGGTAAAAAGCCGGAGAGCAGCACGCACTATGTGGAGAGAGACTGGAGATTGAGGCTCAAAATTGAAGCAGGGGCCAGTCACGATTCTCCGGGCTGGGCTTAGGCACGCCCGCAGAGCCTCAAAGTCCCGGTCCCGGGTGTGGGAAGGAAGAAACGTCTCCAAACTGCTAAGATGGTCAAAGGTGGAAGAAGTCCAAGTGGGGGGCGGGCGGTGGTGGGGTTTTACTAGGAAGACATCTAGAAGACGACCGTGGCCGAGATTACCAAGACGCCACCTCGGCACTCTCCAAGACGAACGGCTTGTGTAGAAAATGGGTGCATTTGAATACTTGCGCTGTGTTTACACTGCTATAGAGATAACAGGAGGCGTACTACATATTGTACATGAGAGTGATACAATAAGTAGCGAGTTCCCCGGAGCCGGCGTTCATTGCATCTCTTCGAGCGGTGGGCGCTCAGCAACTTGGGCCACTGCCCAACGAAGATCTGCCTCGGTGTATAAGTCACGGTTGAGAGAAGGTGCCTTCTCATTAAATGAGTTGTTTGCGCAGCGTCCCCCCAAGAAAGCATCGCCCAGCGCGGCGACGACCGGCAATGATAAACGCCCCCATGCCGAAGAGGAGAGCCCAAACGAATCTCGTAAAGGGAAATTTCACTTTGTTTCCCCTGAGACGACGGACGACAACATCATGCAGGCCGGGCATTGTGCTCGTAGAACATGTTCGTATCATGGGCGACAAACTTCGGAGGCCCGGGAGTGGCCTCGGTCTGCGGGTTGTCTCGGTCCCGGTGGTGGTCTCGGCCCCGGTAGTGCCGGACCGCTTCGGGACAACGGCAAAAAAGCGCCGGCCAAAGATATTGCGTACATGGCTACAAAGAGAGATGGAGTTGGGGCTGTTTTGGATCCCATCCGGCTCCCCGGACGTCAATTTCCGTCAGAGTCAAGCTGTTTCTTCCTCTGGGTAGTGATGCACTCTGGGGAGTGCTTCGAAGAAGTTGGTAATGGCACAGGCCTAGGCGGGTGCCTCTGGAGGTCCTGTGGTGTTAGTGGCATCATACCACTCGGTAGTCATGTTGTCGTGAGGGAACTTCCAGTCTCGAAAGCTGGATATTACCGCGTAAGGCGTGGTACTCTGGTCGCTAACGTGAAAGTAGTAGTATGGTTGCGTCCGGACACCGTCAAGCGGCACGTCCACGGGGTGCTCGCCAGCCTTGTCATCTGAGAGCCACCGGCTAAAAGCGTGGTTGGCAATGATCTGGCACGCCGGAAGGGCGGTTCTATGGTGAACACCGGGCCGCTCTCTGACAGCGTCGTCTAGCCATGGAAGAGCCAAAGGGACGTGAAGAAGGGAATAATTATAGGAAGAGAAAGAGATGGCAGAGAACCAGGAGCGAGAAGAAGAAAGCTTAACACATAGCGTCCTAAATGACGGTATGAATCATGAAAGACGTCGTAATCTTTGATAGGGGCAACCTATACAATAGCACAAGTGAAGGTGCTGGCCAAGCCCTAACCCTAAACACCGTGATCGCGCGGACTCTCTCTCTCAACGTTTTCTTAGCGGATGTCTCCTTCAGTCGGACAAGCGCATTTTGGGGCTGAACTTTTGTCGCTGGTAGGAATGGACAAAGCCCGACGAGGGGACGTATGGGCCATTCAGGCTGAATGAGATTCGCTGGCCCACATGGAGGCCTTGTGATTGAATGGGGAGAGTTTCCCACACATCCACATCCATATCCGGGGGTTGAAAGGCGCGAACAATCCCCGGATCCGAGGGTTGGAGAGTATGAACGTACAGTACAGTACAGTACTGTAGTGTATGTACAGTATTGTCCTTCTTGGGCTGTGTGGTAATTTGGAGAAGTGTGTGGTTATTCCATTTGGGCACGGATGAGTGAGTTCCGGGGTTGTTGGAGAAGGCCGGACCCATCTGAGAGTTCTGGGCAACTTCAGTAAGCGAGTGGGAAAGTGAAAGTGAAAGTGGTGAACATCACGAAACGAAGCAGCAGCACAACCGCACAAAGTCACAACTAGAGTAAGTGGGGGAATAAAGGCCCGGTGGGTGGGCGGAGATCGCAGCAAGGGGGCGTGTGAACTGGACTCCCCGCGGCTTGCAATTCACAGGTATCTGTAATTAATTTGCACAGACGAGGGGAACTGAAGACCACTACCGGTAGCGAGATATTAGGGGAGTGTGCCCACGGGAAGCCAGAACTGAACACCACACACCGCCCGACCCGACTTACACGCCCGCAAACCCACACTGAACAGGACCACCAGCCACGGTGTACGGACACGCCACTGGGGGACGACTGGAAACTTGACCGAAGAACCCTGGGACCAGATATATCGAGCGTGGTGGGAAGCTCGAAAGAACCCACATTTGGCCACCCAAAACCGCTCTCCACGTTGTAGTAACCCGCACCGATCTCCAGACTGCAAAAGCAGACCAGTCATGCTATGGGGGATACAAGCGGGGGGGCGAAGAGGAGGATAAATGGGAAATATGCAGACCATGTCTGAATAGTAGTCTGAGTTCTTCATGCAATGTTCAGCGTGTAGAGAACACACCACCACCGCTAAAAGTCTACGTGCAGCCCAACTGCTACTACGGAGTATAGCCGAGGCCGGTGCCTGACCTTAGCTTCTCCCTCTTCCCCTCGGGGTTTATAGCGGGGGAATTGGAAGAATTGGAAGAACAGCAGAGCTTGTTGGAGGGGAAAAGTACGTCACTGGGCCGGGAGCTGTTGGGTCTTTATGTAGCTGTGGTCCTGCAGCTGCTCGATATCTTCCTCCCCTCCAGAGTCTTGCTTCTCTTCTCATTCTCTATTCATTCTGTTCTTCTCCTCTTCCTCTCTAATTCACTATCCAGTAGACATCTCTTGTCTAACCTCTTGATACCTCTCACCCATCCCCTCTTATCCCCATTCACAGTCTACACATTCATAATCATGCGGTTCCGCAATGGCATGTGGCTTGTGGCCCCCGACAAGAAGGTCGAGTATGCCGAGCAAATCTACGAGACTACTCCTAGCCCCGCTGGCGATGCCTTGAACCTGCTGTGCCCGACACGGACGATCCGCGGCCGCGGCGATACCCTCAACCTGCCGACCGTAACCATGGTACGGTACTCGTGTATATAGCATAGCAAACTTGTCCCTGGCTGGCAATAGTGTGAACCCCAACTAACCCCCCCACCCCCCTCTACAGGACATCAAAGCCGAGTTCGACGGAGTCTTGTCCGTCGAGGCCACCCACTGGTCCGGCGAGGTCCAGCGCGGCCCGTTCCCCGAGCTGTTCCCCGACGGCAGACCGGCCGCCCCGACCACCTCGATCACCACCTCCGAGGCCGGCACCACGCTGACGTCGGGCGCCATCGCCGCCACCGTCGCGCCGGAACTGTCGAACTTCCGCGTGCAGTTCCACGCCGCCGGCGACCGCAGCCGCCACCTAACGTCGCTGGACGAGCGCAGCGTCGGCTTCGCCTACTCGCCGGCTCCGCCGACCACTTACGAGACCAGCGACATGCGCAACTACCGCCACTGGATGTTCGCCCAGACCACGCTGTCGGTCGGCGAGGGCGTGTACGGGCTCGGCGAGCGCTTCGGCGCCTTCAACAAGGTCGGCCAGGACATCTCGCTGTGGAACGCCGACGGCGGCACCAGCTCCGACCAGGCGTACAAGAACGTGTCGTTCTGGATCTCGTCGCGCGGCTACGGCGTGTTTGTCGACACCATGGCGCGCGTCGACCTCGGCGTCGGCTCCGAGCGCAGCTGCCGCGTGCAGCACAGCGTCGAGGCCCAGCGCATCAAGTACTACATCATCTACGGCCCCACGCCCAAGGACGTGCTGCGCCGCTACAGCCTGCTGACCGGCAAGCCCGGCAAGGTGCCGGCGTGGAGCTTCGGCCTGTGGCTGACCACCAGCTTCACCACCAACTACGACGAGACCACGGTCAACTCGTTCCTCGAGGGCATGAAGGCGCGCAACTGCCCGGTCGACGTGTTCCACTACGACTGCTTCTGGATGAAGGCCTTCCGCTGGACCGACTTTGTGTTTGACGCCGAGCGCTTCCCGGACCCCAAGGCGCAGATCGCCCGCCTCAAGGCCTCGGGCCTGTGCAAGAAGGTGTGCGTGTGGATCAACCCGTACATCGCGCAGAACGGCGCCGCCTTCAAGCACTGCGCCGACAACGGCTTCCTGATCAAGCGCAAGAACGGCGACGTGTGGCAGTGGGACCTGTGGCAGGCCGGCATGGGCGTGCTGGACGTGACCAACCCGGCCGCCGTGGCCTGGTACAAGGAGTGCCTGAACAAGCTGTTCGACGTCGGCGTCGACAGCCTGAAGACCGATTTCGGCGAGCGCATCCCCGCCGACGACGCCGAGTACTTTGACAAGTCGGTCGACGTCGCCAAGATGCACAACTACTACGCCTTCGCCTACAACAAGATCGTGTACGAGGCGCTGCAGGAGCGCTTCGGCAAGGAGGAGGCCGTGCTGTTTGCGCGGTCGGCGACCGCCGGCTCGCAGCGGCTGCCGCTGCAGTGGGGCGGCGACTGCGAGTCGACGCCCGAGGCCATGGCCGAGAGCGTGCGCGGCGGCCTGTCGCTGGGCCTCAGCGGCTTCGCCTGGTGGAGCTGCGACATTGGCGGCTTCGAGGGCAGCCCGCCGCCGTGGATCTACAAGCGCTGGGTCGGCTTCGGCCTGCTGTGCTCGCACAGCCGGCTGCACGGCAGCGGCTCGTACCGCGTGCCGTGGACCATTGACAACGACGACAAGACCGACGAGGGCGCGTCGAGCACGCTGGCCAAGTGGGCGGCGCTCAAGAACCGGCTGATGCCGTACCTGTACGCGCAGGCCATGACGGCCATCGCCGAGGGCCTGCCGCTGTCGCTGCGCGCCATGTTCGTCGAGTTCCCCGACGACCCGACGTCGTACTACCTCGACCGCCAGTTCATGATCGGCGACAGCCTGCTGGCGGCGCCGGTGTTCGAGGAGTCCAACGAGGTCAACTTCTACCTGCCCAAGGGCCGGTGGACCTCGTTCTTCACCAACGAGGTCAAGGCCGGTCCGGGCTGGTTCCGCGAGAAGCACGGCTTCGGCTCGCTGCCGCTGTACGTGCGCGAGAACACCATCCTGGTGCTGGGGTCCAAGACCCCGGCCGTGTCGGGCCCGGTGTACGACTACGCCGCCGATGTCGAGGTTGTGCTGTACGAGACCAAGGCGGGCGCGAAGACCACTGTCGTGGACAACGAGGGCAAGGAGGTTGCCGTCCTTGAGGTTGGTGCCGATGGAAAGCTTACGTCGACTGCCGCCCTGAAGGGTTCGTTTGCCGTCCAGGAGGCCGGAAAGGGCCGGTCTCTGGAGGGAGATGCTGCTGTGGCCATTGAGTCTCTGGAGGTTTAAAGCCGTGTGGTCTGGAGTGATGATGATGAAAAAGACCTGATGTACATAAACCCGAACCCTAAATTGATAGATCATGAGCAAGATATCTTTGGATGAATAGCCTGAGTGCCCTGCTCGTCTCGTTTGTTGGTGTTTGCTGGTGTGTGCTTTCTGTATCTGTGCTCGTCGAGTGCCCGTTTGTTGCAGCCAACAAGCCTCGAAAACGGGCCTTTTTGCGACCGAGATTACCGCCAGTGGCCAACACGCCATCCTCAACAATCCGTCCATCCGGAGCCAAGTGTGGCACTCTGTTCTTGACGAGATACACAAGGCTAAACTGTACTGTACATACTGTACATGAACCCCTCACCTACGCCTTCAGACGGTTAAGGAGATGTCAGCCAGCGTGACAAATCGGAGTTGGAGAGTTCGGATCTAGCACGGCGGGCAGGCAATCCCGACCTGCTCCAACATCGTGATTGGGAGGAGCTTCACGACACGGACGAATGCCAATGGCATGACGTGTGGTACCAAGTGAGACACATGCCCGGAAACCAGCGTCGTTCGCCAGGGTCAAGTCGCAAGTAACGACACCACACTCAATGAGGCTCTGTGTCCCACGTCCCAGGATAGCAAATGCATGCATTCCCTCTCTCTCTCTCTCTCTCTCTCTCTCTCCGCCTCCTCTCTCCGCTCACCCACGCGCACCCACCATCTCGTTACCAATGCATGGCCTGTGGCCCCTGGTGAGACACACGCACCGGGTAAATGCCAAATTTGCCTTTTGGACAGAATCAGGCATAGTGCTTACTGTAGACATGAGCGGACACTCCGTTGTTTGCTAAGTGAAAACCTGTCGGAATCCCAAGGCAAACCCCCCCCCGTCACTAGGGTTAACGGTCAGCATCTTAGGGTTGATCACCAATCTAGCGGCCTTAGGCGTACAGTGTGTCCGTGCACGGCTCTCACTGTCCTGACAAGGCCCGTCAGACGATTTCGGCCCGATCCAGAAGTTCGGAGCCGGGGGGGGCGTGTGGTGTTCTTCTTTCGTTCCTTTTTTGTACTTTTTTGTCCTTCCTTCCCTTTCTTTCTTTCGTCTTGGGCCGCAAAAACGTTAGCGTCAGAGACTGTCCGGGACACTTTAGCGCTAACCGGCTAAATAGCCGCGTCGCCAAAAACACACTCCTGGCCCATCTCCTTTTCATTTTGCGTCAGGGCCTGTTTTTCATCTATTCATCCCGTTCTGGCTTTCTTATGTGTGGTGGATTGTTCCTTGGGGTGTCTGTTCTGTTTTAATCTATTTTTTATTTGGTGGTCTCTTAGTGGCCTTTCATGTATGCTTGCCGCAGAGCCTCAGCTTGGCTTTCTGGGTGATATACCAGCGTCATTATACCATGATCGTCGGATCGTCGCCGAGCGATAGCCGTCATCGTCATCCGGCTTACAGCATAAAGGTCTCTGCGTGGGATGTCGACAGGTATCGTGAGAGACGGTCATCTGACCAAGAAACGTGCTCTTCGATTTCGTATCCTAGCTCTTCGCATACAGACACACAATTCCCACGTACGAGCAAAAGGTGATGGGTATCTCGGCCCACTACAGTACTACTGTACGTCTCTTCCCCCAAATTCTGGTGTACCTTTCGACTCCTCGCTGTGTATTTCCTCCAATAACAACCAGGCAGACCCTCTCCAACGCACCACCACCCCCCTGCCCCCCGCAGATATTTGCAGCAGAATCGGTCCTTTTGTCAGGCCGGAATGCCTGTCCGTCGGTCACACTTCGTTCTTCAGGCTGTCGGATGTTCTGCTCCCTCCTTAGGTCTTACTCTTTGGTAATCCAGTTGTTGTGTTCACTGTGGCGAGTCGTGGTGTTTTGGCCTCTGCAACCTTGCATTCTTCATCTGCATGGTCACCATCACTGCCGCACCAATCAGTTAGTTGCGATTTACCGTGTTGTTGGCTAGATCAGACAACGAACAAACGACCTTGCCCTGTTTGGGCTTTCTCGTGCCGGAACCCCGGGAACCCTTCAGGCTCGGGCCTTCGCACCGCCTTTTGAGGCTCTTCGTCTGGCGTTGCCTAGCACTGGCGTTTGGAATGGATAGAGAGCCTGCTGGTGATCGGGCGCCCCTTGGTGCCAAAAAAAAAAAAAAAAATGCTGTCTCAGGCCTGGTCAAGGCGGTCGGGTTAGAGGGACGTGGGAGAGAGAAGCTTTCCAGCTCGTCTGGTGAGGGCACGTTCACGCTGTGCTGTGTTACTATTCACACACTTCTCCCCAGATATGAGGCTCAAAGCCTGGTGGACCATATGGTCCCACGGATATCTCACTCACTCCAGATTTCAGATAATTGCATAAGGAAAGAGTGGACTCAAAGTTGGGGACAAATATAGAACAGTACAGTACTGTACATACCCTTTTAGAGTTAGTTCGACCCTCGCTAGGATTAGACCTGTTGTACACCAAGTCTTTGTGACGTGCACGCCCCCCGTCCCCTCCAAATCCGAAATTTCACCATCACTCCCTGCCTGAAAAACCTGCGGACGGGGGCCCCCCGTACTAGATTCGCCCAGGCCCCGTGAGCAACGACTGTTTTGGCCCAATCCTATAGCAGAGTAATGCCGAAGGCACGACGCTGTGGTGGTATTGGTGGACTCAGTCACCCAATATGCAGCGGGCGGCACTTGGGTACGGGATGGATTTCATCTACCGCTTCCCGTATTACCGTGAGAAAAGCAAAGCAATACCGGCGGTGGGTGGTGGTGGTGCCACGGGCGACATACAGTAGGGCGATCTGCAGCGGCCTGCAGTTAATATATCTGAACCCGGCTGGTGTGACGTTGAATAAAGGTGCGGCGGTGTGATAGAAAGCCAAGATAGAATAAAGTCCGGCGACTAGGTCCAGGCTATAAGGCTCGGCGTTAACATATACAGTACAGTACAGCACATCGCATATAACCACCTGTGCTTCGCGAATCACCGGCGTGGCAGCTCGTCATGTGCATAACATGAGGCTGGGTAAATCCAACAATATAATAGACTCCAGGACGCTAAGCTGTAGCAGGTCAGGGATCCAACTAGCCCCGAGTATATGCTAACCGACAGACAGACAAGCGAGGCCGCTCAGACAAAAAGCTAGCCAAATGACACTCCGCTATGTAATCGTAACGATATATGCTTGACACGCCACAGCTCACGCCTGAGGCTCTCGCAAGCTCGCAACAGCTAGCTAGCTTCTGGCCTTAAAAGGCATTAACGCCGAATGCGTCTCACCTCTGCCTTGCCGACCTTTCTCTTTCGCCTTCCCCCCTTGCCTGCCTGTCATGCGGCCGGCGTCACAGGCACCTGTGCACCGGTCGTTCTGCAAACCTGCCGAACGGCGATGACCGCGCGCGCGAGCCATCGTCCCCCTTTTCCCCCCTGGGGTTCCTCGTTTTCTCCACACTAGGCATAAGCTCCATGTGGCTGGTGCACTCACTCACTCAGTCACTCACTCACACCGGGTGCTCAGAGGTTGCCTTACGGCGTGATACCCAGGGGAGACACACACGTGCTGCGCTGGTCCGGGGAACAACCTCATACGCTCTCACGCCCTCACGCCCTCACGCCCTCACACCCTCCCTCCCTCAGCCTTCCTTCATCTCCATGTTTTCTGGATAAATGTGAAAAAAGAAGATTACTCCATTTCCAGGACCCTCCCCCCTTTTCTCTCTCCATCTGGGGACCCCGTCTTTTGATTTTTTTTTTCCTCTGTGGTCCGGTCTGGTGGGAAGCTGTGCTGGTCTGGAGAGACACCGAGAGACAGACAAAAGCGAGAAGATGAGGTCCCCCGGGTTGGTATGCAGAACTTGCCTATCCGGTCCGGGCAACCGGACCGGGTGCTACGGTGCAAGTGAGAGAAATTGACAGTCAGTGGGCCAGTGCCAGCCACCCTCCCCGCGGAGAAGGTGCAGAACCGTGTGACTATGGTTATTGCGGGGAACTCGGCGCATCGTGATGGTGAGATACAGCAAACCCGAGGCCAACGCCTCACATGGCCACCGCAGAACATGGGGGACAATCCGAGGTTTCCCCTTCATATGAGAGGGTTGTTCCAGCATTAGAACCGTTGCAGTGTGCTGGAAGACGTCCCGATATTCCCAGGACAACCTAGCAAGAGGTTGCATTCCAATGCTTGGGGTCAGAGGTCCAACAGGCCACCGAGAAGCCGACCCTAACGGAACCCTACGCCCCGCCCCTCCCCAGGGCTCCTCTCGGCTGCCGCTTCAGCCGTCACTTGCATACCACGAATAGAGCTGGACTAGACTCTGCCCACTCTATGCATGAGTACAGTAGTGGTGAGCTGGTAAGCATAGTCGGATTAGAATCTAGTCGTACTACTATTTTCGGCGACCGCGAGCACACATAGCTTGTAGCGATCGTTGCCTCTGTCCTCTTCCCCGTAGACTCTTAGTGCACGGCGGTTGATTTCGCAACCACTTCTGAATCCGAGCCGGGCCAGGAACCACATACCAGCACCACCGATAGTGTCCGCAGGAAGTGATTCAAGCAAAAATGGAACGCCGCCAGACAATAAACGAATATCAGGTGGCAAAGTGACTCGATGCCTCCCATCGCGTGGCTGTCGATCAATCGATGTCTTCCTTTTTTCTCTTGTCGTTCTGCACCAATACGGGCGTCTAGATCTCAACCACCTGGGCCGGTGGCTCCGTCGCTCTCCTGACTAGGCCATCGCCTCTTGTTTCTTGGTTGGATGGGAACGGGCGCGGCCCAGCTTTAATTTCTTGTCTTGGGATTTTGAATATAGCCTGTTTACAACAATTCGATATATTCGTGCAGGGTTTTGTGATTAGTCTGGGGGTTCTGGGGGAGACCAACATCCACCCCCGATCTCAGAGAGAGAGAGAGAGAGAGAGAGAGAGAGAAAACACCACTCGCAGGGGTTCCTCCCCATGGGTAATGAAGAGCCTCCCCTCGTGGTCTCCGCATCTCCATTCCGGGGAACACGCCAAGTCCCGGCGACTCCTGCTCTCCTGCTAGGAGCCTTAGGTAGAGTAACGCTCTCTCTGGGTGCCTACCCTCCTGCGAGTGCCACGTGTATATAAGACGGCCGCTGGCCGGCTCTCTCCATCGACTGTACGTTCCATTCTTGTCTCTCATCCTTCCATCACCAGCTTCATCGACATCTATTGTCTTCACCGCATCTTCTCTCCCTCTCTCTCTCATATCATCCCTCTCTCTTCCACTTTGCCCGCATTCACTTGTGTGGTTTTCCCTCTCATCTCTTCCCACTTTTACCAATTCTCCCGTATACCCCCCATCCCCTAAGCTCTTGTCTCCATCAACACCTTCAAGATGGGCAAAGGCTACGGCATCGGCATTGCCGTGTTTGCCGCCATCGGCAGCTTTCTCTTCGGATATGACAGTGGTGTCATGACCGATGTGATTGCCTCGCACAACTTCCTGACCTTCTTCAACACCACCAACACATCGCCCATCATCGGCGCCATCAACTCGACCTTCTCGGGTGGTGCCGTGTTCGGAGCCCTGTTCGGTGGTGTGATTATGGACAAGTACGGCCGTCGGCCGACGATTATGGTTGGTGCATGCATTTGCACTATTGGTGCCATTCTGCAGGCTGCTGCCTACCAGTAAGTTCGACTTCTTTGGGTTCCTCTGCATGGTGATGGGTTCCTTTGGAAGAACAGCTCCGCTAACAAGATCCCCCTCCCCCCACAGCCTTGCTATGATGCTTATCGGCCGTATTCTCACGGGTTTCGCTGTTGGTCTCATGTCCATGGCCGTGCCCGTGTACCAGTCGGAGTGTGCCCACCCCAAGATGCGCGGTCTCATCGTCGGTCTCGCGCAACAGATGATCGGCGTCGGCTTCATCGTGTCCACGTGGGTCGGCTACGGCTCCGGCCGGGCCTCCGACTCGTCGTCGATCCAGTGGCGTCTGCCGCTTGCCTTCCAGGTCGTCCCGTCGCTGCTGCTTGCCATCGGCATGATCTGGTTCCCCGAGTCGCCGCGCCACCTGATTGCCCACGACCGCGGCGACGAGGCCATGACCATCCTGCGCCGCCTGCACTACGACGGCTCCAACGACGAGTGGATCCAGGACGAGTACAACGAGATCAAGCGCACCATCGATGCCGAGAGGGACATGACCGTTGACGGCTGGCTCGTGATGTTCCAGGTCCCACAGTGGCGCAAGCGTCTCATGCTCGGCACTCTCGTGCAGGTCTTCACCCAGTTCACCGGTATCAACGTCATCGGCTACTACCAGACAGTCATGTACCGCGCTCTCGGCTTTGAGGGCCACACCGGTCTGCTGATTGCCGGTATCTACAACTGCGTCGGCCCGGTCACCAACCTGATCTTCATCACCTTCATCGTCGACCGGGTTGGCCGTCGCCGCCCGCTGCTGTTCGGTACCATTGCCATCACCATTGCGCTCGTGTGCGAGGCCGTCATCAACAGCCAGAACGTCAACGCCGACCACCGCGGCCTCTCGATCGCCGGCGTGGCCTTCCTGTTCTCCGTCACCGTGCTCTTCTCAGTGTCGTTCGGCCCCGTGTCGTGGTTGTACATGTCCGAGATCATGCCGTTCCAGATCCGTGCCCGCGGCTGTGCCTTCGCCACCGGTATCGGCAACTGGCTTGTGTCGACCTTCTGGTCGCAGGTCAGCCCCATTGCCCTGGACCACCTCGGCTGGAAGTTCTACTTCCTGTTCGCCTCGTTCAACATCGTCATCACCCTGCCCACCGTGTTCTTCGTGTTCAAGGAGACCAAGGGCCTGTCGCTCGAGCAGGTCGACGGTCTCTTCGACAACATTGTCGGCCGTGACGTGCCCGATCTCCAGGAGAAGGGCGTCGTCGTGTACGACGAGCACAAGGAGGAGACCACCACCAAGGCTTAAGCGCGTTTGAGCTGGTAGTCGTCTCGAAAGCTATATATCTCTCACTTGGCAAGCATGACGTTCAGCGTGGAGTTTCAATTGTCTGATATGTAATGTGTGGCAATGATTTTTGCGGTTTTATTTTGTTTGATTCCAGGAGTTTCTATATCCATACTCGATATGACGAGTATCGGGCTTCCAGCGTATATGAATGCAGACTTCGTCACGATTATGTGTGAATAATAATAATCATCATCCTCTGATTGTGGATGACTTGACTTGACTTGACTGGTAACGACTCGTGTGGAAAGTCATGTGTGAGAAAGGAAGCCTCGTCTAAAATGGTCTAGATCGTGTAAGTTGGGATGCATGAAGACGAAACCGAATTAGGGTAAGGGTTTGAATTGAGGGGCTGCAACCAGCTATGACGACCCCGCTAAAAAAGCTGCGACTTTAGCCAGCTTCAAGCTCCATCCGTCATTCTGCATCTGCATCCTTAAAAGCAATCTTGTTTCCCGTTTGATCTAGTTTTGGTGTGTGGAAGCTCTTGTTTCGCGATAATCTCTCAATTTCTGCTACTACAATCGCTACTACAATCGAAGACTCTCTCAAATAACCTGTTGCGCCTCTGATTCCCCAGCCATGAAGTTCACAATGGAGAACGACCCCAAGATGCGTAAGCTCTTCCCGTCCCGAGATCTCCGGAGTCCGTCCGCCGACCCCAGTTTCTTCTAACCGATGTTGTTTGCTTCCACCAGCGCCGTGCTCGACCGGCGACCCGAACTCGTTCGGATATGTCACGGCTCGGCAACGATGGCCGGTGATCATTGTAAGCTTATCTTCTCCGGAGCCGCTACCGCTCGCTTCTTCAAGCGTTAACAAAACAACCCCCCCCCATGGACCTACAGACCGGAGCTATCGACGACATGTACCGATCGGTCGGAGACTGCGAAGAAGGCGACAAGAAGACCGAGGGCAAGAAGATCGTCGAGGCGCTGGCTCGCCTCAAGTACGAGGTGCAACACGACCGGCCACTGACGTATGTTTGTCAGCCTCGCCCCGAATGCGCCGTCAAGAACGAGAGGTGGAAATGCTAACCTTACCCTGCTCTCTAGCCCGATTGTCGACGATGGGTTCCCGGATTTCGAACTGTACAACCTCGAACTCGAAGCTCTGGGCGGCTTGACGTGGCATAAGGCACCGTGGCTGTACACAGAGTGCTACCTGTTCCGGTACGTACACCTCAGAGAGACGCAACACCCCGGACCCGGGACAGCTATCTAACCATCCAGTTGTATATAACCTGCCCCCTTCCCCCCCCCCAACAGCCGCATCAGCACGCACTTCAAGCTCTCGACCCGCTGGAAGAACTACGACCTCTTCGCGCGCCAGAAAATCTCAACCTTCCGCTCGTCGCGCCCCGCGGTGCTCGAGCTCGCCACACGCTACAGCGACCTGATCCCAGGGCTCAAAACCCACCACGCCGCCGGCGACCTCGACACCGAGCGCCTGCTCTTCACCGAGGTCGCCGAGATCTGCCTGTGGGGCAACGCCACCGACCTGTCGCTGCTGACCAACCTCACCTACGAGGACATCCAGAAGCTGCAGGGCTCCGAGGCCCGCCGCAAGTCCGAGAAGAACGTGCTGGCGAACGACCTCGCCGACGTGTACCAGCAGCTCAGCGCCGCGCGCACCGCCGCCGCCGCTGCTGCAGCCGCCGCGGCTCCCGGCTCGGCGGATGCCCCCGGCCCACGCGTGGACATTGTCCTCGACAACGCCGGCTTCGAGCTGTACGTCGACCTGATCCTCGCCGGCTTCCTGCTGGCCTCCGGGCTCGCCGCCACCGTGGTGCTGCACCCGAAGGACATCGGCTGGTTCGTGTCGGACGTGCTGCCCAGCGACTTCGCCGCGCTGCTCTCGGCCCTCGCGAGCCCGCGCCCGTTCTTCGAGACCCCCAGCGAAGACGAGAAGCGCCAGGACATCACGCCGGCGCCGCTCGCGGCCACCGATCTCGAGAGCCTGGCCTTCATGTTCCAGCACCTGGCCACCCAGCACGCCGAGGGCCGGCTGGTGCTCCGGCCCAACCGCTTCTGGACCCACGGCGGGTCGTTCTGGCGGCTGAACGCCGAGGCGCCGGACCTGGCCGCCGATCTGCGCGAGTCCGACCTGGTTATCTTTAAGGGCGATCTGAACTACCGCAAGCTCACCGCCGATGTCATGTGGGACCCGACCACGCCGTTCGCCGAGGCGCTCGGCCCGCTGGGCCCCGGATCGGGCCTGAACATCCTCGCTCTGCGCACCTGCAAGGCCGATGTGGTCGTCGGGCTACCGGCCGGTCGGGACGAAGAGCTGAAGGCTATGGAGGGCGGCGGCGGCGATTCTGGCGCGCGCAAGTGGGCGTGGAGTGGAAAGTGGGCTGTGATGCAGTTCTCCAACGGCAAGAAGGCATAAGCCTGTGACTGAAACGAGGTGCTCTCAAGATAGATATGGGTAGAAGGGGGATCATACAGTATGCAGGTCTAGACACTAGATACTTGCATTAGGACATGGAAAATATACACAGGGTAAATACAGTAACACCATACATGAGGGGTGTATCACAAAGGAATACTTCAAGATATGAGAAATGATAGATGATATGATAGCTTAAGCTTATATATAACCCAAGGAACGAGACAGTATCTGATAACCCGAGCTTAGATAGGACCCATGATAGCAGATCCACGTTATATAGAGAAGACCAGAAAACAAAAGAACGAACAACATGACGTAGGTATGCTATATCTATTCAAACGAAACCCATAGCGGCGGCATAACTCTAGACAAAGAACAAGAAACGAAAAGAATACCAGCGGCACTTAGATATAGAGAACAAACCCTAAACTCCCACCCATGACCGAAAGTTACACATGTTAAGGGAAAAAAAATACTAAGTTAATTAACGTGTTTTTGGTTTTCTCTCTCCTTTCCCAGGAACCCATTATAGAACCCCCCCTCCCAAACTGTAATTGAAAAGCAAAAGCCGAAGCAAGTTTTGTATCTTGGTGAAAAAAGAAACGTATGCGCCACTCCCCCCAACCCTAAGCAAAGTCAAAATCAAGAAGAAAGCAAGGTTGAACACACTCCGGAACACAGAAATAGAAAGCAAGAGAGAAAAAAAAGAATAGACCGGTTCATAGTACAAATGTGCCTTGATAGGCGACTTGAAGAGACTTGCTCGGCTACTATGGACGGCGGGTCCTGGTAGTTATCGAGCGAATATAAAAAAGGAAGTGGGACATGAAAAAGCAACGTGTCTAATGGGGTGGGTGTTTTTGGCGTGAAGCAAGATTTTGAAAAGAAAAAAGTCTCTGCGATGAAACTGAATGAAGAGTCTATATGCTCAAGAAAGAAAAGGCGGGAAAGGCCTGTGAGGAGGACATGCTCGGTTTTACATGTCAACCTCGCCATCAGCCATGGCTAGCCGCTCCCTGGTAGTCTTGGCTTTCTTGCTGCTGACCCGGCGCTTCTTGGAAGCTTTGCCGCCGTCTTCCGGCTCGGCCGGGGTGGAAGCGCCTCCGGGGGCGCGGTTATCGTCAAAGTGTCCCTCACCTAGAATCGGAAGAATCCGTTAGTACTATGCTGTGTAGACGGCTGCCGAGATAATCGCCGGAGAAAATAGTAGCTTACCCTCGTGGTACATCTCGTCAAGACTACCCGCACCCGGCTCGGCGGCGCGCTTCCGCTTTCCGCCCTTCTTCTTCTGAACCTTATCGTACTCGCCGCTCTCCAGCAGCTCCTTTTCGCGCTTCTCAATCATCTCCGCCTGCTCGTCATCCGCCAGCCACATGGCAATGTCGCGGTTGCGGTTCTCCGGCGGCCGGCGGCCCGAGAAGTCGACGCTGGCACCGCCGCCTTGGATGACCACGCGCTGCACCTCCTCCTTCTGCAGCGCCCGCTTGCGGATACGCTCTTCGATCGTACCGCGCGTGATCAGACGGTACACCGTGACCTGCTTCGTCTGGCCGAGACGATGGGCTCGGTCCATGGCTTGCGAGTCGATCGTGGGGTTCCAGTCCGAGTCGTAGAAAATGACCGTGTCGGCGGTGGTCAGGTTGATGCCGAGACCACCGGCACGGGTGGACAGCAGGAAGATGAAGATTTCAGGACGGGTCTGGAAGTCGGCTACGGTATCACGACGATCCTCAAGCTTCGTCGAACCGTCGAGGCGGCAGTACTTGTAGTTGCGGTAGGTCAGATACTCCTCCATCAGGTCGATCATGCGAGTCATCTGGAAGTAGAGCAACACACGATGGCCCTCGTTCTTGAGCTTGAAGAGAAGCTCGTCGAGCTTGGCGAGCTTGCCACTGTCGGTGACGAAGCGTCTCATCGACGGAACCTGGATGTTGGTGAACTTGGCCTTCTCCTTGTCGGGCGTCGGGAACAGCGCCTTGCTCGGGTACAGCGCAGGCGGAATCTTTTGCAGGATAAGCGCCTTCTGCTCAACCTCGTTCGGGCCGTAGAGGGCCCGGCGCACAGGCACATTGAACCGAACAGACCGAGTCTCGAAAGCAGTCATGCTGCTATCGCACACCACGTCAATGGGCGGGGCCGATGCCTTAGGCCGCGCGCCCTGTTCAAGACGGCCAAGGCCGGTCTCGATGAATGCAGTCTTGGACACATTCATCAGATCAGCGAGAACTCCCTCCGACGTGATGCTGGCCACCGCGCGGGGGTCGTTGCGCTCCTTGATCAGGAACAAGGCATGAGCCGGCGTGAACTTGGCATCCTCCGGATCGTCGTCATACACAACACTCAGGTGCGAGAGACGGTCGCTGCGATCGGCCAGCTTGATGGCCCGCTCCATAACACCAGTGCTGGCGTTGGCCAGAAGCTCGCCGGCACTAGTATCGGCGAATCTCAAGAACGAAAACGCCGAAGATCCACCCAGGCTGTCCTTGCTATGGTCAGGAGCGAACACATTCATCATGTGGTGAAGATGCTGGTTTCTCCAGCCCGCGGTCTGGTTGTCATTGCCAGGCAGATCAAGTCTACCGCCTTCGCGCCAGATGAGACGCGGCAGATTCAGCTCAATCAGACTGCGCGGCGAGTACGACACGGGAATCAGCGGGCCCTCACGAATAAACGAGGCGGTCTCGGCAAAGTGTCCAAACTGGAAGGCCGAGGAGGTATCAGCGCGTTCGAACAGATCGGGATGGTTGCAGACCTTGCGGAACTGCATCACCAGGTTCATCAGCGTACCCGAGTCGTTGTCGTCGCCAACAGTGGCCTTCTCGATGAGGTCCATGATGCTGATCTGGTTGCGCAGGTTCGAGTAGTACGCGCGTTGGCGGTAGGTGAGGTTGCAGAACACGTCCAGCTCGATCTTGTCGCCAAGCTCCTTCTGCACATGCTTCTTGACACGACGCAACATGAAAGGCTTGAGAATCATGTGCAGACGCTTGAGCTGATCCTCGTTGAGCTTCGTGTTACTCTGGGCGTGTGACTCGATGTCCTTGGAGAACCATTCGCTGAACTCGTCGTGTGAATCGAAGAGCGACGGCATGATGAAATGCAGAAGCGCCCACAGTTCCTGCATGTTGTTCTGGATGGGCGTACCAGTAAGCAGAAGGCGGTTACGGCAGTGGAAGCTAAGCAAGCACTTCCAACGCGAACTCTGCGAGCTCTTGATGGCCTGGGCCTCATCGAGGATCATGTACTGCCAGCGCATCTTCTGGAAGTAGGCGACATCGGAAACAACAAGCTGGTATGAAGTGATGCACACATGGAAAGGAGCGTCCTTCTTGTAGGTCGAGTGCTTGCGGTCCCAGAACTTGCGCAGAACCTTACGGTCTCCCGCGCTTCCCCAGTACGGCAGAATCTTGAACTCAGGCACAAACTTGCGCACTTCCTGTTCCCAGTTGTGGAGGGTCGAGGCCGGAGCAACGACCAGGAAAGGACCCCACACGTCGTACTTTTCAGCAAGGTACGCCATGACGGAGATGGACTGCACAGTCTTGCCCAGACCCATTTCGTCAGCAAGAATACCGTTGATGCCCTGCTCGTATAGGTTGACGAGCCAGTTGAGACCCTTGAGCTGGTACTCCTTCAGCTGGGCGTTGATCAACTTGGGCTGCTCGATCTCCACGTCGCCCATGCCGGCAGGGTTCTGGAAGTTCATCTCGCCTTCGTCGTCGAGGGCCGAGTCTTCGTTGAACTGGCGCGCCTTGCGCTGGGCCTCAGCAATGGCATTCTGAGCATTCGCCATGGCAGCAGCACGGAGATGAGATTCATCCTCGTTGTCGAAGTCGAGATCCTCAAAATCGGTAACCTTACCAGCCACAGGGCCAGTAGGCTCGTCGATATCCAACTTGTGGTCAATGGTGGCCCGGGTCTCGGCAGCGACCGAAGGATTGTCGGTGCTGCGCTCGACTTCGTCGGTCTTGATCTTCTTGCCGATGAAATGGGAGTAGAGCTCGGTCTGCGAGATAAGAAAGTTGAGCTTTCTCTTCTGCCGAGCGGCTTCGCGATCCGCTTCCTCCCGGCGCTGGTTCTCAAGCTCCTGGCGTTCGGCAGCTTTCCGGAGCTCACGTTCTTCGCGCTCGTTGCGCTTCCAGAAACTCATCATGTCACGCATGACACGCTTGGCACGAGCCTGCTGATCCTTGGCGCCCTTGTTGGTGCGCAGCTGCCATCTCTTCGCTTCCTTGGAGGCCAGGATGACGGTCTTCTTAAGGTTGGACGACTTGATGGCGTAAGAGTCGACAGCCAGCTTGAAGGTCTTGCTGACATCCTTGCGCGCAAGATCACGCCAGATCTGGTCGTAGATCTGGATGTAGCCCTTGGTCTGGAACTTGTTCTCGGGATCAGCAGCCTCGGCAGCGGCGGCGGCGGCGGCAGCCTCCCTCTCGCGCTCCTTCTCCTCGCGGCGAATCTCCTTGAGACTCTTGGTCGGCTCCTTGGGCTCCTTCTCCTTGATATCCTTGTCTTTCTCGCCATCCTCCTTCTTGGCGTCACCCTTGGACTTGGACTTGTTGATCTTGATGCGGATCTTGGTTTCCTCCTTGGAGGGCAGCTCCTGGCCAGCATCGATGGCAGCTTGAGCGGCCTCGGCAGAGTCCTTCTCGGCCTGCTTTTGCTCCTTGGACTTTTTGGGGCGGGCATTCTTCTGCCCCTTGCCCTTCTTCGGCGTCTCGCCATCCGAAGCACGGAACGACGACATAATACCTCCCTCGAGATTATGTTCGACCATGGAACGGATCGGGCCCTTGACACCCTTCTGCAGAATCAGCTTGGTTTGTTGAGCCCTGATGCTAGCACGATCAGCCTCCCGAAGATGTTTTTGCCGTTCGGTCTCATCGGATGCAGCGCGAGCTTTAGCCAAGGCTGCCTCCTTCTGCTCCATTATAACAGCCATGGATTTTTCGCGACGGCGCTTGCGCTGCATATCCTTCTTGCGCTCCTTCTCGGCAAAGATTTCACGCTCCTTCACTTCTTCGAGAGCAGCCTCGTAGTTCATCTCCTCGTAACGCTGCTTGCCCTGGAGGGCATGGACGCTCAGACGCTTTCCAAGAGTGTTGGCGAGATGGTTGCGGCGGTCGCGGCAGGTTGAGAGATCCTGAGAGGCCACAAGCTTGCGGCGCTTGGCACTGCGCTCCAAGAAGAGCTCTCGGTCATCGGCGAAGTGCGAATAGTTCGAGTCATCAACCTTGAGAGCATCGGCATCGAGGGTTTCCATGAAGCGAAGAACCTTCTTCTCGCTGTTGGCGCCGAGCGTCTTGCCTGAGGAGGAGACAGTCTTGGACAGGCCGTTGCTAGTACGCTTAGCAGGGGCCTTGGGAGCGGAACCAGACGCGCGACGAGACTTCTGGGACGGATCGGTGTCCTTGAGATCAGAGACGCGGCCCTTGGATCGCTTCGGAGCGGCCTTTTCGACATCCTTCTCAGCCTCGTAATCCATGTCCTTCTCTCTGGCAAGCTCGTTCTCCTTCTCTTTCAGCTTGCGGTCGCGCTCGGAGTCACGTGACTTGTCCTTCTCCTTGGAAGGAGCCTTTTCCTTCTTCTCGCGTTTCTTCTTGTCCCGAGGCGCCGGACTGCCAGTTTCAGTCTCGCCATACGCTCCAGTGGTATCAGCCTCGATGTCGGTGTCGTGATCCATGCGGCTCTTGAGGATTATCGAATGCTCGGCCTTTTTCTTAGGCATGAGGTGGTCATCGTCGGCCGGAGCTAGCAGGTCAAACTTGGCAGACGTGGTGTTGTGTCGCGAAACATTGTTATTTTCTGGCTTTCGGCGCGATTCTTTCTCCTTTGTGAAGATGGGGGACGGCAGCGAAGAGGTCTTGTGCTTAGTCGGAGCAGGGTCGGAGTTAGAAAGGATGTTCGAGAAGGACATGAGCTCGGCGGCCCGGCTCGACGGCTGGTGAGAACAAAGACGAAGTATGTTAGTAAGATGTTGGGACGGTATAGCAGAGAGGAAAAGACGAAAGGAGAAAGTCATACATTAGGGGTTGATCGAGACATTGGGGGCGACGGAGAGGCCGGACGTAAGAGTGATGGAAGACCCGATGACGACGGGCCGTTGGATGGCCGGAGGCCGGGAGAAACAGCCCGTGAGATGTCCGAATGAGACCGGCTGTTAGGGCTCACTGGAATGGGCAAAGAGTGTGGGTATGATAAAGGACTTCGAGGAGGGTACGACGAAGTCTGGGGAGAATCGTATCGGGACGAGTAGTAAGGAGAATTTTGACGGTCTTGATGATCGTTGGAATCTCGTGACGGCTGTAGTGATTGTTAAGAATGCGTATTAGTGATGATGAAAACGCGAAGAAATGGAAATAGGGCTAGAATAGCAAAGAAACAAAACGTGTCCGTGATAGATGATGGCCAGGAGAAAAAAAAACAGCATCAATTCATCAACTTTGATGAATGAATAAGGAACAGGGCCATATATACACACACAAATTGTTGGAGCCAATAGGAGATAGGAGGAAAAGCGTGAAGGGGGAAAAATGAAGGGAACGAAAACGCGTGATAGAATGATGGAAAAGCCAGGATTAAACAGATAAAAGGCTTCAAAATCCTACCAGGAATATGAAATGAAGATAATGAACGAAAGAAATGAACAACTATCCAAATTCTGACGGGAGTTGGCTAATGCCAGGGGGAAATAGGGAACAAAACGGAGTCGGTGATAATGCTACCACAGGTAACAGGTGCAGATCATAGCAACTCTCTGAACTGCCAGCCAACCGACCTTTTGCGCGTGACGCGATGACAAAGAGCCGGAGTCGAGAGATCCGAGATCGGTCGAGATAAGATATTCCCGGTCGAAGATATCACGATAGACGGATGATAAAAAGGTGATGATGATGGTGAAGAAAAAAGAATGTCGATGGCGGATGGTGGTAAGGAAATGGGGAGAAGAGGTGGAGGTTGGAAATAGGAGATGAGAGGAATTGGGGGAGAAGAAAAAAAGGAAGATGCGGGAGTTAAAGGAAGACAGGAAGGAAGAAAAAAAAAAGAGGAACAAGACAATCAGAGTGTCAGGAGGTGATGGTCAGGATAAGTCGCCTCTTTTTTTCTTTTTTTTCCCTGACTATCACGTTCTCCTTCTTTTTTAGAGATCATGTAAGTATTGTTTTGACATTCTTTTTTGGGTGGTTCGTGTCTCGACTACGAAACAAACGGCCTTGAATCACCAGAAATTTTCAAGGGGGGAGATGAAAAGTACCTTCGTACTTCGTCCACGTAGTGTCTGCAATTCGCCGAAAATGACTGTACGAAAGAAACCAACAAAATCACTAAACAGGGAGGAGACAAAAAAGGAACCCTAACAGTAATAACAGACCGTCGATAGTGCCGCCGAATGGGGGAGATGAAATAAATGGAAGTCCACCAAAAAATAAACCAAATCGCCGAATCAGGCGAGAGAGAGATGATGGCCGTGGTCTAATATACAAGGCTATGAGGGGGATAGACAGACATATTGAGCCAACCCCGGGATAGAGAACAGGGAAAGTGATAAAACAAGAAAAACATTCGAAAGCGACAAGAAATTTCTCAGACTTCACGAGTTCAACTTAGTAGGAGGGCTTAAAGGGAATAATATAGATAGAATCGGGTTGACAAACAAACAGAGAAAGTTTGGTGATGGCCGAGGGCAACTAAGAGCCTAGTTCGAAATAAATGGAGACAAGAGATATCAAGAAGCGTGAAACTACACGGAATGGAGTGCTGGGCATAGAGACTAATAAAGGCCAGAGAGAGAGATAGGACGGGCTGAAAGTTGAAACTCGAGACACTGGTGGAAAGACGGGACCACACTCTTGATACAAAGGACCAAGAGAGCAGGCTGGCAGCCCCAAAGCAAGCAACCACAGAGACAAGAAGAAAAGACAATAACAGCCTACCTTTGAAGAAGCTGCTGTCCCGGCCACACCATTTCCATTGTTCCAGACATTGGACCGCGTGGAAGACTCGGACGGCCGCCGCTCCCGGATGGCGTCAGTAGTCGGGTCGTAAAAGCTCCCAGCATCGCGCCGAGTTCCAGACGGCGCCGGAGCGGCAGTAGAAGACGTCGAGGACGCCCCAGATTTGGACGGGTAGTATGACGTCGGGCTGCGGATCGATAGCGAAGTGGCGGGGGCGGGGCCGTGGCGGTCGGAGGCAGCAGTGGCGGAATGGGCCGGGGACACCGAACGGGCCGGGCCGGAAGCCGATGACCGGCCGTACGGGTCATGTGAGGAGCGCGGGGGCAGAAGCGAGGAGCCCCCCGAGCCGTGGGGAGGTGCAGTCGAGGGTGAGTGGTACGACGTGTTGGAGTGGTGGTGGTCGGGCTGGGTGGGCGAGCGCAAGCTAAAGCCCGAGTGGCGCGGCTGCGGCGGTTGAGACGGTGCGGGATTCATCAGGTCGCGGATGGACCTCCGGTCTCGGTCGTCCTCGTCGTCGGGTCTTTGTAGCACGGTGGATCGGAAGTTGGAATCCATTGTGGACGATCGTTCTGGTTGTAGGGAATGGTGGCTGTCTTGTGTGGGATAGTATGAGAGATCGCTTCTATTCAACGCACTGGCTGACAAGAGGTGCGGTTCCGAGTGGGACAGCCCGTCAAAGAGAGGTGGGAGTACGCGCTTATAGACGAGTTCTCTTGATGTCGTCCAGGTTGGCAAGGAAGAAGAGGGGAGAGACGAAAAGCACGGAATTATCTCCGTTCGCCATCAACTGCGATGTCGGACGCGCCTGAATACGCAACGTCTCGACGCGTTGGACTATCTAACTGACGGCGGCAGTGGTTGGTCTGGATGATGTCAGGGCACAGTGTCGAGGACGAGCAGCACGGGGGGTGTGGTCGGCTTGTGATCTGGGTGAAGACGGCCGGTACGGACACGGACACGGAGGATACTGTCGAGAATGCTCGAGGGTTTCGGCCGGCTACGGAAGAGGAGATATATCGGGCCCGGTTGAGACAAGATCGCACTGGAAAATACTCGTAAATGGACTAGATCTTCAAAGCGGGAAGTCGATTAGCTGTGTGGCGAAACACAATTGGCTAGTGGGGCAGATATAGCTATGCGCAGGAGGGATGCCTAATATGGGAGGGTTGACATGAAGGTCTGGATGCGCATTGCCAGTGACGAGATAATGCGCAGAGCTACAGTACGAGATGGGATGATGGACATGATGGATTTAAGAAGAAAAGGGCACAGGCCATGGCAACAGTGAAACATGTGGGGGAAGCTGTAAGCTTTTACTAGTGAGGTGAAGAGTCTAGATGGATGGGCTTGTCTTTGAAAGTGTATGTATAGATTGGGACGGCGACGACAGGCCGATGTTGGATGGATGCTGGCCGGCCTGGGGTTTACATACCCGGTGACAGCTAGATGCGGAGAATAGCTAGATTCAAGGTGAAGCTGAAGCTGTCTATATTGTTGAGGCACAATAGATGTCTGACGACGGATGCAGCGGCAGTAATACGAGAATAATGGAGCTTCAGAAGCTAGGGGGAAAAGAGAGACGAGGAGAAGTGAACGGCAGAGAGAACGACGGGACAGCACAACAAGTGGATGCTGCTGACTCTAGACTCTAAGAATGATCAATAGAACCAGATGTTATGATCGAGACGAGCGAGAAAGAAGAACAATAGTAAATAGGATCAAAGCTGGTCCGCGCGTGGAGACGCAAGGTGGTGCAGCAGGAGGAAAAAAAAATAGGGGCATGTAAGAAAGTCGGTGGAATCCGAAGTAGAAATAGGGGGCAGGGAAATACTACAGCGACGAAGGATAGCCAGACGGAAAATATCGCGAGATTGCAGAGAAATGAGGGTTTGGCGAAGATGAGGTCGGTGATGGCACGGAAGAAGGAAAAAGATGAGAGATGGAGGAAGAAAGTTGTGAAAAAGGAAAGAAAAAGAAAGAAGAATCCGACAGAAAAAAAAGAATGGGACGGACGGGCCCTCTTCCCCCTAATGAGGGAGGAATCGGAGAAAGTCCATTTTGATCGTTGTAATGTGTGCGTCGTCGGTTGACTTCTTTTTTTAGTTTGAGATTGTTGAGGAAAAAAAAGTATTTACTGCTTTTTTTTCTTCCTTGTACGGCTCTTGTTCTGTTGCATCGCCAGGTTGAGGTACTTGTCTCCACTATGGCGGCTGCATACTAAGCCCATGTACCCCGTTGTGTCAGCGTTTCCTGGTTCCCGTTTTGGCGCCTCGTCAAAGTTACCGAAGGAAAGAGCAACAGAGACCTCAGGCCAAGTCTGTTCGCTATCAACAAGAGAAGGAGCAACCCACCAGCCCCCCGAAGCCTTCCTTCCTCCTCCCCGCAGAAGTGAGCATTTCACAGCCGAAGAAAAAACCAGGAAGGAAGCAAGACGGACCCACGGCTTCCAATTGGATCGCGCGATAGGCTATTGTCTGTGCACGCTTGGCACAGTGTGCACTGTGTGTGGGACTGTATAGCGGATGGACTCGGCTAAAAGAAATCATGATGTTCCAGAATCGGACTTAGGGTTACGGCCGTTAGGGTCAGTGAGGTAGTTGGCTGGGCTGGTTGTTGGTCCACATCATCACTCCAATTTTGCAATTCATGCGACGAACTTGAAAGATTCGGTGGAAAATTCAGTTAACTCGGACATATTTGCAGCATACCTTACAGAACACCACCGAAAGCGCTTTGCCGCAGTGGATATATGTTGGCTATCTCTCTCCACCAAGCACACACTGTTGCATCGCGGTCTACCAATTCGACAAGATTGCTGCCCTGGTCAGTGTGTTCGTTTGTCCATCATTTCACTAGAATCCTATATAAGTTGATCCATTTTAATTTGAGCCTGAGCATCGTCGTGTACTGCAGGTATGCATTACATGCAACGAAAAATGCACATTGATCCCGCCCGCTACGTGTCCAGCCTCACTTTCCCTGCCCGGGCCAGAGCTCGACTTCGTTGTGGAAAAGATAATTCGAAAGAGGCCCTAATGCCAGCATTTATTCCAGACTTACGGCCCAGCAGCTCGCCTACGAACGTAAGACACGATGCATGCAATACAAACACAGAATGCTGAAGATAAACCCGTTAAACGCCAGACCACGATTGAGTCGATTTATATTTTCTTCCGCGTCGTCTGCATATGAACATGATGAGCAATTTTTGTATCCTTAGCAAAAAAGACCCCTAGAGAAAAACACACTGTCATTCTATTCATTTTTTATCACTTCCCCTCCTTGAGTGTTCTTCAAACCCGCCTCCCACCTCGTGATTCCCATGGTGCTATGACCATGAGAGTGTATTCCGTATCCGAATGTCGTTGCAACGAGGCAACGACACCTAAAAAGAAAGAGAGAAAAAATGCACCGACGAAGTAGACAAGACGTTGAAGATAGAAAGAGGAATGCGCAAGTGGGTCTCTAAATAAAAAGAAGAAAAAGGGAATGGTAGAGAAAGAGAAAAACCAGCAAACGAGTATGCGAAGACGAAAAAAGAAAAGCGAACACATGCACCCAAGAAACAATCTAGACGGCGCCGGACTGGATCATCTTCTTGCGTAGGTAGTTCTTGTAATCCAAGATGGTGCCATCCCACTGCTTGATAGTCTTGTTCTCGCAGACCAGAATCTGCTTGGCGATCTTGTTGAGGAGACTATAAGGGGAAGAGAAAAAGGGCTAAGTTAGTACAATTTTTAAGAAAAAGAAATAAAAGGAGCAACCTGGTCCAATCAGTATTAGTACATACCGGAAGTCGTGGGACACGACAACGACACCACCGCTGAAGGCATCAATGGCCTCAGCCAGACTGTCAATGGTAGGAATATCCAGACCGTTGGTAGGCTCGTCCAACAGGAGCATGTTGGGGCCGTCAATGGCCAGCAGCGCAAACACGATACGGCTCTTCTGGCCCTCCGACAGCGTGCCCATGAGGGCGGTCTGGGCCTCGCCCGTCAGGCCGTACTTGCCCAGCTGCTGGCGCCAGTATTGGTAGTCCTGAGACACGGTGCGGTACTTGTCACGCACAAAGTCCAGCGCCGACTTGGTCAGGTCGAGCTGCTCGGCGCTGTGCTGCGAGTAGATGCCGAGCTTCAGGTGCGTGTGGCGGTTGACGTTGCCCACCCGCGGCGAGAGCTTGCCGGTCATCAGGCGGAGCAGGGTCGACTTGCCCACACCGTTGGGGCCGACCAGGGCCGAGCGCGAGTCCATGTCAAAGCCCAGGTCGATGTTCTTGTACAGGTCGTCCTTGGCGTCGCCCGAGTAGGAAAAGCTGACGTTGTCAAAGGCCAGCACCGGCGGCGGCAGCTTGTCGACATCGGCAAAGCGGAAGCTGAACACGCGGTCGGCCACCACCGGCTGGATGAAGCCGTCGGCCTCCATCTTGTCGAGAATCTTCTGCCGCGACTTGGCCTGGCGCACCAGGTTGGCGTAGGTACCGGCGCTAGCAATGAACTTCTTGATGTGGGCAATTTCATCTTGTTGCTTGGTGTAGGCCTTCATCTGGTTGGTCTCCTGTTCGGCACGGGTCTTGATGTAAGAGTCGTAGTTTCCACCGTAGTACATGAGCTGCTGCTGTCTCATGTCGATCATGCTCGAGCACACGCCGTTGAGGAAATCTTGCGAGTGGGACACCAGCACCAGGGTGCGGTCCCACTTCTTCAGGTACTCTTCCAACCACACGCAGGCCTCGAGATCCAAATGCGCAGTGGGGTCGTCGAGCAGCAGCAGCGACGGCTTCACGAACAGGGCTTTAGCGAGACCGACACGCATACGCCAACCACCAGACATGTCCTTAGTCTTCTTGCCCATGGTCGACTTGTTGAACCCCAGACCGGTGAGAATGAGCGAGGCACGGGTGGCGAAGGTAGACGGGTCCATCTTCTCGAGATGCTATATGGTGGTGTGAAGGGAGTCGTTTGTTAGTGGCCACGGGCTTTTTTTGGCACCCCACCTTTGACTCCGGGCCGGGGGGGGGGCAGCCCCGGTTGGGATTGAAAGGGTGGAGATCAAACAGAAGGAAAGGAAAGAAAAGAGAGAGAGGCGTAGCAACTCACCTCGTACAGCTCCATCAACAACGGGCTGTCAGGGCCATCATCCTCCAGCATCTTCTCGGCAAGCTTCTCCAGGCGGTCCATCTCATTCTCGGCCTCCTTGACGACCCACTCCAGGGCTCCCAGATCGGTGGGCGGGGCACCCTGGTTGAGTAAATAGATGTCGATGTGCTCGGGGATGGGGTACTCGCGGTTGAAGATGGATTTCAGCAGCGTACTCTTGCCGCAGCCGTTCTCGCCGAGCAGGCCGTACCGGCGGCCGTAGGTCAGTTCGAGAGTGGTATCGTTGATGAGGACACGGCCGTGGAACACCAGACTGGCACTGCTGATCTTGACATCACGGCTGAGCTCCGACGACGCAAGCACACCAGTGGTGACACGGTCGGAGAGGCCGTGCTTGTCCATCTGGTTGGCAAGGCGTTCGACCTCGTCCATCTTGTCGGCGCTGGTGGCGGCCTCATCGTCGCCGTTGACCGAGGGCGCCTCGCTGACGTCCTTGGACCCGGCCTTCGACCGCGACGCAACGGTCTTCTTGTCGCCGCCGGCTGCAGCCTTCTTGGCGAGACGCTTCTCCTTCGAGGCGGAGGGAGCCATGTTGGGGGACTAGGGTTGATAGAGAGAGAAAGAAAAGATGAAGTTTGGTAGGGGAGAGAACAGAACGAAAAAAATATCTATTCTCTTTAATTCGGGAGGGGAAAAGACGAGATGAAGAGAGGATGGAAATTCAACGAAAAGTCCAAGATGAATGAGAGAAGAAGGAAGAAAAACAAAAATCTACCGTCTAACCAGTTAGATAAGATCTGAATTTTTTTCCTTCTTTTTCTTTAGGATGATTGCTTCGTAAATATTTTTTTCCTGAAAATCTTAGTGGGTTATATATTTATTTCTAGTCATAAAATGTGAAGGAGGGGCAAACTCTGATAGAAAATGTAGACCCCGCTAAAAGCCAAACAAACGCCTCAGGATTACAAGGCAAAAAGGCCTATGAAATATTCTTAGGTGTATTTACAATTTAGGAATGCTTTTTTCTTGCTTTATCATTGATATAATTCCCTTCCTTGAATTTATGAAATTTTTCTTTATTCTGTATTTAAGAAAAAAGTATCACATTCCTCTAATCTGATTATCGAGTTGGTGGGGGAGGAAGCTATATCATGGAGGGTTCAAAAGTATGTTCTCACCGGACTCAACTTTTAGCTGCTAATGTTTTTGGTGGAATGCTTGGCATATGTCAACATACTTGTGGTTATGATGGCTTGTGATGATGCATGCAATTTAAGTGGATAGAGAAATATCTTGTACTTTTGTGTGCGAGCTGCGAAGCTTTTTCGTAAGAAGGTGGTAAGATAGGCCAACCCTGACCCTAAGCAGACCTTGAATCTTGCCAGCTGGCAGAAGAGTCCCCCAGCTGCCTCCAGCTGCATACCAAATGCTCGCATTCCTAAGCCAGGAATCCTAGATTAACTATCACAGCTTTCTTTCCCCTGATGACGGAGATAAACGGGAATTCATAGCGAATCTACAGCTAGATCCTGCAATAATCCGTTTCTATATTTCCTTCGGTCGGCGTCGAGCCGAGTAGAACCATGTTGTCCGGAATTCTCATCTTCAACCAGAAGGGCGAGAACCTCATCTTCCGCGCCTTTCGGAACGACTGCCGTCCTCGTCTGGCCGATGTGTTTCGCATCCAAGTTATCTCGAACCCGCAGGTGCGGTCGCCGATCCTGACGCTGGGCAGCACGACGTTCAGCCACATCAAGCATGAAAACATCTACATCGTTGCCGTGACGCGGAGCAATGCCAATGCCGCGCTGGTGTTCGAGTTCCTGTACCGGCTTATCCAGCTCGGCCGGGGGTACTTTGGCAAGTTTGACGAGGAGGCTGTGAAGAACAACTTTGTGCTGATCTACGAGCTCCTCGACGGTGAGTAATCCTCACAGATTGCCTTTTCTGCAACTTATTGGCCGTTCCTAACCTCTCCTGTCCTCTTCGCCTGCAGAGATCATCGACTTTGGCTACCCCCAGAACACCGAGACCGACACCCTGAAGATGTACATCACGACCGAAGGCCTGAAATCCGAACGCGCGGTGGAAAACTCAGCCAAGATAACCATGCAGGCGACCGGCGCGTTATCATGGCGCAAGGCCGACGTCAAATACCGGAAGAACGAGGCGTTTGTCGACGTCATTGAGGACGTAAACCTGCTCATGTCGGCGGCCGGCTCGGTGCTACGCGCCGACGTGACCGGCCAGATCATCATGCGAGCCTATCTCAGCGGCACACCCGAGTGCAAGTTCGGCCTCAACGACCGGCTGCTGCTCGACGACGTGCCGCCGGGCGGGCCGTCGGGGTCCGGCAGCGGCAGCGGCGGGCGGCAGGGCACCAAGTCGACCAAGGCAGCGGCGGGGTCGGTGACGCTGGAAGACTGCCAGTTCCACCAGTGCGTGAAGCTGGGCAAGTTTGACAGCGACCGCATCATCAGCTTTGTGCCGCCGGACGGCGAGTTCGAGCTGATGCGTTACCGCGCCACGGAGAACGTGAGCCTGCCGTTCAAGGTGCACGCGATAGTCAACGAGGTCGGCCGCACCAAGGTCGAGTACAGCATCGGCGTGCGGGCGAACTTTGGGCCGAAGCTGTTTGCTACCAACGTGGTGGTCAAGATCCCCACGCCGCTCAACACGGCGCGCATCACCGAGCGCAGCACCCAGGGCAAGGCCAAGTACGAGCCCTCGGAGAACATGATAGTGTGGAAGATTGGCCGCTTCACCGGCCAGAGCGAGTACGTGCTCAGCGCCGAAGCCCACCTGACCAGCATGACCAACCAGCGTGCGTGGTCGCGGCCGCCGCTGAGCATGAACTTCAGCTTGTTGATGTATACCAGCTCGGGGTTGTTGGTGCGGTACCTGAAGGTGTTTGAGAAGAGCAACTATTCGAGTGTCAAGTGGGTGAGATATATGACCCGGGCGGGCTCATACGAAATCCGGTAAGTCACAGTCTGGGGTCTCTCGGTCTTAGCTTCTCTGTTCCCCCAACTAACCGCATATTTTTAGATTCTGATTTTGTTGTTGGATACATCGATTTCGGCAGTCAAGAGCCGTCTGGCTTTCCTTTTCACGGCTTGGGACCGGAAATGCACTGATGATCTCGCGTGGGAACTGTTTAGGGTGGATTCCTTGGTATACGGACCTGGTGGTCTGCCCCTTGGTATAATGGCAACGGACCTGTTTATTTTATGCTCGTTTTCTTTTTCTCTTCTTCTGTTATATATATCTTTTTTTTGTTCAAGCAATGTATATGTCTTTTGGATGGCGTCTCATGTATAGAATTTTGCTTCTTTCTTGGGTATTCATACTTCCTTCTTGGGCTTGGTCTCCTTTTCTTGGGCATTCCCATGGTGTTTCCTATCTGCATTGGCTGTGGAAGACCCTCACTGTGTCATGCGGATGTTGGTATTGCATCGCAGGCGCCGAACCAATGCGAGTGTATACATGTGCCTAACTACCATTGCTACGGGGGCCCAGCAACGACTGTTCGCGGCAGAGCAGAGACACTCCGTGATACCGGCGACATGTTGCTGAAGCCCGGCTGGCCACGATGAATGGACAAACCCTCACCTGGGCTGGACTTCCGAGATGTTTGCCCCCCCCCATAGAAAGCGAGCGACTTTCCTGTGGCCGTCATTTCATACGGCTATGGCGATTAGTTTTTCTCCTCATGTAACCGTTGCAAGATTGAGGGTTTGGACAAAGTCTTCTCGGTGGTTGAAGATGTCTCGTCGACTTTTAGTGAGAGACGACATCACGCAGACAAGGCCAGCTGAAGATATATTGGGGGCCATCCTCAACCATGGGGCCAACGGGGGCCCATAATGCCTCACTCCCAATACCCAGGTGTATTGTTCGGAAAGTCTCCTTGGCATCGTGACGGCCCCCAGCGTCTCACTCTGGACGAGAACCTCGCCACTCGGAAGGTGTGACTTCGTATTCCCCCCTCTGCGCTTCTCTCGTCTCCTCTTCGTCGTCTTATGTCCGTTTTCTTGGCTCTCACATGGCACAGCATCCTACCGACGGTTCAACGCCACACACTCCACCCGGTCAACCTTGTGACAGGCGACCACCAGAAACAAGATTCGGTGCCCTGTGTGTCGCTGGAGATCCAGACCTGGCCGAGGGGGCGGAGGGAAGCATGGAAATGGGCCGCATTACCTGTGGTTACTCGTGGGTTGCTGGCCTGGGTGTGCTGGCCATGCTTGTACTCCCGACCGGGCTGGGGTGGATTCCCGGATTCAGAGGGAGGCACTTGTCGGGGACTCTATTTTGCTTTTCTCGCTTCACATATTAAATCTGTCTTGGATACACTCTCCGTCGTTGGGAAACACCGCCCTCTTATTTTGTCTCTCGTCCTTTGTTTCCGGGCTCTTCGTGCCCCCCATATGCCCTGGCTGTGGTGGTGTAATGGTGCTACGCCATGTGTGAATATTGTCGAGTATGACCGGCTCGATGCAGCTGAAATTGCTTTGGGCGGGGCGCCTTGTACCCGGACTGGCTTATACTCAGATGATCCGGAGCGAGAGAGGCCATCTCCGAGTGTAACTGTTGGAATGGCGAGCCAACGACCGTGAGTGAAATGCTGTCGTGGCAGTTCTCCTGTCACATACCAGTGATAGTTGGGCGGAATCTCTGTAACATCTGCCATCTCGGATCCAGGATCTCCGGTCTCCGTCTGTCTAACAGAAAAGAAACTTCAGATGACAGTGGCAAAGGCGCGCAAAGTTCTGATCAGAAGTGGCGATGATGATAATCCTACATCCCCCTGGATGCATAGTTAGATCAGGTCGCAGACAAAAAGCAGTGAGTGGCACATATCGGCCTTGCAGATTTGAATCGATGCCGGCGTCTTCTGTCCATATGACCAGTTCTTCCACGAGCTTGTCTCTCTTCTGCCGTGCCTTAAAAATACCGGCAGAGAGAGCGAGAGTGGACGGATCAACGACGGGGGTGGGATTCGGAGCAAGCGGAGCGAACAGACGGCGCATGAGACACCATGAAGGACGGATGATGACATGTATAAGTCACTGATGTACAGTCATGTTAAACAAGCGAATTTGACCCGGAGAGAGAGAGAGAGAGAGAGAGAGAGAGGACCAGGACTGGTGCTACAGTGTAAACCAGCGGAAGTGAGCTGGACCGCGAAAACCGGGTTTGCGTGATAATCTGTCGTCTGGTGATCGGATTTAGGTTGACCCGGGATCTTGTCCATGGGGGATATCGGTGGATTACCCGTTAGATAGAGGGATATATGGACGTGTCTTTTGTTAGGACGAGAACGTATGGCCTGTGAGATACGGCACGGCCTATCTACACGCCAGAAACGGGCGGGGAAGACGACCTGGTGCACATAGCCTGGCCAGATATCATTAGATGAATGCCCAGAGTGTGAGAGAAGTATCTCGGATACCAGGCATACCTCTTGTTATATCGAGATCCTTTTGTGGCAGCACACTCGGAGAGGTAACTGAGGCCATTTGCTCACCAAGAGCTTCCCGACTCAATATCACCGATCTAACCATGGCTTGAGACCTCCCACGATGGCACAATAGAAGCAGATGGAAGTGACTTCTGAAGCAGTTCTATCCAGCTGATTAGGCTTCGAAGAAGAGATGAAGCTGTAATCGTGGAATGTACTACCAGAAGGCATATCTCTTCCAGGAAAGACTGCATGTACTGAAGATAGCAACGGTGGTGTAGATATAGTTGTCAACCACCAGCGAAGACGGGAATATAAAACTGGAGATGACACCACACTACACACATATGTATAAGCTGATGGAGCTTCGGACATCCACCGGTACTCATTCCCATCTTACTGGCGGTGGCGGCACTCTACCATCCATCTCATCGATGTGCCTCCTGTTTGCCTCCCATCCTGTTTCCACCCACCCCCTCCATTCTGGCTCCGAAGTCAACCTTCCCGTGCTACCCATCTTTGCAGCTTGTTGCTGTTCACTTTCCATTCAGCCTCCCTTATCCGGTGGAAGGAGGGTTTCTGCTCTGGCCAGAGGGCAGCTGGATGTGTTGTGTAGCAGGCTGACTTCTGGTTTTGTCTGTTTTGCTGCTGTGGCGTTTGCTTCTACTTAGACATCCATCGTCCGCGCTGTCCACTGACCTTGCTTCTTGCTTATGGATGGGGGTTGCTCTGCAGGACCTGCATGCAGCGCCTGGGATTCGCTGTGCTCGTCCATTCTATTCTCGTTCTCGAGCGCTCTCTTACGGCTGAGCTGATGGGTTAGGCGGTGCTTGGACAGCCACGTTGTGTGGATGGACTGAAGGGCTATAAAGTGAGAGGGGAGAGTGAACCTCCTATGTCTGGGAATGTCTGTGCTGTTCGGTTTCTATTTCTTCTTTTCTTCTCTCATACGTCTTTGCCCTTTCTGGAAACCCAGCCGTCTCTGGACTCACATACAATACAACCCCGACACATCAAATCACCACCAAAGACACGCCCGTGGTGGTCTCTCTTCTCAGGTGGCTTTCTTCAGACATTTGATTCTTGAAGATATCTCTGTGTCATCTTCTTGCCAATATCCCCCTGTTTAATCCCTCTTTGGTGAAGCCAAGTTGTTCTGCATCTTGGCTGTCGGATCTGGAAATCCCATTCACAACGTGGTTATACAGAGTCTGTGGCCAATACAGCTTGCATCACTCGGTCTGGTGTACACCTTTTGGGAGCGGAACAGTCACTGAAACCCCCCCTAGAGACATCTTTTGACCACAAGGAAAAGGGAAGGGCCCACACAGCCAGAGGCAATACACCAGATCCTCACTATCGACGCAGACACGGCGATACAGGCTGCAAACAACTCGCAACCACAACCTCCTTTTCAGCAACCGTGAGGCAGCCCTATCTAGACATCCGGCGTCATTTGTCTGGACTGTTGCCTCCCGTTTTAATTTTTTTCTTCGTTGTTTTTGGCATTTCTCTTTCGCCTCCGGAGTTTCAAATCTCATGATATTTCAGCTGCTCTCTTCGTCCCTCTCGATATCGCATGAGCAACAAACCACAAGTGCCCCAACAGCCAATTCGCCATGTGTAGGTACTACTATCTACACCAACATCACTCGCATCCCTGTGACCGGCCGATCGACTTCATGGTCCACTACGAGTTCTGCCACCTGGCATTGCACACGTACAACCTGGCCACCGCGCTCGACGCAACCGGCGGCTCGAGTAGCAACAGTAACAGCAACAGCAACAACACCAGCCTGGCCAGCTCGCTCGGAAAACGGCCCCTCGTCACACCGGTGCCGGCCAGCGTCGGCGGGGCCGCCGCCATGGCGGCCATGCGGCCGTGCTCGCTCGCCATGCTCGACTCGGCGCTGTCGGTCGACTGCGCCAATCCATGCGCAAAGGGCGGATGCCTGCTTTCACCCAGCTGCGCGTCCGGCACGTGCCGGCTGCTGGAGCTCAACGGGTGCTGGGTGTGCTGTCGCTGTGGGCTGGGCGGAAACACGCGCCGGTTTTGTAACCACCGCATGAAGAAGTGCCCGGATACGTTCTGCTACCACCTGGTGTGCCAGGGGTGTCACCAGGACGAGGATCTGGTCATGGAGCGGAACCGGGACATTCGGATGATGATGGCCACGCCATGACATGTGATATACATATATACGAACGACATATATGAGCTGCAGACGAGTGGACGAAACGACACACCAACCACCAAGTACACGACCACCACCATGGATATTTAGTTTGATGTTGATATGCGGAGATGTTGAAATGATGTGAACACATTATATGCCGGATATGGGGATCATGTTCCGGCTGGATCAATTGTTTGTTTTTGCTCATTGATTCATATTGTTATTTTAATTCTACTTTTTCATTTCTACAAACTCCCGCCTGAATGACCGTTGAACATGGGATCCCATGCGGCGTTCATCATCTGCTGGTTCTTTACACACACACACACACACACACCGGAATAGATAATTGATTGCACTGTTAAGATTCATCACTGTTATCATCCCCAGATACGGGATATCCGGAAGAGTATGGTTGGTGGAAACAAGGCAAAATGCTGGCATAGCAGGCCACTACTCCGAGTCTCGGTGAGTCACTGGGGCTTTTGGATATAAATATAGCTATATTGGTACTCGAGACATCTGTTCTTCATCCCCACGAGATAAAAACCCCAGAGCTTCGGACGTGATATGACAGAACAAGGAATTCGGAGCCGGCAGCAAACTTACCTATAGGCTGGAAGAGGTCAGTCTCTCGTACAGAAGATGGATGAACATGACTTAGGGGCTCGAAGTTTCGCATAGAAGGAATGTTTCCGCCAGGCTTACAGCTTTCACCAACCAGACGTAACCATTCCACACCGGCGTGGTCGAAGGAGAAGAAAAAAATCCCCGCCCGATTGTGTGTTGCCCTATGACACTACAGAAGCCCTGATGCCTATCACAAGGCTCCGGTTTTATCCGGGGGACTCGCCGCCAACTGGAATGTGAAAACAAAAGTGCAAATACGGGGAGACTGAGGGCCATATCGATAAGTCGAGGTCAGCTCGAGCCGGACGGAATCAGGGCCAAGAGTGATCCAGAGCATCATGATAAGAGGTCATTGATGCTGAACAAATCTGGATAGGAGATATTAAACATGTCACCACACCACTCTTTCCGTGGTGAGTTATCCTATTCACAAGTGCTACTCACTGGCTGACAAGAACCTAGAGTGCCGTCCCTTTTCCCCAGGATGATGCTGCAGCCAGAGAAAAACGGAAAAGTGAAGCGAGCCGTCGGCTAGAGCTTCAACTTGGGCCGCAAGTGGAAAAGAGTAAGGCCGAACGAACGAGAGGATTACACGGGAAGGACGGGCTTCTAAGGATCGAGTGGCTAAGCCGTATCTGCATATAGCAACGGGTGCAGCCGGGAAATATTGGATATCTTCCTGCTCCTTGACCGTGAGATGATAAAGCGTGGCTGAAGATCCCGGTATCGCGAATGCGCAGAAGCCAGCATTACACAACCGCCGGAGAACTGCATTCCAAGATTATCACCCAAAGACCAACGATCAACCACCTCGGCGAAAGGAGAGTGTCCAGCGTGTCTGTCTATGAGCAAGAGAAGTGTGTGAAGGTAGGTACGCATTGATATCCCGATTGGGCTTGGCCGCTGGACTTGGATGTCATATATGGCCTTGTTCAACTTGATCTTCCTTGACATGACACCAACTAACTGACGATTGGAAGCCGACTTACACTCGGTGACTCTAGAGCCTGCTGGAATTGTGGTATCCACCAGTGAAAGTGGTAGAACATCACTTACGCACATCTACAGCCATACAGCCAGACCCACGAGAGTCAGAGCCAGAACGAAAGGAGTGATAGAGAGACGCCACAAGAGCAGGGGAACTGGCTGCCACTTTTACGCAGAACGATTGTCCCCTGACTGGCCCAATCGCTTCGTACTCGCCTGTTAAATATTGCAATCTCTTCAGCTCCCAACAGAGATCTCTGATTGGTATCGACGAGAGCATCCCGCGAGCCACTTGCATGAAATTGCCACACGGCAACTTCTTGACTCAACCTATACAGGACTTGCCATTCATCATCGACCCCTGAACCAAGCTTGCCAGATCGTCGTTCCCGCCCCTAACCCTGGCATGACGTGAGTGTTCTCAGAGCATTCGAACGCCCACGGTTGGATTCATCCAGATCCTATCTTGATCATAGACAGAGTCAAGGAGGATCGGCCGTTCCGGGATGCGAACGAGGCGGAAAAGAGAGACACAAGAAAAGAATTACGAACCGAGAATCTCCAAAAAATCCCACCCAATCGATCCCGTCTTCCGGCGGCGCCGCCATCTGGTGACAAAGGCCATCTAGGAACGAAACAAGAATCACCCGAGTTGTCTGTCTCTAGATTTGATTCTGCCTTTCCCCGATCCTAGACACTCAAAGCCTGCGAATCGGAACCGTGTCTGATTTTCTGCATTTTCCCTCTAGCGAGCTGATAGGCAAATCGTCGATATCTGAAGGCGATCCTATCGGGTATCCTAGAGAGGTTGCCCCCCACCGTTCAAGGCAGGAGTCAACAGAGAACAGGAGAGGAGAATGAAAGAACGAAGCGGATGGGAGATATATGCACCACTACACCCGGACCATCAAAGTGACTGACATCCAGACAGCAACTGCCGGGATATCCCCCTCCAGCCAGCCTACCGGACCGTCCATCTCCTCCTCCAAAACGCCTGCGTCCATCGGTTACGTCCCCCCTTTTCCACTTGAAGAGGTGGCAACTGAGAACAAGCAGACCACAAACTACATTGCTTCTGGACAATCGGAACCCAATAACCAACATCCCCTGAGTGTCTAAAAGAAAGCTGAACCTGGCGTCCTGAGTGAGTCGCCGGAAGCGAGTTTGACACCACCATCCCACCAATCTTTCTTTCACTCTTTGCCTACCCAGAGCGTGTCTGTCTTCTCATCTTGTCCCCCTTGTGAATGGGCTGGAGTCTTGTGTGTGGTGGTCTACACCTCCTTTGTGAACCCCCAAAAGACGCCAGGGGAGAAAGGAGGGACGGGCGGAATCTTGTGGACATTATCGAAAATAGTTGGTCTTTACGGCGACCGTGCCAATAGAACGGACGGGTCAGCAGTTTGGCGGAGAGCATAATACTTGCTGAGCGAGATACCGACGGTTGCGAGGCGAGAGGTTGATACCACCCCCCTTTTCTGGTTGGTGCTCTCGATACTTGCCGGCCTGGGATTCAAGGACTCGGAGACGAGTGAGGGATGGCTTGAGTCTTTCAGTTCTTCCGTCTGGACTATTTAACCAGGCTGCGACTCTCCTTCTTTTTTCCCCTTTTGTTGACAAGACATCCAGCTCCAAGATCCTCGTGTTTTCCCAACTTACACACTGCAGCTACGTCTCTATACTACACACATCTGTCTTCTCTCACTACCTAAACCTTGTCCATCATTTACCTCCTCTAGCGGCCACTTTCTTCTTTCTAGATCCTTGATCTGTACTTCATCAACGCCTGACTGAAACTTGCTGCTTGTTTTGCCGCATTAGACCAAGATCTTCCCACACCAGGAGGCATATCTATATATCTCTCTCTCTGCATATCTTCACCAGCCATCTCCAATCCTCCACCAGACATTCCGGACGCACAGCAGCTGCGCCATATATATTCCCACGCCAGAGAAGTTGACAAGGGCCCAAGCTCTGCAGCCAGAATCTGACCACGCTACACCCAAATTGTCGGGCCGGGCCATCTGGATCGGTCCCAGTTACGTACGTTACAGACCTGCCGTGCCTTCATCGTGCTTTCTTCCCCGAACCTTGAAATCGGGAAAGGCTGATCTGCATGAAAGGGGTGTCGTTGCCATCAACTGAGATCCCACATCACACTCCGTCTGACTGTCAACTGCACACTATCTACACGCTGTCCACAGGCCTCCCGGGGTGTTGAGCAACAAGAATAGCCTTCCTTGGACACTGGACGAGATCCCCCAAGCTGCAGGAATCTGCGGTGACTGCATCTGAGGATACCAGAGTCTATCGCACTATCGACGCCACACGCTGCAGCACTAACAAGATCTTGGAGAGACGGGCGGTAAACACACCCGAGCCACCCAATCAATCACTGACACTACCGAGTTCTGGAGTGCGACGTCGGAGCGACGAGACGCAACGGAGCACTAATAATTCATCCGACCGCCTAATCTAAACGACCCAATCACCCACACTCCCGAAATTGAGCCTCCTCCCGCCAGACCCGTTCCCGCAGACCAGACATTCTCTTCCCAGCCTAGGGGCACCCACCCACCCACACCGTCTTTAAGCATGTGCCACCAAACCACCTACAAGCTGCCATGCGAGCATGTGTGCACGCTGACCTCGTACTGCACGGCCGCGCCCTCGTCGCGCCGCGACCCGTCGGCCGCGCGCCGCCCGTGCCGCAGTGTGACCACGCAGAACATCCCGCACCCGCCGCCGCCAGGGCTCGACCCGCGCGCCATCCCATCGTGCCCGCTGCCCAAGTGTCCCTACGAGGTGCACAACCGGTCCTGGAACTGCTGCTGGTGCGGCAAGAGCTGGAATGTGCGTGGGCGGTGCAGCTGTGTGATGATCATCGAGGGGAACGAGTACCGGTGTGAGCATCTTTGCTGCGATACGTGTGAAGCTGCGAGGGACTAGTTTTTTCGGTTGGGATGTGGATACGGTCTTGGGGCTTGATTCTGTCTTTTTACTTACTTAGATTTTGTCTTTCATGTTTGATGGTTTGGTGCTTTGGGTTACAATGTGGGCTGGACTCCGGGACGGGAATCCGTCCAAATAATTGAGCCGGGAGGGCGCTGCGATTGTACCGGCCAGACTACTTCAGGCACATGAGGCTGAGATGGAGCTAGAAATGTTTAGCGAGGTCGACATAGATGATAGATTGCAATGAGGAACTCGCCGTTGATTAGTGTCATGGTTGCCAGGTCTCCATTTGCTTGCTGTGGTACTGCTGTAATATGGATGTGTTCCGCTCCCGAGCCTGTCCTACGGACCAGGACGCTACTTACGCAGTTGGAAAGAGATACTATGCCTCCACTTCACTCGGAAAACAACGGCATTCGGGCAACATACGCCATGCACAGATCCCAATCCCAGTGGCTATTCTGGCTACGGAGCACAGAATCTGAGTGGCCCGGATGCTATGGCCGATCGGAGCTGAAGGATGTGCAGCCTGCAGTACAACTTCAACACAGCCTCCCGCATCACGCGTAAACGCTGCGAGTTGTCGAGATGTGCACCGGCAATCTACGCGTCCGGGGAAGTAAATCTTGCGGATCGTGGATCAGACTTCCGGATGATGGCCTAGGGAAGATGCGGGAGCTACGGATGCGAATATATTGGCCAGAGGGACAGAGATAGCGTCTCGGGTCGGCAGACTACGGGCGAATCGAGAATATCGGGTCAATGATGCTCTATACCTGCAAATTGTAGTCGCGGGAGTGATATCAACGCATATGCAAGATGCCATGCGGGACACAAAGCTCCTTACTTGTGGGCACGTTACATCAACAAACAGCACATGAGATGAACAAGCTACTGAATCGTCGATGTTTTTCTGATTTCTCCTTCTGAGACATGCACCCGCGAAGAAAAGCCTTCATCGTTGCAGTGCAGCCGATATGTGGCTTGAGGGTGGCCAACAAACGGCGAAACCGACGCGGGCTATCGCCGGGCAAAGACACTTGCAAGGACGGACCTGGGTGGGCGGGAGCGAGAGACAGGCGCAAGATCATGGTTTCACGAAAGAGTGGACACGTGGTAGCACAGAACAATCCACAGACTGGGCTTACAGCATTTGCACCCCCCCACCCCTTTTGTTTTTCCCCCTCTTGGTACCACGATGCCGCGCAGCCCAAGGCGGCAACATGGGGGGATGGGGGCGTTTGTTCCATTTCCTCAGTCTCAGTTACGCAGGATAGGGACCAGGCCGGACAATTCGTCGGGGGGAGTCGCAGACTACTACTGCGAAGCCACGCTTTCGATGACGGTGAGCAGTCATGGGCTGATCGGCGTCAACGTGCGGGCCTGAAATCTGCCTCTCCCCATGCCGCCGAGATCCTGTGTCTACCTTCGATGGCTGACGTTAAATGCTGCCAACATGACAGACACACGCCACGTCTGGCCCGTGGCCTCTGAGCCGGGGATACTCCTGATCACATATTGCAACATGGCAAGAATAAGAAAAAGGGTCGGGGGGGGGTGCGGCCAAATGGCGAGAGAGAGCAGATAGACGACGCGAGAGTCAAGCGGAGATGAAGGCCAACCTCGTTCCGTTGGCATCCGATCATACAAGCAATCTAACACAGGCATACACCCGAGACATACAGACGGACATCGGGATCTAAAACAGAGCCTGCTTGGACCGGGTGAAAGTGCGTGTGTAAGTCACAAAAGCCCCCCAGGGCCAGATATCACAGGTCTAGGCGAGGATCCAAGCCAATATAAACGCTCTCCAGGATCACGGGCGGGGGAGAGGGGCGGCCTGGTGTCCGGCCACTATCGTCTTACATCGCCAGCAGGAGTTTTTTCTTTCTTCTCGTCCTGGGATGCAGTCAGACGACTGCATCTGGCAGAGGCTGCTACCACCAGCAGGGAACAGGGGCCCAGAGTAATCAAACAAAGCGAGATGGCGCCTCAAGATCGGCACGGGACGGGGCGGACTTCAGTTCATGTTTTCAGCCCACGTTGCTGTGTGGGTGTGGTGTGGGGCACTTATCGACTTTCAACTATCGCCGACACCTTCTTCTCACCGCCAATGCATTCACAGAGGTGTTTGTAGGACCTGCACAGGGACCGGCTTCCCCAGGGTGCTGGGAGAGTGCAATCTCGTTTGGCTGGTCGCCATGTAGTCTCGAGAACCTGCGAGGACCCTGCTGGTGATACATGATACCTCTGGACGATGCGTGGACTTGGGGGTGTGTGTATCCCATGGCGATGAGGCAACAAGAGAAAAGCCAATATTAACGCCCCCCAAAAAGCTTGTGCTGCCCCAAGGGACTTGCGGCTCGTTCAGCCCCCCCGCCCTCATCCAATGCTATGCAATATTGGTCGAGGGCCAATATCCCGTGTACGCCGCAGCCGGACGGGCGCGGGCAATCCCGACCGGTGCAGCAGGCTCACAATACGAGAACAAAGGAGATCATCCTGGATCATCGTGCCGGGGGCTGCTGAACGAAAAGATTGAACGGCTGTGGCTGAACACAAGCACGAGTTGCATCCGAAGAGGGAGCCCGGAACCGCGAGGTCATTTCAGGAGGTGGGAGACGAGGCGGGTGGAAAGTGATGGACGACGTAGTGTGTGCACTTGGGGGTGCTTGTTTTCGCTTGAGGGACGCGGGATGAGGACGGCTGCTGTCACATATAAACCGGTTGATCCTGCGCGGCGTGGTGGACTACTCGGACCGCCATGTCTATGATCAAGCGCTTCTATGACAATTGACCATATACGAAGCTTTCTCAGCTGGAAATACCATCTCGAATCACCTACGAAGACAGTCCTCCTCACCTTACCAGAAACGAATACTTGCTACCCATTGAACAGTGTAAGTGCTGCACATTGACTCAACCTGCACTTGAATCCCATACTGACAAGACCACAACATCACACTAGCAGATCCTGTTCACACCACTAATTCTCCAAAATGTGTCACGGCCTTCCCCGGCGCCATCCATGCGCGCACACCTCGGTGACCTGGCACTACTGCCTGTCAGCGCTGATCGACCTGACAACGGGCTACGAGACGCCGTGCGGCAAGAGCAGCTTCGCGGCGCTGCAGCCAAGCGCGGGCGACTGCCCGGTGAAGAGCTGCGCGTTCAAGAAGATGGACGGCACGTGGGTGTGCTGCGTGTGCAAGCAGGGGCCCAACGGCAAGGGCTGGTGCGTGATGCCGGCCACGCGGTACGTACGCAATCCGGAGACGCTCGAAGTCGAGTCGATCGAGACCACGTGCGACCATGGGTGTTGTATTGAGTGCACCCGATATGGTGAGTCTTCCTGGTGTGGGTTCTGGGTTGAGGTGGGGGGG